>JAFBJS010058830.1:0-37948 GCA_016785265.1 Paraplagusia blochii
ATGAAGGGACGTCCCATGATACTGAACAATATATCGTAATTTCCGGACTATAAGCTGCAACTTTTGTCACACAATTTCAACCCTGTGACTTATGCAGAGATGTGGCTAATGTATGCATTTTTTCTAGCAGAAAAAGGTAAGAGTGAGACAGGTGGTGTCAAGGAAGACGCAAGTGACAACCGCCAATAAACACCATAGAAGAAGAAGTTTAACGTACGGTAATGCGCTTTGTACATGAATACAATTAGCATAAACTGACCCTCACCATGGAAAATGCAAAAAGAATGTGGCACATGCGGCTTATAGTCAGGTGCGGGTTATGCATGTACAAAAATTTGGGGCTGGTGCGGCTTATAGTTCGAAAATTACAGTAAGCATACTATATAACATTTGCATCTATCTGTATAAATATGAATCCCCTAACAATACCATGGTTACCCCAAATAAAAGCTTTGGTTAAAAATGGCTCTATATTAAAGTGAAGGTCACTAGATGGCAGCATTGCAGCTAATTTATTAAGCCCATGCCCATACAGCAGTTTGTATGGATAAATTAATAATAGTTACCAGGTCTACAGTGTTTGCGACACTGGCATGTAAACAGTAAAACTAATTACTACTAAATATATCTCACCAGAGTTATCCTCTTAACGTTTTTGTCACAGCTTTGTTTTTACGTCTAATATTAGATATGATTCATTTGATTCAATAAAAAATTTCTGCCCCCATATTAATATATATTGTGATATCTGTAAGAACCATTATAGGTTTTTCAATAATGCAATGCCTGTGTTTTAATGAATAATATGCTCCACACAAAGCAGTTGTATGTTAAAGTGTAACTCACTCAAATTCAGCTCATTAATTTAATTGCCTAAATATTACCAGGCTCATATGTCCACCACCAATATTGGATGATACTCTAGTTGGAAATTAAGTTTTTGGAATATATCAGTAAAAAGTAAATATCAGAGACCATACCAGTTACAGCGTTTTTTGGGGAGTCTGCAGATGGAAAAAGGAAATAATAATAATAAGAGATTTAAAAAACAAAACAAAATCCATGTGTTTGTCTATAATCCAGTGTTTACCTGTCAATCAGTGAAACAAATGATTGGTGCTTATGCTTCTAATATTTCAAATTATTTCTACATCTATATCAGTATCAATTGATATAAGAAATAGTTTTTGGACATTATAGGGCATATCATATATCAGAAAGGTAAAGGGCCGATTAGATCAGTGCTTCACAGTCTTTCTCTGCAGCTCCCTTAATACTGATGTTTTTTCATCCCCTGTTTGAGATTCCTTTCCTGCTGTAGACATGATTGGCCTACTTTGCTTCACCTGACGTTGATCAGCTCATCAGGACTCCTTCAGTCAACATGTTCAACCCCACGCCAGCTAAGCTAAGTTCAGCTTTTTTCTGTGATTCACAGCTAGAACCGTTGCTGCTGCTGTTTATAGAACTTTAAAAATGTGTTCGTTCTTCCCTCCTGCAGTGGTGGGCCGTCAGGGCCAGCAAGGCCTTCTCTACTGACCTAAACATACTCAGAAAAACACATTTAATCATAAATTTCTTTTTTTAGGAAAATGTTATCTATTATTATTAAGAAAAAATAGTTTTTACATTTTAAAAGTTTTTCCAATAATATTTCAGCTCTCAGCTACCAATAAATTATTTTACATATTCTGGAAATTAAGTGTTGCTTCATGAGACTATATTACGCCTGATATAATGTGTGAATTCTCAAGTTCTGGTGTCACACTGATGTTATTATGAGGCGTATTAATTTGACGTCAAACAACTATGACGTCATCGAAGGCCTATGGTTGAAATGCACGGCCCGCCACTGCTCCTGAGTCTGAGTAAAGTGAACTAATTTCATGTCAATGTGGCTCACAACATCCCAGAATAAACACTAACACAACTATTTTTCTTTAACTGCTCTGGGTCAACGCTGTCATCCTGGCATTTTGGTCACATGGTATTTTTTAATGAAGACATTTATTCATTTGTTCACCTAAATTACACCATACTGTGACCCTTTGTGTGGAAAGTTCTGAGTGGTTCTAAAAACCTATTTTTTTTTAGTAATTATGGTTCTGAATCAGAATTGCATTGGACTTGATTTATAATATTTCTAGTCAAAAATCCCAAAATACAGCATCACAAAGACAAAAACACCACCATTGACTTCTAGTGTATAAGCATAAACAAGTTCACATTTTTGCATAAAACATGCCAAAAATTTGCCATAAAAATAGTATTGAATAAATACAAAACCCCATTTCTCTGTAAATTTAAGACAGGAACGTTGAACCTGAAGCCCTGAGAACCCAGGTCTGCTTCCCTAACCACTGCTGCCCTTTATGAAGAGAGAGTTTTAACTGCACTTTTCTGCTGCATTCTGAACAGATACTGACTGCCAATAACTTTTAGGTGTTGGGGAATAAACTAGTCAAACTCAAATGTAATAAAAAAACGTGTTGTCATTAAGACCTCCCTCAAGGTAATGTTTTTACTTCCAAACTTTTGGAACTACTTAAGGAATGTGATTGAATTTAATGGAAGGACCACTGAACCTGGGACAATGATTGGATAGCAGAGCGGCTCACCTTGATGAAGTCCACTGCACATCAGTGTAATTGACTTTTTGGAGAGGAATGAGAAGACACCCCGGCCTGGAATGAATATCTCAGAGTTTTGACCTTGGAGATGAGTTATTTCAGGCTGGAGTTTATTCTGTTTCTGCTGCTGCCAAAGTGTGTGCTGGCAGCCATGAGTGGATTTGAACCTCACAGCCTGTAGATGTCAAAGACTTAAATTGAGATAATTTCATTCTCTCACCATCAGCCTTTTTTAACTCTCATTATGTTCAACGAACCTGGGCGGGTAAATATTTTCATTTTTCTCTAAAGTCTGTTATAATTAACAATGCAAAGTTTTGCATTGTTAATTATTTACTGGTCTGGTAAATAATTAACCAGATTTACCTTGTTTACTGGTCTGGTAGCAGATAATTATAGGCTGTGTGCACCTGCGTAATCCTTATTGTGTGCATGCACAGTTAATTTTGGGTAGGAAGATTTTATAGGTAGGAAAATATTTCAGAACACCAAAAGTTTTATTTTATTAAGGGGTATTTATCTGCCACAACTTAATGACCTGTCCGTGAAAAAAGCACCAGACATTTTACCGGTCCGTGGCACATAAAGGTTGGAGAACATGTATGTTACATTTACAGCTGTTATATTGGAGCCTGGATGGCAGTGGTGGCCAAGTGGTTAAGGACGCAGACTTGGGTCCTCAAGGTTTCAGGTTCTAATCCACTAGCTGTCAGGTTGCCACCGAGGAGCTCTGGTCATAGCATCGTCCCGACCCACATAACTTCCACATAACTTCCAGTGGACTCACCACCCACAGGAAGGCTGACAGCATGGAGCCGCGTCATTTCTGTGACAGTAGTGGAGACTAATGTCCATGAGACCTGGTAGCGGATAACCAGGGAAAATCAATGGACATATAGATGTTGGGGGCTGACTGTGTAGCAGTAACACTTTAATACAACAGGGGTTTTCATGGTGATGGATGTAGAGGTTAGTGATAATAATAGCATGACTTGCTAAGGTGAGAGAATTCTATTGAGCCATCACCAGCACTTGGATCAATTGAAATAAATGAAATATAGAAAACAATGCAACAGTATTGTCTCGGAGTCAAAGACTCAGATCTACATGTGATATTTGCAGGTTGAGTCTGAAGTCCAGTCATTCTAACTACCAGCGGCTGCAACCGAGTGTGACTGATAAGTCTGCTGAATAAACACCCAGTGACAGCTGTCAATGACGATGAATGTCTCAGGGACAGGCGACAGTGTCCATGTGTGTGGAATAACCCCTGGACGTGACAGTTATCGTCTTATGTCGCGTCCATGGCCACAAAGAACCTGGAAAACAGTAACAAAATCACCGTGAGCTGAATGAGTCTAGACAGTTTTTGGCAGTTAATCAAATAAATTCAGAATCAACCAATTTGCAGGTCTGTAAATAATGCATGAAAGGAAGATTTGTGGGGCCAACTTCAACATTGCCACTCGTGCTGTTGATAGGATTGGCTGGGGGAGAGAGAGAAGCCCGGTCCTCGACAGCAGCTGCCAATTAGGATGAAAAAAGATAAATCCTCATGAATACAGTTGTAAAACCATGTAGTTGGTATAGTTGTGGATTTATTATCCATGCATTTACAGGTGCCTTCCACAGAAACTGCTGACAAACACTGCAATTTATTATTATTAATAGCTTGAAGACATTTAGAATAAAAGGTATGACAGAATCGGAAGAATGGTGTTGGCATAAAAACACTGAACTCACAGATTTTCAGAAGGCAACTGGATAGTTGGTTTTTAGAAAACGTTTCAGCTCTGATCCGAGAGGCTTCTTCAGTCCCCAACTAGTGCTGTGTTGGGGACATAGGATATACAAATAGCAGCTATGTATATCCTGCTGGATGCACCTGGGTTCACCTGTGAAGTGTGTTAACAGTGGTTAGATGGGCATCGATGGATCAGTTCAGGCATTGTCAGAGTGGTTTTGGTCACGTGACTCTGATGTGTGAGACCAGCTGCAATGGGGCGGGGGTCCTTTGGGGTGTTGTTCCTGAGAAGAATTTGTATGTAGTGTGATCTCAAACCACCTCCTCTGTTGAGTGATGGTCAAACTGTGGACATCATGGTCAGGTGTAGGTGAACACCTGAGTTCTGTCCTGTGTCTTTGGGATGAAGTGTTTTTTGTCTCAGGGTGTTACTGGATTTGAAGTGTGTCTGGTGCTGAATGAAGACCCTCCAGAGTTTAATGACATCACCCTTCCTGTTGTCCTCTCTCTGTTCTCCTCCCGATACACCTTTTCCCCTCACCATTTATATAACATCTCTTACTCCATACTAACAGAACTGAAGAAGCAAATTACATAAAAGTTTCAAACAAACGTAATGCCCCATTGCTTTGCAAAACTCTTCAACCTTGACAGTGAGGCAGTGTCTTAATCACCGGAAAGCAAATGATTTGTTTTTTGTTAGCTTGTGGGTCAAATGTAACTGTAAGCTGCTGTAAAAACTATCGGTTAAAAAACTAAATTATGTAAATGTCACACTTTTTGTACCAACTCGTACTTGAGTAATCGCTGCCACTGCAGCTTTAACAAAATGGGATGTTCGCTTTGTGGTGAAATGGCTCTACCTAGTGGTTTGTAACTGTTACAGCAGCAACGTTCTGTAATTCATTCCTTCAACAAACATTTTACATTCTTGACGAAAAAATAAAAATACATAAAATAGAAACACATTTTTATTATTGAAATGTCAGTTTTTCCAGACTCATGACACAAAAAAAGCCCTGAATTGACCACTGGTTTTGGCAGTCTAGTTCTTAAAATTAAAGTCCCACAGGAGCCAAAATTACACATGTCAGTTTTTAAAGCAAATTACTGTTATTTTCCACAAATTTAGCTGCCACAACTATGTGTGTATCCTTCATTTTAAGGAGACATTCAAAATATTCTCCACAATATTTGGTTCTACAACTTTAAAAAACACAGAACCTACGATTCATTGTATTGAATTGACAACTAAAAACTGGAAACAATGCTATTGTGTTATCTTGACTTGTATTTTGATATTGCAAAATTATCAATTATTAAATTGCATAAAACCTGACAGTAGTCACGGGTACATTATAACAATACAATTGTCATAAAAGTTGTCTAGTCTGTTACGATTTTAAAAATTTTGTACTAACAGACAATAAATCCTTTCAGTGGTTGCAACAACAAATCAACATCTTCCATTTTACCGTGTTCAACAGATGATAACTTAGCCTTTTGTATTAGTAATAATAATATCCACTTTTATATTAATATAAAATTCCTTCAACAATGACTGCAGTGAGGTCAACAGCAGCCTCTACGTTAACTATTTGACAACAAACAATAGTTTAAAATCCATTTGAAGCTGAAGACAAAGGGGTTTTAGCTGAGTCCATGTACAAATATTTAACATAAATCAACTAAAGGAAATATGATTAAAAAATATATCTACATTTTCAATAGCATTCGCCAGTGTGATCAGTGCATTCATGTCCAACCCTGCAGTAAATATTGAAGAATTAGAATTAAAAATGTCCAACTCACTACGATTGTACAAACATTTTGTTTTTAAGACTTTATGCTTTTACAAAATCCAATGTTTGTTGCGTCTTCACCTTGAGAACTCCACTAAAACCTTTTGATTTGATGATGCCGACGGAAAAAGAAATTGTACAAGTGCTTAAAGCTGATGAGAAGTATTAGTGGACCTTAAAACACCATAGATTATCATGATTGCATGACTTAACAGATGAGAATTATTACAGTAGCTGCATTACCTATATTTTCTTTACATACTTTAAATAAAAAATACATCGTACACTTCTAAACTGCCACCAATTCAGAGTAGACTATTTTACCTTCTACAGTAAAAACTGAAAATCTTAACTTTGATTACAATCGCAAACTGTCACCTGTGTCATAGCAGAGTTGATGAGGGGTTAATAGCAGGAATAATACTGAAAATGAGCAGATAAATTACCAATTCTGTGGTACGGGTGGATGCACACAAAATGCAATTAGAGTGGACTTTGCATCAAGAAAAAAACGGTTTCGCTAACTCACATGCATCCATACCGCAACCATATCTGCCTTAAACTTACAGATGCGCACCAGGAGCCTTTTTATTTCCCACAGAGCATTGTCTTGTGGACAGGACGGGTCAAACCAATTTACACATAGTGCAAATAATTTTTTTTCTCCTTCAAGTTTGGGTCCGGGTCAAATGTCCTGCATTGGTCAAACCCCGCAGTCGTTAGTCCTGTCTTGCACTTTTCGGGTCAGGATAAGAGCTGTGGAAAGGGACGCAACAAAAATGTGGAAGACGAGCTGCCACACGTTTCTCAAGCCGAACAGATACAGGTTGCACAGAGTTACCACGACCAGCAGCGTAAAGGACTTTTGCTTTTTTAGAGATGAGTGGAACAGGTAGAGATGACACTGGGAAACAGAGGTCAGTCACAAGATTAAAAAAAAATGGTTATTAATAATATTAATAATAAAAAGATATACCTTCTTTTAAAACATTTACCTGAAACAAACAGCAGACAAATGCCAGAAGAAAAGCAATAACATTCCATATACTTTCATAATCGTCCTGTGTCGGGAAAAAAGAATGCATTAAAATGTAGTAATTATATTTAATAAAATAAGACAGCAGTTCGGTACTGTGGGTATTTTTGACCCTCACCTGAAATGTGTACTCAGCAAGGTGCACGCCACGTATTAGATTCAAAGCTGCACACATGATGTTAAGGACAAGTGATAAGATGCCAGCAGGAGTGACTGGTTCAAGTCTCACATTCAGACCTGTTCATAGAAAAAAATGTCAAAGTTAATGTTCTCAGCAAATGGTATTAAGTATCTGAAGAATTCTTAGTGTTTTCATAACATAAAAAAAAAATGTGTGTTTCTTCTCACTTGATCCAGGATTTTGCTCCATGTGCCCATTTGCTGTTCCGTTGGTAAACGCTATCTCATCCAAGTTAATCATTTGCAAGGGTTGAGTCCTGAGATCTTCCTCCACCTCTGCCAATGTCACCTCCAGGGCTGGACCTCCACTTTGGTTGTATTGGTGCTTCAATCTCTGTATGGTGCTGTCTGTGTTGAAACGAGACAGAAGGAGAGTTCCCTTAAACAAACTGTGTTTATTTCATCCTGATGCTGTGAAGGCCTTCGCTTTGGCCCAGAGTCAATGTCTCTGTCATTTGTGTGAATCTCCAGGGTTGCTCCCTCTTTGGCAAGACCCGGTCAGGGCGGTTGGCTTTAGGTGGGCTCTCCACCTGGATGATGGTGCGGTGCAGCGTAATGTGATTTGGTCGGCACAGATAAGCGGGTGGAAATGTATGGATGATACTGTGAGATGCCTCACCAAACTGTAAAAAAGGATAGGGCCTGGCTGCCAAGGCAACGTCAGTCGTATTGAAGCATGCTGTGAACTCCCAACGTAGATCTTCCAGGAAGCAGAGGGCCTTAGCAACAGGGAGGCTGCAGTGGCACACGTTCATGTAGGAGACACCCTCTGAGGAAATGAAGCTGAAGAGCAGAGAGGAGAAAAAGTGACGTCAACAAACTTGAGACAAGGTAAGTAGAAGAGTCAGCTGATGGTTCAGATATTTTATGGAAACCCTTACTAGGTGTTGAGCTGCTGGCCCTTGATGGAGCCTCTGTCAGGGAGGGAAGCCAGGGCTTTGCTGATGGTCCTGAGCTGATGTTTCCTCTCCTGGAGCTCATAGTTGTGTTCAAAGTCTGTGGATGCGGACAGGGGTAGTCCATCCCTGACGCGTACCACAAAGGCAAACAGGATCAGCGACATGATCTCTTGGGTCCATGAAGAAAAAACTCTCTGCAAAGGACACAATTAATAGAACACCATGAAAAGGAGAACAGTGGAGTGGTGATGTTACAAGGGGCGGTGGAGGTGGAGAAGGTGGAGGAGTTCAAATACTTGGGCTCAACTGTTCAGAGCAGTGGAGACTGTGGAAGAGAGGAGAAGAATAGAGAACAGGCAGGATGGAACAACAGGAGAAAGGTCTCTGGAGTGATCTGCGATAGAAGAGAGTCAGCTAAGGTGAAGGGAAAGGTTTACAGGACAGTGGTGAGACCAGCCATGATGGATGGACTACAGACACTAGGAATAGGTAGAAGACAAGAGGGAGAGCTGGAGGTGGAGGAGTTAAAGATGCTGAGATTCTCTTTGGAGGTGACAAGGATGGACAGGATCAGGAACAAGGTGATCAGGGGGACAACACAGACAGGAAGGTTTAGAAGCTAGAGAAGACAGACTGAGATGGTTTGGACATGTTCAGAGGAGGGACAGTGATTATATTGGGAGAAGAATGCTAGACATGGAGCTACCAAGTAAGAGACGAAGAGGAGATTTATGGATGCAGTGAGGGAGGACATGGAGGTGGTTGGAGTTGAAGTTGAAGATGTGGAGAACAGGGTGAGATGGAAATTACTGACATGCTGTGGCAACCCCTGAAAAATGGGATACGCCGAAAGGAAAAGAAGAAGAATACAACAAATGTGGTATTTTGTTATTTTATGACATTAAAGGAGATAAATTAAAGGTATGATCATCGCTGTGGTTCAAAATGTTAGTAGTTTGAATTAAATTAAACATTGCTGAATAAAATAAATACTTTCTGTTGAATTAAAGAAGGTTAATAACTAATTTCAGAGCTTGCTGAATAATGGTTTCTCCATGAGATTATATGGATTTTTTTTCTTTTGGGTTTTATATTGGGGGGAAGTTTACAAAAATAATTACAAGTTGTGTTTAATTAACGACAATCGTATCTGATGTATCCATTATTTCAACCAGTACGTAGTGATAGAACAACCTTTAAGTCAAATTAACGGCTCTTATTTAATAGAATATCATTATGTTCGCCATTATATTGCTGTGTAGCTTAAATATTGATCTCAGATATTTATCATGCAACTTTGTAACTTGATATACGTAGCGATTAACTTTTTAAAGAAGGATATTTTACATCCTTGAAATAAAATCATAATATACCTTTATTACACCATACCTTGTTGTTGTGGCTTTCATGCTGCACCTTGCTATAATTCACTTGCAGGTTAGCTGACTATAGCATTATAGCAGTCAAACAGCAGGTGGTCGTTGTTAGGATAAACTACTTCACTACTATGAAGATAGATACGCTTAACATTAGAACCTATGCATAACAAAACGCTAGGGTAACTGGTGATTTCTGTATACAGATTAACAGGGTAACAAGCTAAATAGAAACGCTTCCTGGTACAACGAACTACAACAAATACTCTACGGAAACTCGGAAAGGACAAAGCTGTCTATTGGCGATCGGGAGGAGAATTTTCGTCCGTGCCTATGGAAGTTTAGCTCATAGTCCTCCTACCAACCAACTGTCAGTGACTAGCGATCTTTCCTGCTAGCTACTGCACAAAGGTCAGTTTTCACTTCTCCGTAGTAACGTTTTTACAACGTCTTGCTTTTTTGTGTTTGCATTTATTGTCTTTCACATTGTAGCATCGAGCTATCAAGGGTAGCTAGCCAAAGCGGATCTGCAAATCGCCCGTTGTTCAACCATCTTAGAAACACTGGCCGTTCAGTAACTAACGTTGACCTTAGGGAAATTTAACTAAGCACTATCTTCTTCTTATAATGAAGAAATTTGGATGTTAAAAAACATTTATCAAATGCCCGTCGCATTAGTTTTTTGCTCGGTGCTAAATTATTTCCTCTCCTCGCAGAACATGTTCCAGGTGTCATTTGGTAACTGGATGTGCGTATTTTTTTACCAGAATATATTTACTTATGTTCACTTAATGTGGAATTTGCGTAGTTGAATAATACTATAACCATGGTATTCTAACATCACATATTCCGACCATGTGTGTCTTCATAAGAATAAATAATAATATAAACAATATAGTCTAGTACCTGTGGAGAAGCATTAATTGACAAATTAAATGAATTCGAAGAATTATGACATTATTTTAAAAATATGAAATGGAAAATATGCCCTCTAAGTGACTTTGCTTTATCTACTTTACATTCTTGCTATGTTTTGGCTTTTAGCATTCCAACGAAAACAGGTTTTCCTCTCAGTAAAAACCATCAGCAGTAGTTGTAACACTGGGTGAATTAGCAATGGATGATCACAAGAGTGAAGTTAGGCCTTTGTTTATTTAATCAAAACGTGTTGTTTCTCTGGTGACTGTTTATTTCTGCTGCTCACAAAATGGAAATGACATTGAAATGTAGTTCGAGTTCACAGACCATAACATGGCTGTTGTCCTACTGTGTTGTCTCCTACTGACTGACATTTGTCTTGCCCTGAGCTCAATCTGTGGGCTGTGACGTATTGACATCCAATGCTCTAGAGATAAATTACACAGTAAACTGTGAGCTAGGATTTGTCCCTTCATTTTATTTCCTCACCCTCTCTCCTTCCTCCCTCCCTTCTCTCCCCACCTACAGTATTTCTGGTCCTCTCCTTTCTCTCTGTCCTTTACTTTTATACTAACACCGTCATACTCTGTTATACATGTGTACGAAGACTGGATTGACAGTTTCTCAACCTTAGAATCTCTTTTTATTTTACCTTATTTTCTCAGGTCACCTGGACTCTGGTCAGAATGGGGGTGAAAGACCGCCCCCAGTGTTATTTTGATGTGGAGCTTAATAGGGAGCCAGGTAAGAGATTGTTTGATTATTCATCTTTAAATTTAACATCAGTGTTTCTGCTCGGCCTCTGAGATTCTGATTTGAAATGTTAATAGCCATGACAATGTTTCTCCAGTTTTAATGAACCAATTAATAAAGCCCAGTGTCGTTACTAACCTCTCCTACGTTCTAGGAGTTGATTTATTATGTAAAATTCCCTGTACAATTTATTATCCATATTATTTTATCATAAATTCTGTTTACATTTTTACATCCCCTGAGCTTCAAGCCATGAAAGTTTCTCTTCCTATGTTTGCTTCCTTTCTTTGTAGTTGGGCGCATAGTCTTCCAACTTTTTTCAGACGTTTGTCCCAAGACAAGCAAAAACTTTCTCTGCTTGTGTACTGGTGAGTAACTTTAACTCATGAACGTTGGAATCATTTCTCTCAATGTTTTTGCAGCTGTAAGCAGTGGAGTTCTACACAACTTAAAGCTAGAGCTACTTCATTTCTCTCTTACATTTTTATATAAATGTATGTAAACATTCACATACACTAAATTGTTTTTTGTTTTTTTTCCCCATGTGTCTGATTATTAATTTTTTTAGATAATAATAAATTAAGTATCATGAGGAGAGGAGGTGTGACTGTAGTCTAAATGAAACAGTGACAGATGGAGTGGACGGAGGGAACGTTGCCTGTCTTCCTGGACATTTCAACCAGCCAAGTAGAACTCTGTGTTCTGCCACTGCGGTGGTCTTCCTAAAGATAGCTAAAAATTACCAAACAGACGGCAAATTGATCCTTTCTCCTCACTTTTCATCCCACCCGGCCTGTCGGAATGTGATGCTTCCCAGTACATGAACACAGGATCTGTCTGTTTAGCCTTTTATTTTACCTGTGCAGACACAATACACACCCAGACAGTGATGCCTTAATGAGTCTGCTTCACCTAATGCTTTTTCAGAGTCAGTTGTCAGCCTTTAGAAAAGGAGCAGGTGAAACCGAACCCTGTTGATAAAAAGCTGAAGTCAGTGAAGCAGAAATAGTTGAGCATTAACAACACAATCTGCTCATTCCAACAGCCCAGCCTCTGTGCTCTGAAACCAACCTAAAACCCTCAGTCGACCTAATGAAATCTCTGTTTTCCATCTCCCTTCACCCCAGGGAAATGATATATCTGTGAGTTTACAGCATAGGGCTCCTTCTGCTCTAGCCCTGGGCAGAATCAGTGCGGGAAGATTTCCTAATAAATCCTGCACTGGAGTACAAACACAATGCTTCAACGACCCATTTAATTCTCTTTCAGAATGAATACCATGCAGCATTTAGGACTCAACACCTTCTGGCCCCCTGGATACAGAGATCATTTCATACATTTGCAGGACTTGTTGTGTGCTTCCCGGTTTCTGACAGCTCAGTTAACGTACGTCTCTAATTACAGGTGAACGGGGAGTTGGCAAAGTCACAGGAAAAAAGTTGTGTTTCAAAGGCTCCACGTTTCATCGAGTTGTAAAGAACTTCATGATACAGGGCGGAGACTTCACTGAAGGTAATTCCAGCAGGGTCTAAATCAAAATTTGTTATTTTTCTGCATTGCAATAAAAAAGTGGGGGAAAAAAGAGGTTAAAATGATATAAATCATTTTGCAATGTAACAACATCTCAATGTTGTACATTTACATGTATGCATTTGGCAGACAAACAACTTACAGAGGAGAATTACCATCACTGAGCTGATCTTTACCTGCTGAAGTTTTAGGATAGGTTAGAAATGTACTACTTACTGTCACCTGCTGGGTCTAATTTCAGTCTAATTCCTTGCAGGAAATGGAAGAGGAGGAGAGTCCATATATGGTGGCTACTTTAAAGGTATTAAATAGAAAGTCTTTTACTTAATTAACTTTATCTTTAATCCAAATACCTGCATGAACATAACAGTGCATGTGGTGAACTTGATCTCCTGTTGTTTCTTTTTTTAAACTACTCCATTTGCTTACAACTGTCACTTTGTTTATTACTGTCTCTCATTCAGTTACAGTAGAAGGCTTTAGTAAAAATCAGCATGGAGCGTTTCTTGTAATCTACAAATCTCCCTGCCTAAAACTTTCAACATATTCTTTTATTTATAGCGTGGTCTTTTGCAAAATGAGAAGGTAAGCGATGAACACAGCTCAGTAACACCTTGTCAATATTGACCCCCACCAACTTCCTCAGTCAATTACAAAGTAGAAAGAGTTGCAAATATTTGCAGAGCCACAGATGCAGGTCTATGGCTTTGAGTGATCCTCACAGCAGATCTCCTTCCAAGACATCCAAAGCATTTGGTCACTCAGATTTCATTTTAATGTTAAACACAGTATGTGGTGTATTTATAGCAGCAGCTCTGGACTTGAAGTCAGAGTACAGAGAAAAGTTTCCACTTTTACAATAAAATATCTCAGTGCCTAGATGAAATACTATGTTTGTCTTTTCAATTATTTATTAATGCGAGTAAGTCAGGAAATAGCTACCATTAGACTGACCATCAGCATCAGATCCAGTTGTTACTCTTAGTGTCTTTTCTGTTGTGCGGTAGTCTTTTTTGTCAATCTGTCATGTGTCTCTTTTCCATTTTATTTTAATGGATTTGTATACTAATTATTAATTATCAGTGCCCTCTTGTGGCCAAACATAGTTTGCGTTTTGTTTGTGATTGGAATTTTAGTCTAAGGCCAAACAAAAGTGCGACTTGAATACAGTAACTAATAATAACCCTCCTTGTCTTCTTTTTATTGATTCATCTAGAGTTTTTACCCTCAACTTTCTTTAGATGTACACTAAGAGCTTATTGAACACTTCCTGGTGAGGACAGTAAAGTTGGTGTCTTGGGCATTCTTGTCTAGTGCTTCCTCTCTGAACAAAACATTGTTTTTATTGAGTGGTTGTCGAGGCAAAGATCAGGTTGGACAGTTAAGAGGTCTCTGAGACCGTCCTCTTCTTTCCTTTGTCCCTGACAGATGAAAACTTCACCCTCAAACACGACAAAGCATTCCTGTTGTCCATGGCCAACCGTGGGAAGGACACCAACGGTTCACAGTTCTTCATGTGAGTCCCACTGGGTTCAAACAGCCAGTTACTGACACTGTGTTTGCCTTCTACTGCGTCTGTTGTAAATTTTGTAGAGTAGAACTTATCTTGATGATCTGTAATCGTGGAAAGTCGCCTGTATTTAAAGTTAGAATTGGAAAGATGGATTCTTTTTTCTTTTCTTTTTTTTTTGCTTACAAATATGAACATTTTTTTCTCTTGCCGTTTTTGTGTAAAATTTGCAGACACTCTAGCATCCTGCTCCTCCAAGGTAATGTGTCTCCACGGCTGTGTTTCTCTCTGACTCTTGATCATTTCAATTGTTTTCAACTCTTGGTATTTTCAATTGTGAAAATGTTGAATCTGACTTTTGTTGTTTTTTTTGTTTTGTTTTTTTAATAATTAAGACAAGTGACCACCAGTGTAACATACCACCTTAGGAAACTGTAATCACAAAATGGGTGCTACCAAAGTAATTTTGTCAGCACTCACAGTTGAGTGTGTAGATTTGACTGTTTTGGTTTCTGTTTGATTGGCTATTTAAATTTTAAAAAAGCAATTGGTGGTCTTAGGAATGATTCGGTTTGTAGTTTCTTGTAGTTTTATTCTCATTCTTTTCCTCCTTCTCCTCCTTTTATATGACTGGTACTCCAACCACTGGTTGATCTCTCTGGGACGCTGGGTTTCCCACAAACAGTACAACCAAGATGGCACCACACCTGGATGGGTAAATTACACACACTTTTTGAACAGCTTTACTGTTATAACTGAGGTTCAGTCACATCATTTTGTCAGTAGGCCCCTTCAGTTGTATCATATTCTCTCAACCTCTTATTAAAAAAGTCATCTTGTGGTCATACAAAACAACATTTTTCAACATAAATATATTTCATTCTGTATAAATGAACCAAAATTTTGGACAAACTTCAAAATTGACCACAGCAAATGAAAAAGTTAAAAAAGAACATAAAGAATGTATTGAAATAAACAAAATAGTTTAAACTGTAAATATAAAAAGTAACTGACAAATGTGTTTTGAAAAGAGAGATGTGATATTGGACTGAAGGTGCTTTCTTTTATTATCTTTTATTATTTATTTTATCATCTTTTATTATCTAACGTGGATATCAGTGACATGTGCTCTATGTATATCAGCTTTGACGGGTTCTCATTGTCTTTGCAGAGTTCACGTGGTGTTTGGTCTGGTCATCTCTGGTTTCGAGGTGATAAAGAAGATCGAGGGGCTGAAGACTGATTCAGCAAGCAGACCCTACGCTGATGTGAGAGTGATGGACTGCGGTCAGCTGATCACCAAGTCTGCAAATGATGGTAATCTTCCTCTGAGTTCCTTCTTCCTGAAAGCTTAATGGGAATATTCACCTTGTAATCCTGAAACCTGGAGTACTCTTTTAATACGTTAATCATTGAAATCTGATTTTTTTTTTGGTTCTTTGTGAAACTAGAAAAAATATAAGGTATTCCTCCAAATGTGGAGTATTGTCTACTTTCAAGTGCAAAACAGGTGTAATGTGTTCAGTACAAAAGCAACAGTAGGTAGTAGTACACAGCAAACCTGAAGCTTCTTCTTTGTCAGTGTTTCCAAACATTATTTTAGCCCTTTGTGTGTTTGCGTCTGTTGTAAAAGGCGTTGCCAGTAATTCTAACTTGTTGTACTAGTTGTAAATATTTGTCATTTAAATCCTGCTGCCCCTCCCTCACACCAGTGTTGAGGAACCAGATCCCCTGTGGAATGAGGACCAGTGAAGTCTCTGAGGGCTTCAGTTGGCACAAATTTACCTGACACTTTTGTTAACTCCTGGATTCTGAGTAGATTCAAACAAAGCATTTGTTGGATTTCGCCAAATAAAAATGCCCTGTTTTTGTGTTGTCAAATAAATGAACTAAAGTGTCACATCTCTCACTTTAGTGCTAGAAGGCAAACGAAAGAGAACGTCTCATTCTGCCGACTCGTCGTTCACCTCCCACGACTCCACATCCCAGTGTTCGTCTTCAATCGATTCTGAGAGTGAATCCGATGAGAAACACAAACAGCGCAAACACAAGAGACACGTCCGGAGAAAACGGTCAAAGAAGAGGAGGAGGCAGTTGAAGGAAAGAGCTGATGATCAGCTTTTCAAAAGGTTTGTTAATCTATTGGTGTTTTGTAGCGGGATAAAGATATTATATCAATTTATTTGATCCTTTTGGTTATGACAGTTGCACAGAGAGACAGGTGTCCGAGGCAGAAAACCAGGTGGAAGAAGAAAAGGAACAAGGTGGGAAGAGGGAGAAGCCTGTGGTGCGACCAGAGGAGATCCCACCTGTGCCAGAGAATCGGTTCCTGCTGCGACGTGATGTACAGTCCCAGGAGCATGAGCCAGAAATGTGGGTTTGTATTGGATTTGTTATCATTTCATACATTTTCTGGTTTTCATGTAAGTTTTTTTTTTTCCTTTTTAAAACCTGCCAGAGTTGAAAAAGAAGAAACTCCTGTTCCAACTGACCAGAAGCCAGCGGTCTCAAAATCTGGGCGTAAAATCAAAGGCAGAGGAACAATGGTAGGTTGAAATTGAAATTGGTGATTTCCCCTGAATTGTAGTTATGCCCCGACTAAAGGCATTCTACAAAATCACCACAATAGTCTGTGTACAAAATTTTACCTCCTCTTCAACATAAGGTATAGAAAGTGTCATATTTATTTTTTTACAGGGCAACAAAATGCACTTTGCATCCATCCACAAGTGCTTAGTAATATAACACAAATATGCACTGAAAGCTAAGAACATAATATGGAGGTGGTGCTGTAAACAGATTAAAATATATCAGAGGTTATACACATAGTTAGGGGGCGCGGGTAAAAAGACATAAATAAGAGTATTTGTGTGCAGTATTTAAAGTAAACAAGTAATGTCTAGTGTTGGACAGAATAAGTTGCCAAAAACAATCTGGGCTCATTCAGCCCTCACAACAATAGGCAAATAAAAAGGCACACAGACAGAAAACAGCTGCAGTAGAAAATGTCAACAAACCTCTTTAAAGTGCAAATAAGCTTTTTTTTAGCATCATCACAATGTAAACGATCCTAGTTGCTATGCATTATTTCACTGCATTAAACACCTTGCATCAAAGTAAAATCTTGTCTCCAACCCTCTCATGACCAGCTTCTTACAGATATTTCAATTATTACAGTTTTGTTCTCCACCAAAAATGTCCAGACCACAGATATTTAGTGTTGCACCTAGCATTGTTGTTGTATCACCCTCAGGCGTGGTTTGATGACATCATTTATCACACACTGCTCAAAGTGGCGGGACCCTAGCATCAAGTTCTCTCCTTCGATGAAAAAAGCGATACTGATTTGTTCCGATACCACATACATTTACAGATACCACATGATATGCTAGTATCAGGCTGGTCATCCCTTGTATATGGTGTTTCAGTGCTTCACAATGGCCTTCATCTGTAACAGATTTAGTTACAATAGTTTTCCTTTTCCTACAGAGATATCACACTCCAACAAGATCTAAGTCCCGCTCTGCTTCTGTGGAAGAACGAGGCAGCAGTGAAACTCCACCGCACTGGAAGGAGGAGATGAAGCGAACCACAGTCTATAAAGCACCCAGTGTGGAGAGATGGAGCAAAGGAGACAAGTACGACTCAGTGTTTTACCTCACTACATAAAATATCCTGTTCCTTCCCTCATGAATCTTTTGACTTAACAGATTGAATGACCATTCCTCAAGCAGATGGGAGGACAGAGGTGACTCTGCGTGGTCTCGATCTCCATCTGCTGAACGCTCTTCAAAACGCAGCTCAGAGAGGTCCAGCCTACGCCGCAAGCAGAAAAAAGAGAAGAAAAAAGGGAAACAAAAAAAGAAGGCCAAAAAACGAAAACACAGCAAAAAGAAAATCTCCAAGAGCAAAGCTAAGGAATCCAACCAGTCAGAGGAGGAAAGATTACAAACCCCAGAGAGAAAGAACAGGAAGTCACGTTCTCTGACTCATTCCTCCTCGAGTCAACACCAGTCATCTTGTCGACGTAGACAGAGGTCATTGTCTTCAAAAGGCTCAAGTTCTTACTCGAGATCCTACTCCACCAGTCGTTCCAGGTCTCGAAGGGGTTCTTATACCCGATCTCGAAGCCTCACAAGAACCAGGAGTCGATCCATATCCAGATCTTCATCCTATTCTAGATCCAGGTCAAGATCGAGATCTAGGTACAGGTCACGGTCGAGGTCTCCGTCTCCGTCCAAAAAGCGGGGATCAACAAGATCTCCAAGAAAGAGGAAAGAGAGCCGAACAAAACCAGATTCTGTTGTGACGGAAAAGCCTCCTGAAAACAAACTAGCCTCTGTCCCCCGTCTCCCTGTTGTCCCAACTCCTGAGAATGTACCTGTGATCCCACTGAGCGACAGTCCACCACCCTCACGCTGGAAGCCTGGTCAAAAGCCCTGGAAACCTTCCTACGTCCACATCCAGGAGTTTAAATCTGCATTAACCCCCAGTGCATCATCCACTACAGGGCAGACAGCTGATAATGTGTCAGAGAAAATCCAACCTTCACTGTCTTTGCCTGGAGATTCTGACGGCAATAGAGCAAGCAAACGTCTCAGCCTTTCACGCAGCCGGTCTCCTAGGAGCAGGTCATTCAGCCGGTCCTACAGTCGATCGCGCAGCAGGAGTTACAGCAGATCCCGGTCTAGATCTCCCCAGCGATATCGCAGCCGGTCATCCTCCTATAGCAGGTCGGACTCGGAAAAGTCACAGGAAGACAGCAGCAAAAAGGAAAAGTTACAGTTCAATGAGTGGAAGGATTATTACAGCTCAGTGAAGGGAGTAAAAAATGAGGATAACTATATAAATACAAGTCAAGAAGCTCATTCGTGCTCAGAGCAGAAAGCAGGCAGCGAGTGTAGTCCTCGCTTCAACAGTGTGTCGGTGGAGAAAGTTGCAGAGAAAAGAAACCTGCAAGATCAGGAGAGTAAACCCTGCAGCTCTGCGCCAGACGACAGCCTTAATATCAAGTCTGAATGGGACAGTGACAGTGATAAATTAGGTAAAAACAATAGCAGCTCTTCATTAAGAAAGCAGAACGAGTCTGCTCCACCCACTGAGGCTCTCACTGCCTGGAACTCAGACAGCGAACCTGAAAATACTACAAGGGCAGTGGCATCATCAGAGAAGGAAGAAGGCGAGGCCAGCACTGAATCAGAGCACGAGACCTCCAGAAAGACAACAGAGACGGCCTTGACCCTCCATCAGAAGTCTGCGGCAGCCAATTCTTCAGGAGAAGGTGCTGAAAAGGCAGCGGAGAAGCACAGGAGCAAGAAAAAAGCCAAACGCAAACACAAACGAAAGAAGAGAAGCGAGAAGAAAACCAACTCCCATCACAGCAAGGACAAAGGAAAGAGATCTAAGAGGAAACATCAGAAGCTGAAGGAGACCTTTCACTGGCAGCCGCCTTTGGAGTTTGGAGAGGAAGAGGAGGAGGAGGAGACAAAAAAGGAGAAACCCAACCCTAGTAGGGCCAAAAAAGAAAAGCCCGATGAGAAAAGTGTCAGTGATTTGGACCAGTCTGTTGCTCTTTTAAACAAAAATCCAAGTAGTGATGAGGACAAGGAAACTAAAATCTTGCCTAAGATCCAAAAACACCGTGAACCCCACCAGTCTTCAAGAAACAATACCGCTAATATTGACACAATTCCCAGTGTCCAAGATCAGGGGTCCATGGACATGGACGACATGGACATTTGCATTCTAGAGCACGATATAAAAATTGAAGAACCGCAGATGGATTCCTTTGACAACATGACTGAATTAAGCTTCAAGTGTCCCTCAGATTCTTCAGAGGTGACAAATAAAGACAGCGAAAAACCTCAGAGCCTGGAAGCAACTGCCGTTACCTCAATGACAGAGTCTGGTCTTCCTCCCGATGAATCAGCTTCCAGCAAACCCGATGTCATTAACTTTAAGTGGAAGCCTCTCAAAGGAACATCAGCTGTGCAGAACGTGACTGCTCCTCCAGTCGTTTCCAAAAACATCCAGTTTCTGCAGAGTCTGAAACCCAGCGCACAGATGGTACGAATGGAGATCAAGAGTAAGAGCAGGGTAAGACCGGGGTCTCTGTTTGACGAGGTCCGCAAGACTGCTCGACTCAACCAGAGACCCAGGCACCAGGAGAGCTCCAGCGAGGAGATGTCTCCGTCAGAGGGAAGTCCCAGGGCAGCTTCACACACTCGGTCCCCAAAGAAGTCCAGGTCTGTGTCTAAGAAATCTCGCTCTGGATCCAGTCACCGGTCTCGCTCCAGAGGATGGTCACATTCGTCCAGTCGATCCAGGAGTAGATCCCACAGTTCAAGCTACTCAAGATCAAGGTCAGTAAAAAAAAAAAATCCTGTAAACCTGTTATCGACCAGCAGTAAATAATTATTGGTGGACTGGTGGAATTTCTTAACGCACAACTCTTTCAGGAGTCGTAGCAGGAGTAGGAGGAGACATGGACATGGACGAGGACGTTCACGCCGTAGCAGCACCTACCGAAGGTAAGGAGTGCAACATCACAGACTGATTTACTGGGAATTAACTTATAGATTAGCTGTATGATCTCAAATGTTTTTCCCAATATCCAGTTTGTCAATATTGTCTTAACTTTTATGATACACATATCGATAACTGATACCAATATGTGTATCCATTTACCCCTGAAACAGAAGAAAACATCTCTGGAGCCTATGTGAAATACCAGCAATTTGGCAAAAGCCAGAGAATTGTGTCTGTCATCATCAAAGGAAAAAACGATAACAATCTTACAGATATAACATTGGGCAGAATCTGGCCCCCGGGCCTTAGTTTGCTCATGCATTAGGTTCTACACCACCCTAGTGTGAAATAATCCACTGTATTTACATTTTTATGAATCATCTCCTCTGGGACAGTTGTCAACTGCCCTCCTACATTGGCTGCCACAAATAGACATTTACTAAATAGTTTTACTGCCACCTACTGTATCAGTTCCCTCCCTACATCATCTGGACCACCTGCGGAGCAAAAGAAACAGGAACAACTCTCCCTGAGGCAGCATGAAAGTGCTTTTTTTCTTTGCTCTCCTCCATGTTGAAGCTTCATGTTGATAATCCTGAGTCTCTGATCTGTCCTTCTTCCCACAGTCGGACTTACAGTAGAAGTCATTCGCGAAGTCGATCATACAATCGTCGACGGAGGTCCAGGTCTGTCAAACCATATTGTGGAATTAAACTGTTGTAGGTGGTGTGAATTTGAGTTAGACATTGAATTTAGAATTTGTTTATTTTGCTTCTTTTTCTTTAACCAAGCATTGGTTACTGCTTCTTAATCTCATAGAAATTATTAGACTCTCACTGACTCTGCTGTGTTATGTTAATGCAGGTCAGACTCCTATGACAGTTACTACAGCAGGAGTCGAAGTGCGAGCAGGAGACGGCGTCGGAGACGAAGTGACAGCTACAGGAGTTCAGACCGTAGATCCAGGTAGGAATGCGTTTCTCTGTGAACTTGACCAAAACAACAACAACAACAACAACAGGGTGACAGGTCTTAGTTCAGAGGGTGAAAAGTCTTCTGTTCCTCAGCAGTTCACTCCTCATAGTTATTCCCTTTTTTCTTCACAGATCGTACCGCTCCTACAGTCGCAGTTCCTCCAGGCGTAGGAGTCACAGTCGCAGCAGCCGCTACAGCTGAGAATTACTGACTGACAGCCAACACCAGAAAACAATAGAAAAATGTAGCACGTGTCACAAGAACAAGAGATGACCTGTAAATATTTTATATTGTATATTTTTTTCTACTTTATACTTCCATTTTTTACACTGACAGGTAGTAATGTGACATAGAGTGTTTATGCCCCTAAGTTGTTAAACAGACAGTTGTTGTTTAAAGATTAACAGGTACAAAATTATAATTTTCTTTCTTAAAAATAAATAAAAACAGATAATATGGGAACTAGATGTTCTGTTTGAGTTTACTGTCCTTCCTTAGGTTTTCAGGATGTTATATTAACACAGAGACTGTCTGGCAGTATTCAAACAGATATGAATATTAAAATGTCAGATAATTTTTATTCATTTTCTCTTATGTTACAAAATAAAAGTCACATTTATTTCCATGTCCAGATTATTAAATTTCTCAAGTCACAAGTCTTATTGTACATGGTTTATCCTGCTGTAGTTTAACTGTTGTGATGATTGTCCACAGCATGAGACAGTGTAGGAGAAGACATCGCTGGTTGACGGAAGAAACTGGAGTCCCAAGTCTATGAATAATGGTTTTTCGGACCAAGTCCCAAACTGAAGTTTCAAGTCCCTGACTAAAGGTTTTGATCCCTTCGGCAAGGGTGTCCAATAGGCATCTACTAGTACAGGGATTCTTAACCTTTTTGGCACCGAGGCCCAATATTTTCAGTGTCGAGTGATCTGGGGCCCTTAATAATCGCAGTTTAAAATTTTCACGAACCTCTAGGGGGCGCCTGCAGCCCAACTTTAGGCCGGGGCCCAATGGTTCAGAATCCCTGTACTAGTAGATCTCCAAAGGAGTGTTGGTAGATCCTGAGCAATAACGTAAAACAATAATAGCAATAAAAACGTGAGATGTAATTCTGTTTCAAGATGCTAATTACTGGGCTAACATGAGCATAATATAGGTTAACAATTTTCAATCCAGGTAGATCACTTCAGCCTAGTCAATTAAAAGGTATCTCAAAAAACAAAAAACGTGTGGACACCCGTGCCGAGGGGATCATGTCATCGCTTCGAGGAGAGCTACAAAGGTGGTAATATAATTTTTATTCAAGTTTTTTTTTTTTTTTGCTAAAAACACTTTATCTGTTTTATTATAAAACATCTAAGCAGGATAAATACATTTTTTTTCTTATTTTTTTTTTCCTTGTCCTGGATGTATTAAGTTCGACTCCCTTCTCTCCAACCTAAAACCAACCCCTTCATTGAAACCCAATGAGCAGCATCACACCGTTATCAGTCTCCTCTCTGAGTGACTGTGTTCTCTTGAATGTTTGGGCCTGAGCCCAGTGCTGGACGTGAGGTGATAAATGAGAACTCCTCCAGGTGGAGATCAATGTTTTTTCCCCGTCCTTGTTATGAGCGCATCGACTTCTTCTCCACACATTCTGCTCTGGAGTGAGTGATGGTGGTGCAGCTTCCAGGGGCCTCTGGCTGAATAACCAATGGGGTAAAAGTCTGCAGCTGCCCCTGGAGGGATATTTTTTATTACTTTATGTGACAATCATAGTCAATAGTTTTAATTAGAAAATATGAATCATTGTGACTTTTTTTATAGATTAATTGAAAGTCATTATTTAGACAGTGATGCTCGCTATTTTAGCCCGTGCTTCACTGTTGGTCGACTGATTTTCTTTGTTCAATACAAACGTGAAGAACAATGTGAGAGAAATATAGATGATAGTCCAATGAAAAACACTTTAAAAACTAAATACATAGCAGATTGGATAGAATTGATAATGAACAAAATACACACTGACAGACAGTCAAAAACGTGTAGAAAAACGTGTGTCTTCAATGAAAATGATAAAATATTGGGGAAAAAAATGTACAGAAACATTTGGAAGCAATGAACATAAAAAGATACTAAACATATTGGACTAAAAATGTAAAATATGTACAGAATGAAGCAGAATGTAGCTTTAGGATAGCAAAAAAATCATTATCCTAGTGGTAATTCAAATAGTTGTGGATTATTTCTACAACATGAATGTTCTATAACTGAGCAATTAAAAAAATGTTTTTTTTCAACCACATTATTGACAGATTAGCTAATTTGTCAGAGATATTTTTGATCACTTCATCCTGGGTCACTGGATCATAATGAAAGTATCGATCACAGATAATAACAGTGATCCTCGACTGGTGGCACATGGCCTGGTAGCTCCATCTCTAGGATCATTCTTCTACCAATGTATCCACTGTCCCTCCTCTGAACATGTCCAAACCATCTCAATCTGTCTTCTCTAGCTTTTTCTCCAAACCGTCCTGTCTGTGTTGTCCCTCTAATCACCTCATTCCTGATCCTGTCCATCCTCGTCTCTCCTAAAGAGAACCTCAGCATCTTTAACTGTCTGTATTTTAACCCAACTATTTTAAAAATATAAATGTTTATAATGTTGTTAGATGTGGCCTAGTGGTTCAGGAAGGGGACTTGGCTCCACAAGGCTTCAGGTTTAATTTAAATCCTAACTGTGGCCAGTTTGCCACTAGTTGCTATGTAATATTTAAAAGAAAGGAAAAAAGTGAACGAGGTTCAACCATTTGCCAAGAATGAGGATTTGCGTGGATGAAACCAGGACTTGAAAGTAGTCAGGGCAGGAGATGTCCAGTGGGCTCACCACCTGCATGAAGGTATAGTATGGTGCAATGTGATTTGGGTGGCAGTTATGGAGACTGTTGCTACTGTGACCCGGTAGTTGATAAGCAGTTGAAGATGTATGGATGATGATGATGATGATGATAATCATGACTATATGACTTCTTATGGTTGGAACCAGTATAATATTAATTTTGAAAATAAATAATGTTGATTTCTTATTTTGTTTTTCGGGAATTCAATTTGGTCCAAGGCAAGATTTCAGGTTCAAATCCATTATTTGCCTGACCCACATGACTTCCACTGGCATGAGCACCTACAGGAAGGCTGACTCTATGGAACAGTGTGATTTGGGTGACGGTGGTGGAGACTGCTGCCCCTGAGACCTAAGGATGAAAATAAAGGAAATATTTAAATATATTTTATCGCCAGGACCAGTAAGTGAAGTACAATTGAATGTTCTTGTCTGGTCTTTAGGGTTTGATGGTGGTTCCTGAAGACCAGACCAGTTGAGAACCACTGACCTCCAACGTGTGGCTTGTGTTATTGACACTTCTGCTCCACGTGGGAACCAAATGAACCCTGCGACCCCCGCATCTGCCTGACGTCACGCCTTGTGCGCAACATCGCACCAGGGTTTGCGCCATATGGCTGAGCGTCCTTCACACCCGCCACCTTTACGACAGTCCTCCTCCTCCTCCTCCTCTTCTTAGGGTCAAAGTAAGGCAGGACGAGCGGAGAGACGAGCTCCGTGTCCTCCAACAAACTCCACATGAAAGAGCAGCGTGTCCCTTTAAAAGCGTCTGACAAAAAGCCCATATGATCCCCGAGCTCCAATCACCAATTCCTCCCTGCAAGAGCAGCCTCTGCATTTTTGTCTGTCTGAATGCTACAGCAGCAGGAGCAGCAGCAGGAGGAGCAGGAGGAGCAGCAGCAGCCCAGGAGGGGAGGAAGAGGATTTGGGGATCCAACAGAAACTGGAGAAATGTGACAAATCGACGGTCATTTTCATGGCGGAGGGAAAACTGCTGCGAAAGGAGTTATTTCTGGACTCCTTTGCGCCTGGAAACGCAGGATCAAAATGGTAGGCTGTAACCCTGCAGGGTTTTTTTTTTGTTGTTTATTTTTTTTACAATGTCCTCTTGATCTCTGAGCAAATGTGTAGCCACTCAGCAACCAGTCAAACTTGAAACATTTCACCGTGTCCGTGGCAGAGACTGTCACCGCTCCTGTCTCTCCCTTCTTTCCAGCGTGGGGAAGTTTTTTTTTTTTTTTTTTTAACTTGCAGACAAGGCACAAGTTGGAAATAGACGCGGGCGAAAGAATGCTGTGGCTACAATAGTCGGCAGCCTGATGCAGAGAAGGAGTTAAATTCCTGTGCACGAAAACCTCAGGTCGTGGCTGGTGCATGTGCTGAGTGAGGACAGGATGAGTGAAGTGGAGAGGACAGGAGAGGAGCGGCTGCTCGGTCAGTGCAGGACAACTTGGTCAGCTGCACATACATTACAAAACGTGTAGTCAAACCCTGACCAAGTCCACTGGACCACAGCTGGCCTCAGACTGGACACAGGACGACAGTAAAGGTTCAGGCAGGTCAAACATGATGGAGTGTGACGCTGGTGTTTTCCTTTTCTTCACATTTTGTCTCATCCTTATTTCCCCATGTCTCGGCCTCTGTCCTCTGTCCACTCTGGCTGAAATCCCTTCTCCTGACGTCCAGGCCTCAGTGCACAGACATGAGCAGGAAGAGTGTCTGCAGACAGAGTGAGTTATGGGAACAGAGGCAGACAGTCAGCTCCGTCTCCAGGGTCATGTTAGGATGCCTCATTAGGAAAGCATGTGGAGTCTGATGCAGTGGTGGAGTAATCCCAGCGCATGTTCACATCTGGAGGCCGGGGTTAATATCTGGGTCAGGCCAGCAGGTTTAGACCCGCTGCTCGCTGGGTGGTTTCTGCTGGAACCAAACGGGGAGTCGGAGCTTTTTGGATGTTGTTGTGTTTTTCTTACCTGTTTTTAATATTTGCTTATTTTCCTGCCGGAGCAGGAAAAGGGGGAAAAGCAGTGTCCGGTGACTGCACCTGTAGTCAGAGGAGATTTATCCTCAGACTCCAGGACGGTGCTGTAAGAAAAGCAGATGGTTCACAAACTGAACACAAGCGGTTCTCAAACTAAAGTGCGTGTACGGAGGGTGGCACTTGGGTTGATTCTAGTGGTCGACCTGTTAGACACCAGATATTCACTCTTGATATACAACGTACGGAAGTTATGGGGCCGTTTTTTTTTGGGGGTTTTTTTCGTACATTTTTGGGCACTTGGCTCACAGTCGTGTATTTATTGTCCTTTGTATTTCTGCACACTGCGTTCCTTGCAACTGTTTTGCATCTTGTCCCAAAATATTTTTTGTGTGTTTTCTTCCTAAATATTCCTAAATCTGGATTAGAATATTTTCTGTTTCTAATTTTTAAAAAAAAAAATGTATTCTTGTACAGTTTTTTGTATTCTTAGGTTAACTTGTCATTGATCTGACTGACTTATTTTTAAGGGCCCTTTAAGTGGCGCATGCATCCAACTGTAGGCTGCGACCCTATGGTTTAGTGACTCTGATTTCTCACTGCTTTTGTTAACGCTGTTGTGTTTACAAAAGCAGTGAGCAGTTTTTTTTTTGTTTGTTTGTTTGTTTTTCAATATGTGACGGATGACAGGATGAAGAAGTGTGTGTTTGGTAGAAATGCAAATACAATAAAGGAGAAACCTGAAGGTTTCTGTGTATCTATCAGGGATGTTAACTTTTATTAACCTACAGCATTCTTTTTCTCTTTCTTTAATTTATTACATTTTTCTTTGCTTGTCCAAGTATAAAAGGCAGAACAATTACATCATCTTCTTCTGAACAACAAAAAAGGATGAGCTGCTTAAAGGGAAAGGAAGGAATGAGATATTTGTGAGTGTGTTTCTTCAATTCCTGCCAGTTTATCAGAGTTGATTTTAACCAAACAGACTATTTTAGACTAGATTATTGTTTTTAATTAGAGATACTTTTTGGGTTGACTTGGAAATACATGCATGGATCCAAAATGGTGATCAAAGCTGTTAGAAATGTCCCGCACCAGGTGGAGAGTGTCCTTCCTGAAGTGCATGGTCATCGAGGTCAGGGTTGAAGTAAAGGGGCTCGGTTAGGGTACTAGACAGACTAGTTGTTTTTAGAAATCCTTGACCATGACTTGGACGATTGAGAATCGTTATCGCCGGATATAAATGTTAACATCCAGGAGAGATGCTGGATGTTCATCCTCTTTTTTCCTAGTTTTTCACACTACTGTGTCCATCTATGGAAGACTGAGACACTTTTACTTCAGTCAGCAGCCCAGGGTCTTCATCCTCACAAGGTGCTGTGAGTTTTACATAACTGTCTTTTCAGGACAGTCCTCCTCTGCACCCTCCCCACACCCTCCACGACTTTGAGGCTTCACTGTCTCTCAGTGTTAGGCGAGGAAACTGTCTTTAGTTCTCCTGACAAGTGCAGCCATTCCTCAGCCCTGGCAACACTCTCTCCAGCAGACATCTTCCTCCCGTGGTTGGAGGCCACTCTCCTTGGAGACTCGGACCACAGCGCGGCTGCTGCTAATTTATGCCCCTGAGATTAAAAGCGGCAGACAAGGCTACGGACAGCAAGGTCAAACTCACTGGGCTTATATAAGGTTTCTTTTGTTCTTGTTGCTTCTAGTGGCACAAGTGTGTTTGAAGTGAGTCCGACTGTTGTTTTACTCTTTAAATAAAACCCCACTGGTACAGTTCCTCTGTCGGCCGTGCCAGCAGTCGGCATCTGTGTCTTTTCATCTGCAGAAAACCACCGGGCTCAAAAAGCCATTATCAAAGATGCCAAGCTGATTTCTCCTTCTGTACAGCTTGATGTGGAGACTTCTATTAGCCTTCCATTGTCAGGAATGTGAGGATTTAAAAGGGTTTTAAAAAAGGATGTTGGTCTAAAGTGTTCTGAGCAGTAGAGACTGGGAGAGAGAGAAAAAAAGAGAAATTTAGCAGGAACTGTGAAACTGAGTGGTTTTCGTGCCATTTCCTCAGGACAGCCGTAAGGAAAAGCAGAAACCCTTCAGCTGACAGTTACCGCAAATGTTTATTTTAGATCTGGTCTCTGACACGGACAGATTAATGTGGCTTATATGCTGGGATGAACTGATACTCCTTTTTTTCTTTCTAAAGCCAGAAATCCTTGTCGGAAAAGATTTTTCCTTCTTTATTCCCAGAAAACAATTTCATTTCATACATGCTATGACATTTACATTAAAACCTTGTGGCAACACAATTCATCTTCACTACCTGCACTAGTGTCCTGTTTTAATTAACATCTGTTGCAGATGCATTTATCAAACTACTTGATAAATTAGACCTGACTTAGGACAGAATTTATCTGTAACAAAGGCGGAGGTCTCAAAGCTTAACCCTTCAGTTGTCTTCTGCATTTTGTATCTGATTCTTGTTTTGCACCAGTATGAGCTAATCATTTGGTGTCAATCTGTTGTCTATTTTCCTCTAAACAGGACTATAACTCTCACCCTTAATTGACAAACAGTAAACAAAAATTATACTTCAGCTTAAGAGGATAAATGAATGTATTCACTTTGGTTAAGATTAACTTTTGCTGATACCTGATATTGCTGACATTTCCCAAAGATTTGCGATTCACTGGCAAATGTCCAAGGAATACTTAGGATTACGATAAGGCGTGACATAGCATGGCTTAAGAAACTCCATGAGGGTGTCCACTGTATTTGTCGGAACCGACTTTGCAGCATCGGATATTAAGTACCAGTGGAAAAACAATACCGATGTTAATAATTTTACATATTAATTTTTCCTGATATCGGGTTGGCAATATCAGTAGACCCATATTAGTTGACATCCCCATTGCCCCCTTGTGGCCACCTTGGTAGTGGTTACATACTCTATCTTAGGGTAGATGGGGACCGGCACTAAAAAAAGCACTGGCTTGTGCTCCCTATTGGCTGGTTTGGATGGGGAGATCTCCCAAAGAGTGTTGGTAGATCCTGGGCAATAACATAAAAAATAGTAACTAAAGCTGGAGATGTAATTCTATTTCACGATGCTAATCACTGGGTTTAAAGTGAGAATAATATATTTATATTGTCAGACAGTATAACATATGTAGAGAGTGAGATACCCAGTTAAATGACCAGCACATTCTCTAAAAGTCCAATCCCACTCCTTTAAGTTCCTGTTGGTGGTTTGTCTGCTGCCCATTGATCGGTGGCGACTGTAGAGACCTGATGCAGCTCCTGCCTTTATCTCCGTCCTCACTGACCTTCTCATCAAACATACCAACTACCTCCACACGCACACACACAGTCACCCTCTCAGCCTCTTCTCCATGAAACAGATAATGTCAGTATCCTAGTCTGATAGTCCTCAGGTTTAGTTGCACCTGCTCACTGCTAGACGTCGCCACAGTCTTTTGTCTTCACTAGAAGAACTGAAAGTTTTTTTTATTTATTTTTTGTATTTGTGAGATAACACCATGTTTCCTAACCTGGCATAAATATCATCAAGAAAACACTACAAACATTGACTTGAGCATTGACGTATTTGTAATGAAAAATAAGAAAGTCTTTAATTGACTCCAAAAGTGACTAAAATCCTGACCTCAACACTGATATTCTCTCAGGAATTAAAGAAAGACACTCAAAGATCAAAGACAGCCTTGATTTTTATTTTTTTTTTCTAGTTTTCACAGCCATCTGCTGCCCCCTACCTGGACAGGATTAATTGCTCTGCATTTCACGCAGAGATAAATAAAGGAACATTCTTTGCAATAAATAAATGAATAAAATTCATCTTTAATTGACAAACAGTAAACAAAAATTACACTTACTTTAAGCAAGTAAGTGAATGTTACCATCTAAGGATGTCCAATATTAACTTTTGCCATTATCCAATTTTGCAGATTTTATCCAAAAACTTCAATAACAATAACAATAACAATAATAACAATATTCATCAATACCGATATATGCAGATGTTTGGCCCCTGAATTATTCTTATGCCTGACTAAAGGCATGCTATAAATATCAGTCTGTGTAGTCAAGCGCCATATTGATTTTTAACATTCCATCAGAAACCGTCCTATGCCTCTTTGTGCATCAATTAAAGTAAACAAATAATGTATAGTGTAGGATAGAATAACCTGCCACACTACAAATGTAGCACCTAAACATCTCACATAAAGTATCTGTAATGAAATATAAGAAGCTTCTCATTTAATTGACTTAAAAACTGACTAAAACCTTGACGTGTTTTATTGAATCAACACTGATATTCTGTCAGGAATTGAAGAAAAAGACTCAAGACAGCCCTGATTTTTCATAGCCATCTACTGCCCCCTACCTGTAATGGATTTAATTGTTCTGCATGTCACATACTGATGAACAAAGGAAAATTTGCGATATATAAATAGTAGGGATGCCTGATATATCGGTCCACAGATATTACCGGCCCAATTATCAGCAACCTTTTTTTAATATCAGGGCATATCAGTATTGTTTTTTTCACTAATATTGACAATCCGATGCTGTAACGCCGCTAAATACGTGGCTTCTTCCTCATGGGGTACTGAGTCAGTACTACTGACACTTGGACTGGCATGTGATTAATGATGTCATCTTAAAACAGTGTTTCTCAAAGTGTGGGGCAGGCTCCGCAGGGGGGACGCGTGTGACCCTGGGGAACATGCTTTTTATCCGCCGTACTACAATAAAGTGTAATTGCACATCCTTGTAAGTTGAAGTTTCCTAAGTCGGAGTTCATTGTACTGGAGAACTAGCCACTCTCTCCCGTTCAAGACACGTTTTACTAAACGTGTGGAGTTTCTCAAGCTAACAATACGATGGCTATGAATACTAATCGTACTTGAAATAAGTATTTCTTGGACGTGTGTTTATGTTGTACACAGTTATTTATATAATGGCGTTAGTCTGGTACCACACTAATTCAGGGGAAATCACCTGCATATATTGGTATCGGTATCAGTAAATATCGGTATTGGGAATGAAGTGTTGGGAATGAAGGGCAATATTGGTTAATATCAGTATCGGTAAATGTTACATCGGATATCCCTAATAAACAGATTTGCTCATTTTCCACAGCACAACGAATGATCCAAACCACACAATGTTTGGGAATCACTAGACCAGGATTGTCAAAACCTTGGCTAAATTAGAAACTTGGACCAAGTAATGGGCTGAACTAAATATTTATTGAAAATTGATGGCAGTTGGTCATGTTTTTTACTCTCCTCCAATCTGTAATGTACTGTAATGACCTTTTTTTTCATATGGAAACAACTTTGGTTTTGTGTAAACAATAAATCTGGAACACTATTCTCTCTGTAGCTGTAGTCCCTCCAGTTTATTTTTAAAAAAACTTTTTCCACAGGCCAAAATATTTGCCTAAAAACTGAAAGATGTTCTAAAACCAAGCACAGCAAACCCATACTGAAGGGCCCAACTCTACTACACAGATGATCTTGCAGGCCAGATACAGTGGGCCACATTGGGCCCACGTACCATGAGTTTGACACAACCTGAAGATGATACCATTCACTGGCTTCATACTGTTTGTCTTGACAGTGTGATATTCCTCACAGAGGACCGCTCTGTTGTCTCGCAGATTGGTATCACGACAGATGAGAGCCACGAGCAGCAGGTGCGTGAGTTTTCAGCGTGCTGTGAACTCAGCGGCGCGGTGCCTCTGTGTGAGCCATTGTTGCGTTTGGTTTGAGAAGACATGCCAACTTTGCGGGCCCCTCTCTTTTGGCAGAGTACTCCTGACTCAGCACTTCCTGCACCAGCTCACTGGCCCAGACACAAACTTCCTGGCAGAACTTCAGTGTGGACGCTCTCACCTCACCACCAGTGCCTCTTTAAGCCGACCTGCACTCTGAGGTTCTGATTATTCAGTCTTACTTCATCCTTAGTCCAGACGACTCTCAGTCCATGTTCTCTTTAAACAGCATTTGATTGTCCGGCCCACGTTCCCACACGCTGCTGCCTCCGGCCTCACCCGGCTGATAAAACACTTGCTCAGTTTGTTGAAAGGACAAACCCCGGGTGAGGGAGTTCGCAGATCACGCCACTGAGGCACTTCTGCTCACGCTGTCAAATTTTAATGTACTCAACGTCGACAAGACGCTGCTCCTGCTATGTTTCCAGACTTATTTTTGTTTGTGCATCCCAATTTCACGCCCGGCTAAACACGTATCAACCGCAGATTGGCTTGTCACCTGCAGAGGCATTAACATATAGATGGAAATGTATTTAAATCTTAACAGTGAAAGTTGGCAAAGCTTCATCAGGGCCAGAACTGGGCCGAGTCCAACAGGAGGATCAGCTGGGATCAGCATGGCTGTCAAAAAATTTTAAGACTGTCTTAAGTTAAGGATTTAAGGACAACACAATGGTCCAATTAACAGAGACTGCAGTCAAGAGATATACTTTTTAACAAACATACATGTATCTTCATTTTTGTACCTGCTAATATTCAGTGAGTACTCAAACCAACAGTGTTGTCACATAAGACCACATTACAGTGTTCAATTAAAGAATTAAAAACATTAATAAAACTTTCAGGAATTGAAGAAAGACATTCAAGAAGATCTTTTTGTTGTTGTTTTTATAGTCATCTGCTGCCACCTAACAGAGAAGCATCTAACTCTTCCTGCCCTGCATTGATGACTGAAAAAACATGTTGCAATGTTCACATAAAAAATAGGATTGTTATGTTTGTGCAATTGCATGATATCAGATACGATTCCATATTGGTATTTCCTCTGATAATGAACAAACAATGCCGTTATGCCTGGCTTTTGCCAAAATTAATGGAACCACACATAGGGTTCTGGGACTTTTAGGAGGTGAACAGCATCACATATCACTAGGAAAAGGAAAGAGGAAGGAAAGTAAACTCCTTGTCATTGTGACATTGTGATTCACACCACTGCACACAACAAAATGTCATCTCTGCATTTAACCCATCACCAAAGTGAACAGTGGGCAGCTTTGAGAATGTATACGTCAATATTAGTATCAGAAAAATGTGTTGGAAAATATTGGCAAAATTGGATATTGGCTAAGGTTAATATCAGACATCTCTAATAAACATTTATTACAGGAAACTTGATTATTTGTCATGCCACAAAAATAATCTCTTCACTGTGAAGTGACATTAACTGAGAGAGAACAAAACAGAAATGTTTCATACCTTGACTTGCGACATCTTCGTCACATTCAGTGATGCCTCAGTAGAAGATTGGGGTTCAGTGTTGTAGCTCTGGTTTTTTTGGTGCATTTTTTTATGCCCCATCCCCATGTGTCCTGTGTTTACTGGATTAAAATCTCTTTAAGTCCTGGATGATGAGGTTTAATGAGCATTTATGCTGGGTTTTTTTCTGTTGGTTTCTGTGCTCAGTTGGCAGAGACCCCGATGCCACTGTGGACATTGATTTTTAAGTTTTTTTTTATGATATAGTTGAAATTATTACTGTTTTCCAGCTGGTTAAATCCAAGACCTGGTCACTTGTGCTCTTAAAATGCCAGTTACATCTAGCATTTAAGCTTAGATTTGTTTATTTCCTGTTTACTGGTAAAAGCACATACTGTAGGAATAATTTGGATGCAGCCATGCATGCACCAGGGTTCAGCTGAGGGCTGCAGGCACGTGGGTGGACGTGCATCTGCCACTGTATATGCTGCTCCCAGCTCAAGGTCAGTGCTGGGTCTCTGCACTGATTGGATTTAGAGAGAGGAGCAGGGGAGAGCAGACTGCAGACACAGGCAAAATCTTCCACTATACACACAGGCAGATTATGAGACAGGACCACCGGGCACAGACATGATGAAGGTCCTTCTCTGCCTCACTCCAACCCAGTGTTAAAACTGCTCCAGTCACAGTATGGATGTGTTTTACGGCTGTATTGTCTCCCGTGGTCGTTCTGTATCACACTGGCTGATTGATGATGGATGTGTGGCTGGCGTCGTCCTTCTGAGGTGGCCGTCTCTCATTGTGTCTCCTCGTGGGTTGTTTCACCACCTCTTTGATTTTGGTTTGTGTCTGGGGCTGATTTAACTTCTGTTTTTCTTCTTTTTTTTCCATCTATTTCTGGCCTTTGTTTGTCTCCTAAAATCTGGTTCTCATCTGTTTGCGGTAACGCGCTGCCCTGTAGGACCGTGTGATAATCCCTTCCTTAAGTAGACACATTTACAGTCCTCAACGCTACAGGCCGTGTCACCATCTAGCTTTTCAAAGTAATCAGTATTCGCAGTGGTGTAGGAACTCTGGGATCAACCTGTCTGTTGTTTGGCGTCAGCAGCGGGGAAGGTCTGCTGAGCACACAGAGGACACGGTGTCAGTCATTACCCTGATGACTTTTTAATGGCCGTCTGATTAGACGCCAAGAGGAATGACGTGCCCTTGTCCCTTTCTGTTTGCAAGTGTCTAATCTGTTTTCCCAGCATGTTAAAGTGCTCGGACGTTGCCTTCATGAATGGCCGCTCTCTTTGTTCAGACTGTGCGTTCACGGTCTGTTCGAGGCGGCTGTGGTCATGGCCGACGATGACTCACAGATATGTGTGCGCAGGGGCCTCTGATCTCTCTCTATCCTCGCAGCGAAGAGTGAGATGGAGCTTGACGCAGTGTCTGCTCACCTTCCTCCGTGTGCCCATCACATTTAGAGCTCTGAAGCAAAGGTAGGAAAATCATTCTGGTGATCTTTCCTCGCCCCCCAACTTCCATTAATAAATGGTGAAGTCAAAAACTTAAAACTTCCAGTCGTCCTTCACACTTTGTAAACAGCCAGCGTCCTTATGATGGGGTTGTATGCGCTACCAATCAACTACTGGGTCACCGAGACCCAAAGGACAACACGAGGGTTAAGGATTTTTTTGTCCTGGTTTTTACAATCAGTTTTATTCTTGTTTCTATTAGGAAACATTTTTATCTCAGGTCACTTGGTGGAGAAGTGATTAGCAATGGAAAAATTGGGTATTCTGGTTTCAACTCACAGTTTAAATCTGTAAATTATCACTTTAATCATGAACATAAATTGCTGCGTGTCTCTGTGATGCCCTTTTAATGGGCTGGTGGCCAGTTCATGACAGTGGTCAAAAATGAAGGAAAGACTGAAACAGTTTTTTTTTTTCATAAACATGAATGCACAGTTTTTTTTTCTACTACTGTCCATACCCTCACGTTCCAATTACAATATTAAACTTTATCAGCATAAGGAAAGCAAACTCCTTGTCGTTGTGACATGTGATCCACACCACAGCGAAATGTCACGCCATTTAACCCATCACCAAAGTGAACAGTGGGCAGCTTTGAGCGCCCAGGGAGCAGTGAGTGTGGACGGTGCCATGCTCAGTGGACCTCAGTTGTAACCTGGCAGTTGGATTCAAACTTGGTACCCTAGTCCGGTTCCTTAACCTCTAGGCCACCAATGCCCTAAACCTCCATATTAGTTGGAGATGAATTAAATTAGCTTCAATACTGCCATCTAGTGACTCGCTTAAATATAACTACCCTAATATAATGAGCAAACTAGTTTTAACATTATCTGGTGATACACAAGGATTGTGGTCTGGTTTTTATTTTGAGAGAATATTACGTAGAATGCTAACATATTAATTTGGGCCGATGATATTGGACGGCTTATGTTATGAGCTAATAATATGGGGTTGCATGCAGGGGAGCAGGGGATCCCAGCATCCCCTGCTTCCTTCCTGTGAAACCCTTGGTCAGGGAAGCTGTCCTCTGATCTACATGTTGCCATCAGTGTGTGTTCCTTTCGCTCTGCAGAGATTGAAACCTAGTTTTGATTTTGTTGATTCATTTTTGGCAGTTGAGTATTTAATTTTTTTCCGTTACAGAAAATTGTTGAATGGGGCATTTTAATGATTGAAATGAAATTTTACATTTCAGCTTCTTATATTAACTCACTCATTGATGACTCTCCCTCCTGAGAGTCATTTTTATGACTGACTTCCCCTCATCATTATTTTAATCATTTATCTTGAATCAAATTTATATTTAATAAGATGTTTCAGGTAAAGGGTGAGGAATCAATGACCCTGAGCCAAAGAAAAAAGACAAAGCCAATACTGGCAGTTTTCTAAACAGAAATCCAACCGTGCAAAGTTAACTTCCTCGGCTGTAGTTACAGAAACCTTGAGGACACTGAGTTCACTGTTCGATGCAGAGAGGAAGCTCTAACTCCCCTGCAGTGTCTCTCCCCAGGGACCCCCGACTGCCAGGATACCAGCCCCCCCTCACACTATTGACGTGTCCATGACTGCTGCACTCTGACATTGGCCCAAACTAATGGTTCAGTCTGTTCACTCTTCAGCAAGTAAACAAAAAAGTTCAGGTGAGGTTTATTTTTGCGATTCCTGCTGCGTGGGAATCTGTCCGGTGGAATTTTGATGGATGTGAACTGAATATTATTTAGTCAGCTGTATTTACAAACTCAGGTACATGTACAACAGAGGCAGATTTATCACTGAGTCAGTTGCCATCATTCAATTCAACACAAATCTGGACTGCAGGCCGGCCAACTCAATAGAGAATCCTGTCTGCCTGTCTGTCTGTCTATCTCTCTATCCAATATATTATTTGGTCCTCAGCCAAGCCCACCAGTCTTAACCTGTCTCATGCTGGGTAAGGATTCAATCCCATCTACTGTATCTGTCTGTTTTTAGTGAAAGCTGTGATTGTCAAGTGTCAAATTCACTCTAACCCCAGAGTCGCCTCTATCGACAAGAGACATCAATTCCACAGAAAAACTCAAACTTTTGATTGATGTTGGCTTCTCCAACCCAGTAATCCTGGGTATCATCCATCAAAGCTCCATCAAAACTTGATTAGTGCCGAAGTGGTTTTCAGAGTGAGTGTGAACCTTTAGATTTTAATGAAAGTTTTGCCATTAAACTGACAGAGGATGGGTTTAAAACACAACTCTTTTCCAATGTTGGCAAATTTGACCCTTTTGATTGGTTAGAAATAATACATTATGTGAGACAAGAAGGGACAGGATCAGGAATGAGGACATTAGAGGGACAACACAGGCAGAGAGGTTTGGAGAAAAAGCTAGAGAAGACAGATTGAGATGGTTTGGACATGTTCAGAGGAGGGAC
>JAFBJS010058830.1:38029-48684 GCA_016785265.1 Paraplagusia blochii
AGAAGACAGATTGAGATGGTTTGGACATGTTCAGAGGAGGGACAGTGGATACATTGGCAGAAGAATGATCCTAGACATGGAGCTACCAGGTAGGAGACAAAGAGGAGATTGATGGATGCAGTGAGGGAGGACATGGAGGTAGTTGGAGTCAGAGTAAAAGATACAGAGGACTGGGGGAGATGGAAAAGGACGACTCATTGTGGAAATCTCTAAAAAGGGAAATAGTTTAGAACAAAATTAGCCACATTATATGAAACCAATTGTGTCAATTCAAGGGTGAAGGAGCACTTTATCCCACTGTAATGTCTGACAGGTGATGCTCTGCAGAGACGGTGATTGTAGAGATTTGATTGAACACCAAACCTTGTTGTGGGCATTATTAACCCCCTCCCCATTTCATGTCTGTCACCAGTCAGGCCTGAATATAAATAATGTATCATCAGACGTCTGACTGAGAGGCTGGCAAAAGGTGGCGCTCTCTCTAATGATGGCAAACAAGCTCGGCCCCTGACATTTGCAGCCGAGTTGTGGGCGTAGAAGAAAGGGGGAGGAAGAGGAGGATGGAGGAGTGGGATGGAGGCTGATTTACACTGTCAACACACATTGTGAAATGGAACATGTTGAGATGATTTCAGTTATATGTGTACGGAGACAGTGGTTCAATATTATATATTTTTTTGGGAATTAATCTTCAATAACTTTCAATCCAACCCCATTCTTCCTTACAAATGACTCTGAAAACATGAGACAGTTTGGCCTCCACCCGTTATCCTTTTCCCAAACAGTTAAGTATAAAGTTTGTAGCGCAGAATATTTATACTTTTAAATCAGGTATGGACAAACTAAGGCCCAGGGGCCGGATGCGGCCCATTAAGCTTTTAAATGCGGCCCGCATTTAAACCTTGTCCAAATTAAATAATTTATTCATATTATCATTATACTTCTGCCTTTTCCCTCAAACAATGCACTTTCCCAGTAGATGATGTCATAAAAGGTTTTGGAAATGTTGGATTTTAAGTTTTTATACATACATGTACATGCATGGGATGTCAAATATACATATTGTATTTTATTTTTAAAATATACACATTGTATATTTTACATGCCATTTATATTGGTTCAAACAACTAATCCACATTTCTGCTTCAGACATGACCTTTGTGTCCATGTTTAGGACCAATTGTGGCCACAAGTCCTGAAGATGGCCATCCCTGCTCTAACCCTGCTCTAGCAAATCTATCCATTCAAGAAACTATGTTTTCAATGAATCCTCCTGATGACCCCTCTCAGATTTGGTTTGAGCTAAAAGGTTCTTTCATATGAAACCAATCCATAGTCATTACTTAATGAGGTTATTTGACCTACTCTATGTCTATGGACTCAATGGAGACATTTGGTTGAATCTGGCCCAGGCCTTCATCAACCAGGCTTTGACATTGTCCAAGGTATCAACATCTTTAAAGGCCAACTGCTACAGTTGCTTAAGAGTCATCCACCCATCTATTTTAATATTTGGCTCTCAGTCTGCCTTGAAAAGATTGTCACCATCAGATGATTGTGGGGCTAGTGGTTCGGAAGCAGACTAGGGTCCACAAAGCATCAAGGGAGGTTCGAATCCCCCTATCACCAAGTTACCACTGAGGAGCCCTGAGCATGCCACCGTCCCCGGGCGCTCAAAGCTGCCCACTGTTCACTTTGGTGATGGGTTAAATACAGAGGTGACATTTTGTTGTGTGCTGTGGTGTGAATCACAAATGACACAACGACAAAAAAAAGAAATTTAATCTAAATCTTTAATCTTTAATGATTATCTTTTCATCAAGATTTGGATTCTAGAAAAACAACAGGCAGATGGATCTGTCACACACAATCTGAAGGCTGCAACATTTTGCCCTTGGGTGATGTCTGTAGGCTGATAATCATCTCCACTCATTTTTAGTTCAGGGTCCAATTTAGCAGCTCTGAACTATGCGTTAATCTGACACTGCATAATTGGATTCCTTTCTTTAAACTGACAAGATTGTTAAGGTTTGGCTAAAACGCTAGTGCACTTCGTTTCATGCTGCACTAAAACAAACTTGAATGATAATTTTCCAGAGAAACATCATCCTCTTTGCTGTGACTCTACTGTACAAATGGCCTTGGTGTAAAAGTAAATATAGTTCACAGCTCCGCTGTTTTCAGCGACCTGTTCGCCAAAATCCTGCCTCTGGTGAATGCTCGTCCTTCAAGTGGCACCAGAAGTCATGCATTCCATTAAATTTGGGAACGTCCATTATTTATTCTGCGTGGTTTGCCTAATTATTTCTCCGGACGCGTTTTGTCTTGTGCATAATTCTGGGTTCCTGAGGGACAGTGCTGTGAGTGGGTGTGCTGTGTGAGATAGTCAGCTAATGGGAGAGAGATGGCAGTGAATATCAATGCTCCGACTCTGATCGGTCAGGCCTCACAGAGAGCACACAGTGTGGTTGTGTTTACTGTGTGTGTGTTGTTTGCTGCCCCGTCCCCACTCACATCCCGTCTGGATCGAAACCCTGCCCTTCCTGTGCTAAAATAAACCCACCTTGGGAAGTTGAGGACCTTGCACTGAGCACTGAGACCACGACCGTTTGTTTTTTTTGATGGTCTTGTATGATACAGCAGAAACATGTATTTGTGGCTAACATGGAAACAGACATTTAATGGTTTTAATACTTCAACGCTTTAATTTACATAGAAAACAACTGAAATAAATAGATAGATAACTGCACACGAGCCAATGATGCTGAGTTTTACTGTGGTATAGTTTTCCATTTATTGATTCCCTCAGGAGGGAAAAAGAAAGTTTGTTTAGATGATACTTTGCATCAATGTAACAGTTAAAACACTATTAATGAGCCTGGATGTGTCTCTAACCACCACAGTTGTAGGTAATAACAGGTAACTGTCACAGTAAAGGATTGATATAATAAACTAAATGGTTTGTTTATTTTAAGTTGAGATATCCATCTAGTGGACACTTGTGGTACTGTGGATCTTCTCCTTTCAGCTTTCAGGGGTTTCAACTGTGAATCATCCTCTTCCATCTCCTGTTCTCTGTATCTTCTACTCTGACTCCAACTACCTCCATGTCCTCCCTCACTGCATCCATCAATCTCATTTTAGTCTCCTACCTGGTAGCTCCCTCTCTAAGATCATTCTTCCACCACTGTCCCTCCTCTGAACATGTCCAAACCATCTCAATCTGTCTTCTCTAGCTTTTTCTCCAAACCTTCATGTCTGTGTTGTCCCTCTAATCACCTCATTCTTGATCCTGTCCATCCTTGTCTCTCCTAAAGAGAACCTCAGCATCTTTAACTCCTCCACCCCCAACTCTGTCTTCTACCTATTCCTAGTGTCTCTAATCCATCCCTCATATCACATCCATATCACAGATCACTCCTGACTCTTTTCTCCAGTTGTTCCATCCTGACTGTAGTCTATTCTTCTCCTCTCTTCCACAGTCTCCACTGCTATGAGAAGTCGATCCTAAGTATCTAAACACCTCTACCACCACCTCTGCTCCTTGCAACATCACTAGTCCACTGTCCTCCCTTTTATCCTCATGCTTGCACTCTGTCCTGCTACAACTAACTTTCATTCTTCGTCTCTCCAATCCAAACCTCCACCTCTTCAGGTCATCTTCTAGTTGTGGACCTCCTACTCATCTTTGACATCTTGTTCGTATTAATTACCAAAATACAGTAGTATAAAATATATATTCTGCATCCATTCTTCCATGGGTGAAGGCGTCACCCATTTTCTTTACTTACCTGAATTATCCCAATATCCTAGATGGCAGATCATGTTTGTGACTGCAGAGCAGTTGATTTACGGCCAGGGCAGGTGTGGTTAAAAGGAAGAAAGTTTTACTGTAGCTAATTTATGATTTGTCAGTCTGTGATCTCATTGAATTTCCTACTTCGAAGGATAAGGACAAGTTTATTTTATTGTTTTATTTATGTCAGCTCCCCCCGTGTCACCAACAAAGACACAAAAGTACTTTAGCACAGTAGTTCTGGAAAAGTTTTTTGCATCTGATTGACAGTTGAACTGATGTGTAAGTCATTCTGGTTCTCAAGTGAATTTCTATTTTTCAACCCACTCTTTCAGCTCATAGTGGAGAAGACCACAGACTTCCCCTCTGCTGAGTTTTCTCTGGTGGAGGATGTGGCTCTGCACTTCACCTGTTTGATGGACAGGCTGAATGAGCAGCGCCTCTTCCAGCCTGATCTGTGCGACGTAGACATCGTCCTTGTTCGCCAACACAGCACCTTTCCGGCCCACAAGGGCGTGCTCGCAGCCTACAGCCCTTTCTTTCACTCTCTTTTCGCCCAAAGCAAACAGCTGCGGCGAGTGGACCTGTCGCTGGATGCCCTCACCTCACAGGGCCTCCAACAGATCCTCAACTTCATTTACACCTCCAAACTCCTGGTGAGCAGCCGCACGGTCCGCGATGTGCTGAACGCAGCCACGCTGCTTCAGATGAGCGACATTGCCGCCTCTTGTCGTGACCTTATCAGCAGCCACTCGCTGAGAGCCAGCTGCTCAGACAGGGCGAGTCAGGAAGGACTACACAGCAGCGACTCCACTGTCATCTCTATTCCTGCCAGCCAGGTGTACCGGGAGATCAAACAGGAGTCGGAGATGAGTCGGGTGTACACCAGGGAGGGCAGCAACCCGTTTTCTGTGAGAGTGGAGGATGCGGGAAAGACGCCTTCCCAGCAGAAACAGTACTACCAGAAAAATGGGGATAGGACAGTGGGTGGGATGAACACAAGTGCTTTGTGTAAATTAGGGGGCGCCGGTGAGGATTTAGCATCTACAGACAACCACTCCTTTAACAGAGATCAGATCATTGTTGAAGTTAACCTCAACAACCAGACGCTCAACGTGTCTAAGGGGTCAGAGGGAAAATCTGGACTGGCCACAGAGATGGCGGCTGCATTTGGTCACTGCAATAACAAAAAGGACACAACAGAGGGCGACGAAGAGAATAAGGATGAAGATGACGATGTGGTGGAAGGTGATGACGGTGACATGAAGAGGGACATTCTGGGGCAAAGTAGTGATGACGATGAGGAGGAAGAAGAAGAGGAAGAGGAGGAGAACACTCTTAACATTCCAGTCCTGGAGCAGACTGCCATGATGATGGATCATCCTCGTCGTGGCTCCAGAACTCTAGCCATGGCGGGAACCACTGCTTCTCTGCGGCAGACGCTGGCGGAAGCCACGCTCGCCAACCATCGACTGGGTACAAGGAGGCGACTGGACGTAGAGGGTGTGGGCCAGAAGGTGAGGTTGGAGGAGAAGCAGCATTTCCCATGTAAGAAATGTCCTCGAGTCTTCAACAACTGCTGGTACCTGGAAAAACACATGAACGTCACCCACAACCGTATGCAGATCTGTAACCACTGTGGGAAACGCTTCCTGCTGGAGAGCGAGCTGCTGCTGCACCAGCAGACAGACTGTGAGAAGAGGATCCAGGTAGACACACACACAAGCACTCAGGTGAAGGTTGTACCAGGTGATGGAGAATTAACTTCTTGTTTTCCACATAACCTAAAACTCTTGTAAAGAAAAGACACTATGAATTCTTTGGACTGAATGATAAGTTTTTGGCTAGGTATGTCCAATATTATATTTTTTATATATATATATATATACATATACATACATATACATATATATATATATACATATACATATATATATATAATATGTTGTATATAATATTATATCGTCAATTTCCGATTTTGCCGATATTGTCTAAAGACTTAACTTTCCAAAAGTGATATCAATTTATTCCGATATATGTATTAGTATTACCCAAATACTGATCTAACAGAAGAGTTGGAGAATAAAAATATGAGACAGACGCAGAGAGAAGTGAACATGAGAAGGACGAGGAAGGGGAGATGCTAAGACATGCTATGCATGAACCAATCAAAGTGAGGAACAGGAGAGGACAGGATCAATTAGCAAATAATACATTTTAATTCATCATATCAGCCAATAGTATGCTGTGTATAATCTCATCTAAATAAAGAAAGCTACCAGAGATTGTTCCCAAATGCTTTAATCTCAAAACAAGAACCCACATTTTTAAAGACAAAATGAACATTTTGCGATGATCTAAAAAAAATATAACACAATATACTAAGGGAGTGACAAGATGTAAAGATGTAGCGAGGATACCCCTAATTGACTTATTTACTTGTCAATAAAATGATCAGTTGTTTAAGTCTGGAAAAGAAATGTGAAAGAATTCCTAGTTTTATCTCACTTTTTATTTCTAATTGCAATTTACGAACCTGCTGTCACTTACTGACTGTAGTTGATGAGAACTCCTGCTTCTGCTTTTCTGCTAAAACACAATTTCATGTATTTGAGTGAACAGAAGTGGTGTTTTTTTCTGTTAAGATAGTGAAGATTTTTAAAAAATCTTCACTCCTGACCTACAAACAGCTGTAGAATTTTCCGCCCTCTTTCTTTTTGACCAGTGTGTAACATGTGGCAAGGTCTTCAAGAAGCTCTGGTCCCTGCACGAACACCACAAGATCGTCCATGGCTACGCTGAGAAGAAGTTCTCCTGTGAGATCTGCGAGAAGAAGTTCTACACCATGGCCCATGTGCGAAAACACATGGTCGGTAAGTGTCGGAGGATAAACAAACCAACACACACACACAAACACACACACACACATCTTGTGATTGGCTGCTTCCTCTCATTAATCCCACTGATTGTTGAGCAGGATTTGTTTTTGGGTGTTGCTTTCCTTTTCCACTTTTGAGGTAAGATAATCATCTGATTTCCCAGGCTTCCTTCACCAATGTGTGTTTTCCTATTACAACAAGCCATTGACCAGAAAAACCTATAATTTCTGTCACTGTTATATTATTATTATTGTTGTTGCTGTTGTTCTTATTATATTTTTAGTATTATAATTGTTCTAGCTGCCATCATGTATGGACTAGGGACACTAGGAATACAGTAGGTACAAGACAAGAGGCAGAGCTGGAGGTGGAGGAGTTAAAGATGCTGAGGTTCTTTGGGGGTGACATGGATGGACAGGATTAGAAAGAAGGTAATCAGGGGGACAAGAAGGTTTGGACATGTTCAGAGGAGGGTCAGTGATTAAATTGGGAGAAGAATGATCCTAGAGATGGAGTTACCAGGTAGGAGACAAAGAGGAGATTGATGGATGCAGTGAGGTAGGGAGGACATGGAGGGGATTGGAGTTGGAGTAGAGGATACAGAGGACAGGGTGAGATGGAAATTGTTGACTTGCTGTAGCAACCTCTGAAAAAGGAGTAAGCCGAAGGGAGAAGAAGAAGAATTGTTCTTGGGGTTATTGAATTATTAAAATGATAATAATAATAATAGTTTTATTGTTATTGTTGTTCTTGTAGTTGTACTTGTTGCAAGTAATTTTAGTTTTATTGATTTGTATATATATATATATATATATATATATATATACAGTGTATATATATATAATTAAAATACATATTTATAAAACACTCTATATATTTATAATACCACTTTCCAAAGCCTCTGAAAAACTTAAAAGAATCTTTAATGATCATCAAATCCATTTCAAGCCCATCTGGAGTCAACTGATATTATAACCCCAATAATATTAGTTTGACTCCAATATATGCTGCTATTTGCTCCTAAAACTGAGGTAAACACCTGAGAACCCTACGTGAGATTCCAACAAATTTAGCAAAATCCAGCCATAGTGTGGCCATAGTATATACCCATATATATATATATACTGTATATGTGTGTGTGTGTGTGTGTGTGTGTGTGTGTGTGTGTGTGTGTGTGTGTGTGTGTGTGTGTGTGTGTGTACGTACGTATAAATAGGAAAGGTAAAAGGAAAGGGAAGCAAACCACTTGTCATTGTGATTCTCACCACTGCACACAACAAAATGTCCTCTGTATTTAACCCATCACCAAAGTGAACTGTGGGCAGCTTTGAGCACCTGGGGACAGTGGGTGTGCAGACAGTGCCATGCTCATTGGACCTCAGTGGTAACTTGGCAGCTGGTGGATTTCAACCTGGAATCCTCAGGACCCCAGTCCACCTCATAACCATAATGAAGCTGACTGGGATGCTGCAAAAATAGTTGCTTGCCTTAAAATAGTTTGGTGGCTAAACTGCTGTATATAAAGTGAAAGTCACTGGGGCAGTGGTGCCTTAGTAGATGAGGTAGCTGACTGGGGTCCAAAGGGTTTGAGGTTGTAGTCCACCAGCTGCCAGGTTATGACTGAGGTCCACTGAGCATGGCACCGTCCCCACCCACTTTAGTGATGGGTTAAATGCAGAGGTGACATTTTGTTGTGCTCAGTGGTGTGGATCACAATGTCACAGTGATGAAGTTTGGTTTCCTCTTGTCCTACATCGATGAATAGCATCTCATTTAATTAATTTCACGTCAAATACAGATCAATAGATAAATATTACCAGGTCTAAGATAAAAGGAAAATTGGAAGCTATATATATATATAGATGTGTGTGTGTGTATGTGTATATATGCATACATACATACATACATATGTGTATATATATGTATACATGTATATATATACACACTATATATAACTTCCAATTTTCCTTTTATCTTTTATATGTATTACCATCCGTCTCACTTTGTTGCCATGGTCTTTAAAATGTAATAATCTTTGTTTCGTAATAAGCTGAAGATAGTCTCTCTCTCTCTGTGTTCTCCAGCCCATACCAAGGACATGCCATTCACCTGCGAGACGTGCGGGAAGTCATTCAAGCGCAGCATGTCCCTGAAGGTTCACTCTCTGCAGCACTCAGGAGAGAAACCCTTCAAGTGTGAGGTTAGAGCTCCTCCCTTTATGCATCGCCTTTACTGTCCCTGAATCTATCAAATCAAAAACCACAATAAAAGCTAATGAATGGCTCTTAGGTGAGAATCCAGTACACCAACACGTGGATTTTAGCTTTTTATTCACATTAACACATGAGAGCGTGAAGGATGTACTGTACTGTAGAAGGATTGTAAAACAACCAAAAGAAACATCTCTGTAATTTCATTTTCAAGGTTTGAGGTCTTGACAATTTTTTTTTGACAACATTTTGTCACAAACACACCCTCCCGTTCTGAGGTCAGTCGGATGAGCAGTGGTTGGGAAAATCGAAGGATTCAGGTTTGTGGAGCTATTTGCCGGATGTAAAGTCAACAGTGTAACAGCGATAGCTCAGCTTCAGTTTCACAGGAGGAGCCGTGGCCTGAGCTCTGCGACAGTTTTCAGTTTAAGGCTATTTTGATGTTGTTTTATTTTTTTTGGGAACATGTTCTCATAGCTACAACCTGTATGAATACAGTATATCAGCTGTTCTGTCTTTATTTTCACCTTCTGAGCGTGTGGTCTGACCAGAGTTGGCCTTCTGCCTCTTTTCAGAACTGTAGTGAACGTTTCCAGTACAAGTACCAGCTCCGCTCCCACATGAGCATCCACATTGGACACAAGCAGTTCATGTGTCAGTGGTGCGGAAAAGACTTCAACATGAAGCAGTATTTTGACGAACACATGAAGACACACACTGGTGAGTCACAGAATGTAGAATTATTTAGATTCCCCAGGGTTCTGTGTAAAAATATAAAATATTAACTCGGAAAAAATCTTATTAGACATCTTCATGCAAAAGCATGGCAAAAAACATTATATAATGTTATCATTTAGCAATGACTGGCTTTAAGAAATGACCCTACAACAGGCATGGTCAAACAGAATGTGGCCCCTTTACCTTTGTACTTTGGCCCCCAAATACCTTATGGACTGTCCAAATTATTTCTGGTTAGTGCCATCATTATACATCTGCTTTTTCACTGCAATGCTCATTTTTTTCCCCTAGATGGCATAGAGAAGGCTACATGCATTTTAGCCTTTTAGCCTTTGTACTGTACGTGAATGATTCCAGTGGGTCTTGACCAGTCACAGATCACTGTTCAGTTGGTTGCTATCCTTTACTCAAGCAATAAAAAAAATTAATAAAATCATAAAAAAATAAAAATAATAATTTCTGTAATATTTTTATTGCAACTACACATTAACTATTGGAATATTGGAAGAATATTATCCAGGCATGGATAGTGCATTTTTTTCCAATTACATCATCCATCTGCTGCTCTTACTGTACATGTGATTCTCAAGGGTAATCAGAGCTCATCACTCGTGTGCACACACATGGTACGGTTCGATGGTCGGGGGCCATTGGACTGATCAAGCTGTAAGACCATAGACGACATGTCATATAGCCAGAACTTCTCTGGTTGATAGTGTCAAAGGTAAATAAAGACGAGGAGGAAAAAGAAGAAGAGGAAGAGGCCAACAATGGGAGATGTGATGATGCCCACAGACTCGATGAGAATAATGCTCAACATTTCTTGGAAATTTGTGCCATTCTGTGATCAGACATGGAAAATGATGAGGACAACTACAACATGTATGGACCAGAAAATATATGTACTTGTTTTCTCCTCCGTATCGACAGTCATGGAAAAAATGATTAGACCACTCTGCTGTTTTCTTCAATTCCTTGTTCATCTTAATGCCTTGTTCCACTAAAGGTTTATCACCTGGGGGAAACAATGAA
>JAFBJS010058830.1:48789-117417 GCA_016785265.1 Paraplagusia blochii
ATTAAACTGAATTATGAGCCTTTTTTGTTGTTATTATATTTGTCCAGATTAATGTAGATTAAGTGGAAGCAGACTTTTAAATGGACAAGAAATTAAAGAAAGAGTGGTCTAATCATTTTTTCCATGGCTGTATGCTCGCACATGTGCAGTGTTGCAGGTTGAGATGAAAGTTGTGGGTAATCCAGCAGGATTTCACACACATGTAAGATCGTGAGCAGTGAACTGAAGTTTCTCTTCATGTGAATCATCAACCTGGTGTCACTATGTCTACTCTGCTCCAGGAGAGAAACCCTACATCTGTGAGATCTGCGGGAAAAGTTTCACCAGCCGACCAAACATGAAGCGCCACCGCCGCACTCACACCGGAGAGAAACCATATCCGTGCGAGGTGTGCGGCATACGCTTCCGCTTCTCCAACATGCTTAAAGCACACAGGGAGAAATGCTTCCATGTCTCCCTCCCCATGGTCGTGGAGGGAAACGACTCCCTGGGTTTGGACCAACCTCTGGGGCCTCTGGCTGTTGACTCTTCCGGACAGATCCAGCTGGGAACGGCTCTTCCCGCCACTTCTGTGACCACGCCTCCCACTGCCTCTGCCCCCCACCCTCTCCATGGCACCCAGCTGTCGTTGCCCCTGCTGCACCCTGTTGGTGGGCTGCCCCCCGCTCCTCATTTACCCCCACCACCTCCTCTCTTCTCTGCTGGTAGGATGAGCGACAACTGACGAATCTGTCTCTAGCTTTTTTTTGAAGCACTTTGTTGTTTGCACCGTATCATTTTCTTTCTGAAATCTTTCAGAGCTTCACAAATAATGGGCCTGGTTAAAAACACACTAACAAATGTATGTACAGACATAAATAAATATGAGTATATATATATATATATATATATATACACAAATAGCTACAATAAAAATCCTTATTTTTTAACTCTCTAGAATACAATATAAAACCTCAGTGTCCAGTGTCAGTTTTAAAACTTGGTCCAGATTTTAATTTTCTGACAACGCTCATCTCTCCAGAGCCTTGCACAAAACAGCAATTTTATAATTTTCCAACAAATAAGGACAAAGATGAGTTTTCCGTTTTCCTAAGACGTAGCGTCTTCTTTCTCTGGTTCCTACCAGCAATAACCAAATGTCAATCTGTCTTTTTAGCGTAGCCATGTATACCATTTATTGCCAATAACCAAATCTTGTTCTTCTGCTATAGTTAGTTATATGACATTTATTATGGATCCTGCACCTTACATTTAACTGTAGTCATATTTAAAACGTATTCCTAACCGTCTCCAGTTTTTATATGTGTGATGGTGCGTATTTGTGGCACATTATCATCAATTTCTATTGAATTTTGGAGAAGTTGTGATGGGTTCAGAGTTAAGTTGATGTCTGTGATGGGGGTGTGAATTAGAGATGCACGATATTTCAATCCATACCCATTGTTAGTTGCCCATAATAATCACTTATGTTGTGTTTTCTGATATGCTGAGTATAAGGTGTGAACGCTTTGGAATTAGCCAAACATCAGGTGACGTCAATTTAATTTAGATGGCTGAGAACTAGCATTGGTTTGGCAGATCTTAACATAGTTAGGGCTAAATGATAAAAAAATGAATAAGATAAGAATGCCTTATCTTTTGGATTTTCCACCACCATTTTGCATTTCCATGGAAAGGTTACAAAAAAAACTACACAGTCCATATTCTTGTTTTGTAGCCTCTGTGCTAGCTCCTGTTGCTACGGCTACAGCAGTTTCAAACTAAAGCTTCTTGACTTACTTAATTTGTTCAATTGAAACTAATAATGAATTGAAAAGTCAAAATCCTTGAAGTTACAAGATGTCTTTAGCTCACACGCAGGGCTGGATTAACACTATCTGAGGTCTGGGGCTATTGACCAGGATAATTCCCTTTATATTGGTCCCAATGAAGGCAAGTGCAATGACACAAGTCACTTCAGAAGCAGAAATCTTCCTTTTAACTTCATGTTGACTGTGCATCTATATTAAGTGTGGATTCAATTGATCTTGAGTATTTTCCTACTCATAATATTTTCCTACTCTCTGCTTTAAAGGTGGTAGAATATTTTATAGCTCATGAACACCCATAACATCTGAGGAAGAGATGATAGGTGGATATTATGGATAGAGCTAGGTTAGTATAGTTAGACTTCTTTCTTCTTATTTTACTCACTTGACATCAGCAACCACCACTCCTAGTGGTGAGGCCTAGGGCTGCACCCCTTTAGCTCATTCTGTTAATTCAGCCTTGCACACATGCTAGGGACTCTATCTACTGTTGTCGAACACTTTGCTACATCAATGGGTCAATGAATTGTTTGGAAAACTGAATGATATACATTCTGTAGATCATGCTATTAGCTAATTTTATAACCTCATGGATTTCACTTTATCGTGCATCCCTGGTGTGAATGTGTCTGTACGATAAGTGAGTTAGGTTTAAAAAGCTAGCTTCCCCAAGTCGGGGGATGGAGTTATTAGGTGACTTGTCCTGCTTTTGCTTACATTAAGCAAGCACTCTCTTCTGTAGATTGGGCTTTGAGGTCACATGGCACTTTTCTGTAAGCTGTTAGTAGACACAAACACACACCGAGTGTGTACAAGTCTACTTGTAATATTAGTATTGACGCTCTTTTTTTTACTAGCGTGTGTTTAGTCGACTTAATATCCACACTATAACGTTAAAGATAATTACAAACTCCCTGTGGAGCAGATTTATAATGTAACAAATATTAAGAAGCTTCTGTGTGATAGTACAAGGCCTTAGAGCTCCAGTGCAGTGACTGTGTTGATATGGACCATGATAATGTGGCGTTCACCTGAAAGTTACTAGAAAATGTGAAATTATAATATTTAAGAATTTCATTCAAATTCAGCATTATTCATAGAGATTATTAATGTCCACGTAAACAGAGATCAGCACCTTGAACAACATCCGAATCAGTTAGTCAGAGAAACGCTTAGTAAACAGAGTATGTAATATATGTGATCTAATATCCCTGGTACATCTTTGGATGTATTGGCTCCTTTGACAAAAGATGGTTATGAATCTTCTCAAGAAGGAGTGGAAAGATATGAAGAAATTTGTTGTCAATAAAAATGTCTTAAATGAACAGTTAAAGTTTGACATTTTAGAAGTCGTGTCAATTATTATCATTATTATTATTATTATTATTAAATTACTTTGTATGTAAAGGATACGTTTTACTAATAATTCTATAACGCCAGCATTAGCAGTATCAGTCAATATCGGTTTCAATAAATTCAGTGTTTGGACTATATCAGCTAAAGATAATATATAACATCCCTAGTATTAAGGGTAAGCTAAGCTATGGTAGCATATAATGTGGTGCAATCTGTATGGTTATGGATTGGATAATTAATCACATAGTATTTATCAAGGCAATATGCTAAAGCAGTGGTCCCCAACCACTGGGCCGGGAAGTGGTACCGGTCCATGAGTGAATTGGTGCCGGCCAGCAGAGAAATAATGTTTCCTTTTGGCTCCATCTGTCTCTTACTTCCACTTGATCCATACCCATATCAACAAAAGAACTGAACAATAGAATGGCTAGGAAATGCAACTATATTTGATTAGGAAATATTTTCTCAGTGAAGACAACAATAATAAACTCAAAATGACGCAGAGTCATTGATACAAGATTCTTACCTTGTATAACGGTCTGGTATCAGAAAGTTATAGTCTCTTGAGAAATCCTTGTTGTGGCCATGCACAGTAAATCTGGGTAGGAAGATTTTATAGGTAGGAAAATATTTCAGAACACCGGAAATGTAATTTTATTAAGTGGTAATTATCTGCCACAACTTCACAACTGGTCTGTGAAAATAGCATGACACAGCCAACATTTAAAAAGGTTGGGGAACACTGCGCTAAAGAACATGCGTGTAAAGGTAGATAGATTAGCAATTGCCACAAAACAAAATTGGCCGAAGGCAGCACAGAATTAGCTAGAAGAATGGTCAAATTGCAAAATTTTTAGCTTCCTAATGATTCCTCTGGTTTACGCCAGGATTTAACCTTCAAACGGACACGTCTCTATAATGTCAAACTCAACAGTTCAGCCAGTTTCATGTTTGAAACATTGCTGTGCACTATCACTGCACTCCTGCTCACTTTAACTGAGGCTAGCCTACTTTATATCGTAGCATTAACCTGTAAATAATGTACGTGTTTTCTCTCTGTATTACTGATTGGAATGAGTCTGATTAGAATGAGTCAACACTCCCCCACGCGTGTGTCTGTGTTTTTGAGGACATGGGCGTTTGTGGAAATGAGGATTTTGTAAAAAGTAAAGTTTTAGTGGTTTTATTTCAAGGATACCTGGAAGCACCTTAGAGTAGTCCGGATCGTCTGTGTGATGCTGCCGTTCTTCAGTGTGATCAGGCCACACCAGCTGGTATTGGACAATGGTACTAGATAAGAAGACTTCCTCTTGTGTCAAACACATGTTTCGTACTTTGATTTGCTGCTTTGTTTAATCGTGGTTCCAGTGAAACTGCCCTGTACCGTCTGCCATCAAGACTCATTCGAGATCCTGGGTCAAAAATTAGCTAAAGTCCTGTGACGTATATTTTCCGATCTAAAAGATTTCAAAGCGTGACTAGAAATGTGTTTTGTATTAGTGGACTAGGAGGGGCTAGTTAAGTACCATTTTAAGGGCATTTTTGTTTAGCTGTTTACTTCACTGACTTTTCATCTTGACTAAGCTACTGCTAGCAATGTTTAAGCACCATATTAGTGAAGCTTGAGTTAACTGTATGTTAGGTTTTAGCTAACATTACTATATTTTGCTTATGTATTCGCACAGATATAAATAAATATTCTGTTACTTTCACATTACCATGGCTACTTTGGGTAGTTAGCTGTAGTTTAAGGTATCATTCAGTCATGTTATTTATCTTTTCAGACTGAGGTTTTTTGACTTAAACTCACTTTTTTGGTTTGTTTTGCTATTTTTGTGATTTCTTGCCAATTTTAACCTTTTCTATGTCTTTTTTGTGGTCACCTTCCTAGCTTTGAGGCCAATATTTTGTTATCTTTTGTTTAGGTTTAGATAGTTTGTGTAGCGTTGTCGCCCATTTGGCATTAACTTTCTGAGGGTAACACTTTGACCAATCTTTTAACAAACCTTTACCTATATCTGCAATATTTGCAGCTGACCCCTTTGCCTATATTCTGCTGAAATAACTGAGGCAATAACACTAAGATTAAAAGAGTTTGAAGGGGCATTTTCCTGGAGCTTCCTGTGACTATAGTAATTTATATATATATATATATTTATATATATATACATAGTAGTAGTAGTATTTCATTTTGTCCATTTTTTCCATATACATATATAATACATTTTATTTATCTTATGTATATATATATATATATATATATATATACATATTTATAGCACCTCACCTAAGAGACGATGCTGAGCTACTGTGGTCACAGCTGGTGTGTTGCCTTATACTTTGAGGGATTTGAATGTTTTTTATTTATTTGAGTAAGAGGCTGGTAGTTAAAACTACATATATATGCACTTTGATGGAAAAAGGAACTGTGTGTACTGTTGGGATTTTTTTTTAGTGTTGAATTAAATCGCCCCCTGTGGATCTGTAGTAGGTTTTACAGATGAGAAAACTGTTGTGACAGAAGTGTCTGACCTCCACTTCAGCTGCTCTTTGTTCCAGTTGTCAGCAGCTTTGCCTCAATGTGAGGCTTTTGTAAATCACTCTGTCTATTTCTATACCCTACCCTTCTGTAATAGTTGTCTCTGTCTGTTCCATGTGCCTCTTGGTTTCCCTGCGTCTCTCTGTTTTCTCACCGTGACCATCATCAAGAGAATTTCCCCCATCTCCCTCCTGTTTCCTCCCAGCTAAAGACTGTTAGACTCCCTGAAAGAGGTGACGTGCTGTGGCTTTGGTGCCAAATGGATTAATGCGGAAAGAAAACCCACAATGTGAGCACTTTATAATTCAGCACGACTGATACAGTAGCACTTATTGAAATACAAAATTAGCCTAAGGCACCAGTGGTTTTCTTTTGTTCATGGCAGATGATGAAAGGAAATTTCTTAAATGTAGCACCTGCCAAACTCGTACTCAGTCTTCTGTAACAGCATTTCAATCCAAGATAAAAACTTGGGTACTGCATTTATCTGTTTGGAGGCCGATCAATACACACAACATTTAGATAATGCCACTCTCCATGTACCGACAGTAGACCACAGGCCTACAATGTCTGGTACAATTAAGTAGGATGGGAATATTTTCGCCTGTTTCTCAACAAAGCCTAGAGTTCATCTAAAAATAATCAGCCTCTCCCAAAACCAAATATATCAAATTAAGGTGGAAAAAAAAAACCCTGCCATTAAAAACAAGTACTGTATTAACATACAGTACTTGGATCTGAACAAGGATGGATTAGAAACATAATGAGATTTTGCAGTTTGTCTTGTATTTTTTTTGCAAAAGCTTCTTTTTCTTCTCACTAAGTTGTTTTCAAAACTGAACATTTGAGTCTTTGCAAAGAAAAAACTTAAATAAGATCCATTTTGTAAAGCTGTAACAAGCAAGAAAATCCTAGTTTAACCTCTAAACTTCTAACTAATATTCACTACAGCCATTTGAATTGGTGAAATGTGTAACTATTTTTTGTTTTGAATATAGATAAACCAGCCACGTGTAGGTGAATAACTATGCAACATCAATATTTTATGTGTTCCCTTTCATTTTTGACGTATTTCCAATAAACATAAGAAACTTAGATCTTTTAAAAACTGTTTTGGAGTTCATTATCTTGTTGTCATGTTTGTTTAAAGATTAACTTTTCTACACTAAGCAATTATGTTCCTTTTTCAGTTAGAATAGTGGTATACTCAGTAATCTAAAAAGTTTTTCCTTTACACTCCCTTTGAATAAGTGAAGCGGTCGAGTGTTGATTGTTGTTTTTTTGTGTTTATGATGTTTTACTTAATTATGTGAAGATGGTGAATGTAAACATGGAAAATGTCTGTTGATGGTTGTTTGTGCACGTGAAAGTCAGTGTTGGCAGTTGACGTAAAGACTTACGTTGTACGTCGTCGACGGTCGTCTACGATGTCGTCTTGTATTATCCACCGATTTCCCTTCTCCGTTTCCCGAATTTACTCATTTCACAGTTGTGTCAAAAACACAACAGTGTGTGGCTTATAATGTCTCAGTTACTACCAAGTGTAAGCAGTAGTCTGTCCAGTTCGGCTGTATTTAAATACTACACAGACAATAACTTCTTTAGGTGCTAATAACTTTCTGTCTTTTATTGTACTGTTGACTATATTGTCTACTGTCTGTAACACAGCAGAGCGTCATTAAAACATTTCAGTAATATTAAAACCTACAGATATATCATTGCAAGCACGTGTGTGTGTCGCTTGTTTATTTCCTTCTTTTTTTCTAGAATTTGTTAGACTTTAGCTGGGTTTGCATATACATAGGCAATGGAAGGTGATCATTTCCACAGCTCACGACTCACACTGTAGGATCCGATGGTTGGGTGTGATTGAACTATTCACCCTGTACAGACTGTACAGACCGTACAGACGCGCCCGACTCCTTTGGCCAGAACTGTTTTGGATAAAAGCATTGGCCAAATGCATTGAAATGTAAATAGAGATGAGGAGGAAGAAGAAGAAGGACATGAAGAAGTCAGTAGTTGGAAATGCAAGAATGCTCGCAGTTATTGTCTGGGACATGAATAATGCTCAGCAAACGATAACTAATTTCCCTGACAGTTGTGTATCGACCAGGAAATGCCCTGACAGACGTGGTCAGTCTAGTCTGTCAATTCTACCATGCTGCCCCCTGTTGTTGACTGGTTTTCTTCTCCAATCTTTGTACCGTAATTTCCAAACCCATTACATTTTTTAAAGGAAAAATCATTTTGTACATACACCTGACTATAAGCCGCATGTGCTGCATTCTTTTTGCATTTTCCATGATGAGGGTCAGTTTATGCTAATTTGATTCATGTACAAAGCGCATTACCGTACGTTAAACTTCTTCTTCTTCTATGGTGTTTATTGGCAGTTGTGACTTGCGTCTTCCTCGACACCACCTGTCTCACTCTTACCTTTCCTGCTCAAACAGTTAGAAAAAGTGCAAACAGTAGACGCATCTCTGCATAAGTCGCAGGGTTGAAATTGTGTGACAAAAGTTGCAGCTTATAGTTCGGAAATTATGGTATCTATGTTAACGCTTGTGCCGTGTGGCAGGTTGAGGTAAAAATCCTCGGTAAATAAGCAGGATTTCAAACATTTTCACACAATCAATTGTGTAGTGATAATCGCTTGTCGTAATCCTGTGTGAACTACATCTTGCGAGTCGCACAACTTAAAAAAGCGGCATAGAAGGTGTAAACTATCTTAATGATTTTTTTCTGTCTTTAAGTTTCTGCTTTTTATTTTTTACCTACTACCCTTACTTTATCAGTGTTTTTTTAAAACACCATCTGCTCTTTTTGACTTTGCTGCCATCAGTCGGCCAATAATTACACTGTCTATGTTTTTCACAAATCTGTCAACAGCTTGATTGTAATTGTGTCAATTTTATTTTTATTCAGTGCAAAAAAAGTCACTTTAAAAGTCTATAGATTTAATATGGCAGAGGAAAATACATATAAAAATCTAATTTGCTTGAAAAAACCATCTCTTTTAAAGATCAGGTGGTTAGTAATGGAAACACAGTAGCAGATGACAAGACTTGACACACAACCAGATCTTGAGGTTTTGTGGTCACTGGGTGGTTTCACATCTTGGTGAGTCGTAGGGTGTTGAGGCGAACGCCCATAATCGTGGCCCCGGAGGCGTACTGGATCTCCCTCAGGATCCCAGTCCACTTCTTCTCCGACTCATTATATCTGACATGTGGATGAGAAATGGAGAAAAAAGGAAAGGGTGAGATTAATTCATTTGTTATATTAATATAAACTGTATTAAATGTCAAACTGAATATTTAAGCCAAATGTTTTCATTGAACTGCGTGTGTTCCTGTATGTACCCACCTCCAGATGTCGTTCATCTCCTTGGGAACAATTTCATCGCTGTCCTCCAAAGGCATCATGGCAAAACCTCCTACAGCGTAGAGTGAACCGGCCAGAGACAAGATGTTCAGAGAGCTCCTCTCCTGAGGAAACTCTGTAAAGTCTGACCACCTGAAAATAAAAGCACACAGAACAGAGCAGGGTCAGACATATTTGAAATATAACAAAATGGAAAAATGATTGGAGCACCCTCCTGTTTTCGAAAAGAAAAAACTCATGGGAGTTGAATTTAGATGCTTAGAATTTAGAATTATCGACCCATTATTAAATTATTATTTAATAAAGGTGAGAAAATAATAAACCAATACCTGGGTTTTGCCAACTTTGCTGAAATCACACTGAGGGTTCTAAAACAATGAGCTCAATTATGGTGGCATCTATAGGTATTCAAAAATTCAATGTTTGGACAATGTGGGCAAAATTGGATATATGCAGAGGTTAATATCTGACCTGTTGATATCTAGACATTTCCCACAGTTTCCCTGATCATCAACAGCTAATGCATTTTACTGACAAAAACAATACTTTTAGGTAGATGTCCGATACATACTTACTTTTGCCGATATTTACATTTTACTGATATTTTCCAAAGGTTTAGTTTCTGATTCTGATATCAACCGATATAGAAATCTGCCACAGTTTGCCTGTAAAACTGGGGTAAACATCTCAAGATCTATTGTGGACCTTGGTGAAACTCAGGCATTGTGATATTGTATTTTCATTATCGGGGAAAAAAAAACATATTTCACTAATTGTCACATGGTGAGGTCAAGTTGGTTTTCGTTCTTATCATTTCCTGTTTTATTTAGAAAAAAATAACTCTCCTCTCGTTTCAGGTCACTTACCCTTCCGCATGTGTCACCAGTCTGATTGTTTGATTGATTAATTTCATATATATTTTAATATTGGATGGACAATATCAGCCGTCCAATATATCCAACTTTAAGATATTTACTATTTTCCTGTTTCTTATTTTCTTCAGGTGAGGTACCTATAGGCAGGAAACCGGCAATAAAATGAGCACAAAAGTGAAGAGAACAACAGGGTGGTCGAATCCTTTGTCCTTTGTTTGACTGCATATCAGACATTGAATCCAGGTGTCAAAAACCTCAGAATTCTGACTTGAATCCATAAAATCTGGGAAGTCAGGGTCATACTGTGTGTCTGTGTAGCCTGTATCTGCTGAACTCACTTGTTGGCAGCGATGTCGTACACCTCCACAGTGTCTGTCAGTCCACTGTCAGTGACTCCCGCTGCAACATAGATTTTATTTTCATGAACCGTCACTCCAAATAAGGAGCGTGCGGTCTTCATGGGCGCCAGCTCCTTCCACTCAAACCTCTTGGCATCGTAAACGCACATTCTTTTTAGGCAACTCCTGTTTCAGAGACATAAACATTAGTTATTAGTTATAGTTATAGAGTATGAACGTATACATGATTATTTTTTTTTTTTGTTGTTGATTTGTGTTCATGCTCACTTGTCTTCACCCTTCCCTCCAATCACGTAGACCAGATCATTGTGGGATATGGTAGCGTGGCCGTAGACTTGGTAAGGGACCGGTTCTGATTCACCCCATTTGAAAGATCTGTTAAGGTGAGAACACAGAAAGTGAATCCAGGATTCAGTCAGTCCCACACCTGGGATTTCTGCTCAGCTCTGGGACGTACTGTCGGTCGTAGACCAACACTGAGTCCAGTGTCTGTTCCTGCTCCTTCAGCTCCTTCCCTGCCACCACAAAGATGCAGTTCTCTGCCTCAGCCAGGCCAAACAGGAAACGCGGAGACGGAACCGGCGGCATTCCCAGCCAATCGGCACTGACCGGGTCATACTGCGGTCACAGAAGGTCATAAATGGGGTGTGGGTTATGGAATGCCGGCACATTGTTTTAGCTTATACACATTGCAGAAAGTTTCCTCCACAAAAGTAGCTAGTAGAAATAATATATTTAAGGACACTCTATTAGTGCATTTTCAAACATATACATGCCATAATAACATATATATTCTTTTCTGGGAAAGAAAATTCTGAGTAAAAACTTTTATAAAGTAGGTAAAATATGGTTAAATCAGGGTTGCACAGAAAGAAGAAAAAAATTATATATTTTTTTAAATAACTGACTTTGGATAATATATTATATATCTTATCTATCTTTTTTTTCTTTTTGAAAGATTCACACCTGTCTCTGATCTAATCCTGAGCTGATAAGCTGTCACTCCAGGTTTATCAGTTTCACCTGGTTTCACCTGGTTTCACCTCCACAGCTGCAGTTAGAAAAGCAGGTGGTCTGAGCTTGGGATGGTGAGTGGATTTTATGTGTTTTCATGTCAAAAAGTATTTCATGTTAATACTGGAACAGCTAAAACTTCCATTTGGTATGTAGTTTTCCCCTACTGGGCACTCACATCTGTCATAACACCAACTTATTTGGTGTCTAAAGACAACCTCCTAACAATTTTCGAAGAGCTTTGAGACATCTTTGAGTGTGGAGTTGTGTTTTAGAGACACTAGGAATAGGTAGAAGAATGAACTGGAGGTGGAGGAGTTAAAGATGCTGAGATTCTCTGTAGGAGAGACAAGGATGGACAGGATCAGGAATGAGGTGATTAGAGGGACAACACAGACAGGAAGGTTTGGAGAAAAAGCTACAGAAGACAGATTGAGATGGTTTGGACATGTTCAGAGGAATAATTGAAATCGTAGCACCACTGCTAAAATGTTTAATTCTGGTGTTTTGAGGATGTTTTAATCAGGGATGGCGCTAAAGTGCACTGATAGGGTGGGGTCCCCAGCAATATCTTGCTTGGAGACCCTAGCTCAGCCCCTGGTTTTAACAAATAAAACATACTTAATAAAATGGCACAGTCATGTCAAGCACGTGTTTGCGTGTGTTGTTGAAAAATTACCAGCTCAGGTGGAAAAAATCATTAATATCAGCCCTTAATCAGAGCACGCAACTCAAAGGATTGCTTTTAGTCAAACCACAGGTTATATTTAGGTGATCCTTCCTAATGCTGCATTTTCATTTCTTAAAGAAATTCTTTTCAGTTAATTTTTAATTTTTTCCTGACTGTTCAATGATTTGTCAAAAAACAAACAGTCTCTCGGTGTCAGTCATACCTGCAGGAAGTAGGAGCTCAGCGGATCCTCCTTGTTCTGTTCATCATAGAACAAACCTCCTGCCACAAAGACCTGGTTCTCCCTGGTCACCAGACTGGTGTGGTTTTTGGGAACTTGAGTGGAAAGTGATGCCACGAAGCAATCGTTATCTGCCGGGTCGTAGGCAACAGCTCCTGCTTCGTTGATCATCAATATCAAGTCTCTGGCAAACATGCCAAATCGTAGGTTATCGTTCAAGATGCCTGGGAGCAGATCTTCTTCCTCCTCCTTGTCTTCTGTCTCACCTTCTTCCTTTGTTCCACCTTCTTCCTTTTTACTTTTTTTAACTTCAGGCACTTTGCCTTCACGAGCGTCTCTGACCATCTGGAGTTTCTGTAGCATTTCGGGATTTGCGGATATCAGCGCGTTTTTCTCAACCTTTTCTTTCAAGTAAATCTCATTGACCAGCCTTAATCGAACACAGTCCAGCAGCCCTGGAAGTTCTTTCTCTCTGTTAGCTGCATCTCTAGAAACCCAGTTCATCAAGGCCTCGAACACGGCCTCCTCTGTTTCTACATTCAGATTGTCATTGGCTAAAATCGCTGCCAGCTCACTGGGGGCCAGCTGGAGGAAGTCCTCATCTCTGGAGATCAGGTGGAATCTTTCACAGGCATAGTTTCGGGCGGAGATGGCCAACCTGGGACAGTCCAGCATGAGGCCGAGCCTGAAGATGGCCAGACAGTTGCTGAGGCTCAGACGCTTTTGTAGGAAGGAGACGCAGACGGTGAAAATCGAAGGGATCTGATACAAATTTGCCACGGCAAAGATGTCCTGGACATTTTGCTCTGTGACGTTGATTTTGGAAGTGTACAAATACTTGAGGATCAGACCCATGACTCCAGGCTCCACGTCCTCCAGCACAATCTCCCTCTTTTTGCTCTCGTCCAGGTCTGACAGAAAAATTGAGCGAAAATAGGAGCTGCAGGCACACAGGACCAGCCGGTGGCACGGGAACTCCTTGTCTTTGATTTTCAGCACGCAGTCCACCAGCTTGTCATTCTCCAGTAGGTCGAACAGGCCGTCTTGCAGCAGCGTCTGCTGGTAGACCCTGGACTCGTCCGTGGGGTTCATAGATAAGGCCATGTTTCCAGGCAGGCGCAGAGTGTTGAGCCTTCAAAGGGCTGAAAAACAACCAAAAGTGTCTCTTCTTCGTCGGCGTCTTCTTGTTTTACACAATGAACAGTAGGCTCACACCAGGAACCAGGAGGCAGGCCACTTACTCAGCTGTCCAGACTCTTCAACTGGACTCCAACTGGTGGGCTATTTATAGCTGTGTGCTTCAGTGTGGAGTGAGGGGGCTTTTCTCTGGGATGTGAAATACAATACCCATGAATCAGCCCCACAGTGCCACCTCCAGCACCACGCTGCCATGTGTCATACAGCTGACCCTGTGTCTATAACTGGAGGTTGATGTCAGGAGAGCAGGGATGGTTGCAATATAAAGCTCTGCCACTAGATGACGGTAGGTAACACATACTGAATCATAAATCCATCCATCTTCATCCTCATATCCATTGATGATTCGCAGCAGTCTCCACAACTGCCACCCAAATCACACAGCTCCATACTGTGTGTCTTCCTGTGGGTGGTGAGTCCACTGGAGGTTATGAGGGTCAGGACGGTGCTATGATCAGAGCATCTCAGTGGTACCCTGGTGGATTCGAACCTGAATTCCTCCAGACCCAGATCTGGTTCGTTAACCACCTGATAATCACTGCTGCTTGATTAATAAAGTTAAAGGCTAAATATAATTGAAATATAACAACAAAAGTATAGACTCTAAGCCACCGCTGCATTTACCAGAAAAAAATATTTATTTCAATAAAAGTTCAAAATATAGCAAATCTTATTTTACAACTTTTATACTCATGTAATTGCTATATATTTTAAATAATTTATTCTTAAACTTTTGAATTAGCAGCATATCATTACGCAGAGTTAATTTAACTCAGAGCATGAGCCTCAGAGCCTCCCTTGTGGTTTAGGTAAGGATTTATATATTCATTGTCGTCTTTATATTTCCCAACACATTAAGTGAAAAAAGCATTTTCTACATTTTCAGTCACTCTTCAAAGCAGTGGAGAACTAGATTTGACTAAACTCCATGGACTTCTTTCAGTTTTGCACTGCAGCTACAGTAGCATTTCTGTTCTGGACGTAGAAAGGTGAGAACACTATAGTGTTCTGCAGAATATATATATATATATATGTATATCTTCCTGCTACTGATTATAAGAAAACGTGATTGAATATCATTGACATTTACTTGAAATGTTTTCCACAGAGTTATTTTCATTAAAAAGTCACTTTTTTTTTCATTTATTATTCATGGTACATCTACTCTGACTTTTCTTTGCTTGGATCTGCTGGTTGCGGTGCAGCCTCTGTTGCGGAGGCATCGGTTGGGCCGGTGGTGGTGTTTGCAGGTGGTGCAGGAGGAAGTGGATCTGGATCCTCGATCAAGGCTTGCCTCCTCTCCTGCTCCTTTATGACTTGAATAAGGCAGTAGGTCATAAACATGACAATGACCGTGGTGATGGGGAAGCCTGTGGAGAGATGATTAGTGGTGTGATGGTGAATACTTTCATCCTAGAAGATGAATACCTTTTTATCACTACCTTTGAGGAGAAGACGCTTGGCCACCAACGAGGCAAAATCCAAACTTCTAATAGCCACGATGTTGGACAAAACTATGCACCAAAAATTGAATGTATTTATGACCGCTCTGATCCGCCGGGACGTTGCCTCGGACATTGTTGCCTAGAAAATTAAAACAAAAGTAGCACATCAGGATTGTTGTAAATGAACATAAACATCTGTTCTAATGAGCGAGAAATGTCCCGTAATATGGGCTGACATTATGGGCGTAACCAGAACCCAAAAAATTGGTGGGCCCCAAACAAATTAGGGTGGGCCAACACCAAAGTATTATAGCCAAGTTTGATCAGCCCTCTCATTGGATGGGGTGGGCCTGACTGGCAAGTGGGCGGACCCAGGCCCGACCGGGCCCACCTGAGGCCTATGATTATGAGGTTTAGTTTTGGGAATAAACGGCTGCATAGAAAATAAAAGTCCCTATAACCAAGCCTATATCGATATCAGTAATATCAGAATCGGAAATTAAGTGTTTGGACTATCAAGCATATTGGGGATATTGATTAATATCCCCAATTTTAGGTCATCAATAAAGAATTTGATTGATTCAATGATTTCATAAATTGACACTGAAGCCAACCTCCATAGTTCCAAAAGGCTCCATGGAGAAAAACTTGGCCGTCCACAGCTCAAAGTTCAGGCCAAAACAGTTGAAGAAAGCCCAGAGCAGCACCACCTGACAGGGTCCCAGCCAGAGGATGGTCACACCATAGGTGCAGAGAGTGGCCACCAGCTCCTCCACCATGTTATCATGCTTTCCACCCAAGGGGTTGTACACATACCTGGAGAAGACAAAAACATAACTCATCACAGACCTGATTCGTTGACATCAAAGTTTTGTTTAAGTCTTTGACTTCCCTAATAGGAACTCACTTGCACAGCCAGTCATTGATTCCCCGATCAAAGTGGCTGGAGGAAGAAGAAAGAGTGTGTATTTAGATTTTTTTCTAATCATTAGTGTGACTACAGAGGTGTGAAGGAGCTGGGACTCACGTTTCAGAGAATACATAGAGCAGAGTGATGCATTTGGGAGGCCTGGGAGGATCAAGATGATCCAGTCTGGACACTGTGGTGATGACTCCGAACATGACAGCTGCTTTCACCCAGTCATACACCAGGTTAAAGTAGGCCAGGCCCACTGGAAACAATGTCAGAACATTTGTCATGCATTTATTTTACACCAAGCCCAGTTTACAACAAGGGATTTCTGTGGGGCGGGTCCAAACCTAGTGCCCAGTCCGAGAGGTGTTTCATCAGCTTCATGTCAGTGGGAATGGTCAGGATGTACATGAAATGAAAGAGGACGTCCACCAGGATGATGACGCTCAGGTGGATCAGACCGTGGAGACTGATGTTCCACATTTCCTGTTCTTTCCTAGTCAGGTCTGACTTGTTGACCTAAGCAGGGCAGCAGACACCATCACTACTTATCACATTTCAGTACAAACAAATTCTGCACATTGGCTTTGTCGACCGTTGATTCCCAATCACTATGCCGTGAGAGAGCATTATGTGTGCCGTGGAAAATTATCACTAATTTGGGCTGGAAACTTAATAATTACTTGTAGTTTTTCTTGTCAAGGCATGAAATGTAAAACCACTAAATACCCCTTCTGCTAGGTGGCAGCAGAGGGCGATAAAAATGAATAAAAATCTGCGGATGAAAGAAGATCCTTATGCCTTTCTTCAATTCCTACTGATATTTTAGCATAGTCTTCAACTAAACATGCTAAAGTCTAAGCTAATTATTGGGTGATTTAAAAAATTTTAAAAAGGATAAAACGTTATTACATATACTTTTTGTGAGAGCTGTATTCAATTGTGTGCCTTTTTTTGTTGTGGCTTAAAAAAGTTTGGGAAACACTAGCTTAAATGTGTCTGTCAGAAGGGTTGGTGCTTAATCTGAAGTGTTTACCTGGACATAGAATTTATCAAAGGTCATGATGGGCCCAAAGTAGAAGAAGGGGAGGTAGAAGTTGTACTTGAGCAGCTCTAGGATACTATAGTTTCCATCTTTCCTTTCACAGTTTTCCAGAGCGAAGCTCATACAACGCATAATGGTGAAGCCACAACCTCCGTAGAAAAGAACGTGACGCAGCTCAAAGTCACCGTTCACAAATCCAGCCTGTTTGATGCAAAAAATGTTTAAAAAAGGTATATATTTTTCCTTTTTTATACAACAGTGTGGCTTCTTTTTGTGGTTCACCTGCCAAGTCACGAAAGGTTCACACTTGAAGGTTGCGAGGGTGAAAAGACCAGTGGCGAAGCAGAGCCAGCGGATCTTCACCAAAGAGATGCTGTAGAGGAGGATGCAGTGGGACAGCATGAGGGTGACATAGGTCCAACCCATACTGGTCCACACAGCCAACAGCCCATACACCATGTGCACCAGAGACCTGTACTGTGAGGAACATGAACAGTAGTGTCACCACAGCACCAAACACAGGAGATCATGAACATGTTAGGTCAACTTGAAGCACCTGTGGAGCGAACATGGAGCAGATTTTGGCAAACAGCACGTGCCCGGAAAGAGCAAACAGGATGTGCTCTCTGAAGGTTGAAAACCACATCACCCACTCAAAGTCAGCCGTGTCCTGTCAGGCAAGAAGCAAAAGGTCAAATTTACAGGAACATGTCAGCGTCAGTAAAGAGGAACACCAAGGTTCTCTCACCATTTTCCTGCCAAAATAGTACCATCCTGGTTTCACGCTGCCTTTGAATGACTTCCTATTTGCATTAGCTGGAAATAAGGTTGAATTAAGTCAGTGAGAAACAACTGTCGATGCTCATTTTGTATCCTGTCAAAATTCAACATGTCATTTTTAATCTGTTCTGTATGTTTTTTTGTGTTTGCAGTGTTTGAGTGACAGTGGAACTGCCACAGTGGGAACTATATTCTTCCTGTGCTCCGTGATATTAATACTGACACCTGATCTCTCAGGGCTCTGCATAGCTATGTGCACATGGCTTTGTCTGTAATGTCATTGTGCTGCCACTACCATGTATGCATTTTGCACCCTATAGATGTATGTTTCCCTCCTAGCTACTGCTGTTTGTGCACGTACAAACTTACAGCTGGAAACGGCAAAGATCCAACTGGTGGCCCACAACATCGCCAGACTCAACACTGAGTAGTAGAAATATAATTCATATTTGGGAAGTGCAGCTTTGACCCCCATGGTGACACAGATGAGATGACGTCAGGAAGCTCCTGGAGACAAAAGACGGTAAAAATTACAGTTTTTTATGTATTTGTCGTTTTCCACCCCTCAAGCATCACTCAAACATCATCATGTCATTAAATAACATTAGAAAAAAAGAGCTGAAAAGTGAGACCAACCTTAGAAAATGACGAAGCCAAAAAAATAAATACAGTACAGCAGTTGAAACAAACCAAACAGGCAAAGCAAGTTTGTAAGCACACACACGTGTTTAGTGGGTGGATTGAAAACTGAATTTACAGACTGGGTGGGGAGGTCCAAAAACACGCCAAACTGAAACCTAATTTCAATTTTTCATAAATAATTATGAAGAAACCAGATGGTGCATTCAATGTCCTGAGAATGAAATATGTTGCTCTTTTATTTTAATAGATTTACAGGCATTTTCTTCGTGAAATATTTATGTAATTTTCCGAACACAATCTTTGTTGTCATATATTTATGACTTATATTTTTGGACATTTGGATTATTATTTTGTTAATACGACCAATTTATTCTTCTGAATTTGGAACTTTGAGTAATGGATTATTACATTTTTCTTGTTATATTTTACTTTCTCTTACAGATGTTTACCTTTTCACCACAACCTAAAACTTCACACCTTGTTTTGGGGTTGCCAGATCTGTTAAGTCGCAGGACTTTAATCTGAGGGAGTTTTTTTATCCCCTCTTTTATTCACTTTGGACATTTATTGTTTCAGAATTTGATCAAAACCCCCTGAAGGTCAAACAGTCAAGTTTACGACCGGATTAGAAACCAGAGCCTTAAAGACAGTAACAAAGAGCAGCTGTCTGCTATTTTTAACTCTCTTCTCTCCCACTCCACTGTGTGCTGCTCTGTTCCACGATCATTTTTCCATTCAACTTTAAAATAAAAGACACATCAAACATAATCTATTCTGTGACCATGCTTCAGCAGAGGTAAATCAAACACTCCAGCATTTCACCATGCAGCTCCTGTCATCACACTGACCTTGAATGCAGCAGTTTTCAAGTCCAGAGAAGTTGCTGTGAAATAAATATTGGAATGATTAATGAGTTTGAGATTATTGGAATAAAAGGAGAAAAAAAAGATTGAAAATGCCATGGAAGTTTACATGTGCTGTGCATCCGAAGGCTGGACTCAGGTCCCTGTGTCTCCCTCAGACAGGAAGCTGCCATGGGACAAAGGTGACATGATGTATTTATACTCTGACCACTGACACAGACAGGGGGGGCGGAACAGAACGACTGCTAAATCAGTTGTTCAGCAGACAATCACTAACTGAAAGACTCGGCTAAACATCAGTGATGTCATGAGCGTAAAACAACATATTTAAGCTGATTGATTGACTTGATTCCATTGAGCCGTTCCATTGACAGTATTCAATGCACGGTTCCTACCCTGACAGCTGTGGCCACTTTGCAGTCAACTAATCTAATCAACAATTTGCATTCATTCACAAGGAGAGAAAAGATTTCCACAGGATTTGAACTACTCTACCTGAGGGTGGCGCTGTTCAGATGTAATCCACTATTCAAAAATGGTTAAATTCCAAATATTCCACCATGTTATCCCCTGTTAAATTCATATCATTCATTTTTTTTATTTAGGTTATATATTTATTTTTATATAATAATAATAAAACTATCGACGTTAATCTTATTTACCTTTTAGCGTGTTTCTTTTTCATGGATTTCCACAGTGAATCATCCTTTTCCATCTCCTCCCGTTCTCATCCATCTTCTCCAGTGATTTTCAACCAGTGTGCCGTGGGAAATGATCTAATATCACCTAATTAACCATTGTTTGGTGTCTGCGCTGTGACAAAGTGTGGCAGTTAATGTTGTACTCTTCTATTCCAGTGGGTGGCAGCAGACGCTATGAATGCCTGTGAAAACAATAGCTTCATTGCTACGCGACAGTGACCGTAACAGCAAGTGACAGGAAGATGAGTAAGTGACAGTGATGGAGAAGTTTTAGAGAAGGGAAATGCAACAGCCGAACAGGGCCCTGGTTCTGACCCAGATGAAGGTCCTAGTATGAGTGGACGACAAAAGAAAAAAACAACTCCACAGACTCCTTGTCTGTAAACAGTGAGCTGTTAAATTGTAATTTTTGGATTACTGGAAGTCTGCTGCAGTAAATAATCAAAAGGCTTCAAAGACATAGAAGACAAATTTTAAGAAAGCAAATGTATGCGTGTGGAGGTGGTTATATATTGACAATCTTTCAATCAAATTGTTTATATTGGAGTGTTGGTAAAAGCTTTCAACCACATATCTATGTGAGCTGAGCTTCTCACCCTTGACTGGGATAGTGATTCAACGAAACCATCTCCATATTCATTGGTTGGAACCAGGATACCAGTGTGGTGTGCCGTGAAATATCGTCAGGTGCGCGGCCGTAAATTATCTAATATCACCTAATTAACCATTGTTTGGTGTCTGCGCTGTGACAAAGTGTGGCAGTTAATGTTGTACTCTTCTATTCCAGTGGGTGGCAGCAGACGGTATAAATGCCTGTGAAAACAATAATGTTATTGCTACGCGACAGTGACCGTAACAGCAAGTGACAGGAAGATGAGTAAGTGACAGTGATGGAGAAGTTTTAGAGAAGGGAAATGCAACAGCCGAACAGGGCCCTGGTTCTGACCCAGATGAAGGTCCTAGTATGAGTGGACGACAAAAGAAAAAAACAACTCCACAGACTCCTTGTCTGTAAACAGTGAGCTGTTAAATTGTAATTTTTGGATTACTGGAAGTCTGCTGCAGTAAATAATCAAAAGGCTTCAAAGACATAGAAGACAAATTTTAAGAAAGCAAATGTATGCGTGTGGAGGTGGTTATATATTCACAATCTTTCAATCAAATTGTTTATATTGGAGTGTTGGTAAAAGCTTTCAACCACATATCTATGTGAGCTGAGCTTCTCATCCTTGACTAGGATAAAAACTAAAAACAGAGACTGAGAGGAAGAGCAGTTGTTGAGGAAGACCTTTGTGTGTGTCCTTCTACCATTCCTGCCAGGAAATACAACGTGTTCATAGAAACAGGCCCAGGTTTCACACTAAGTGAGTGTAAATACATTATATTATATTATTAACTATATGTATTATATGTACTGTGTTGAAATGTCATTTTGGTTGGTGAGCCCCAGGATTTGTAAATGTAAAATATGTGCCGCAGCTCAAAAAAGGTTGAAAATCACTGTCTGACTCACACTACCTGCATGTCCTCCTCTCCCTGACCTCATTCCTGATCCTGTCCATCCTTGCCTCTCTTAATGAGAATCTCAGCATCTTTTGCCAATTCAAGCTCCGTCTCCTGTCTTCTACCTATTCCTAGTGTCTCTAATCCATCCATCATGGCTGTTCTCACAACTGTCTTGTAAACCTTTCCCTTCACCTTAGCTGACTCTCTTCTCTCACGAATCACTGCTGACACTTTTCTCCAGCTGTTGCATCCTGCCCCCTCTTTCTTCTTCCACAATTTCTACTGCTCTGAAGTGGTGTTGAGGGAGCAGCACCTGACACAGGTGAGTTCAATCATGGCAACGAAGCCTCTCCTTATACTAGTAGGAGGCAGGAGTGAAGGAGAACAGAGGTGAAAAGACAAGAGTGTGAGTTTTATCAAGATGAACAGAGGCTGGACTTAAAGTGCAAAAAGGGCCGAGGAGTGAATGTTGGAGTGACAAATCTGATATAACATATTATAATGACAATTGATTTCAGCAGCAACAAATGAGAAAAAAGAAAAGAATGCAAATGCAAAGTGGTTTATTATAGAATATCAGAAAAATACAGTTGTCTGTTATCATGGTTTGTTCTCCTCCACAGAGATGGGTCGGGGATCGGGGGATGGGGCTCGGGGTTAAAGTCAGGGAGGTTAACAATGACTGGTTGTTGACGGATATGAAACATGTTGCTCCACGATACACAACATAAGAGAGAAAAAGTTTCAGTGCCTTGAGTAGGTAAAAAATATATGATACAAACCCAAATATATTCTTTTTGTCACATTTGTAAGCATATAAAATGAAAACAGAAGCAATAACTAACTAATTTTTTTTTGACAGTATGATGTCTTCCTGGCAGTGCAGAGGACGCACAGTGTCTTCATTCTTCTTTCTTGCCGGTTTCTTGTCCTTCAAAGATAGGATACTTGCTCTCCACCTGAGCCCAGGTCAAATCACCGTGGGCCAAGTCTCTGACCACCACTGGTAAGTCAGAAACCTGCAGAGATGATTAGAATTAGTAGGAGTAAAAAAGGTGTTTCAGGGAAAGAAAAGAAAAAGCAAAAGGAGCTCCACGTACCTCGGCCCTGATCTGCCTCATAGAGTCTCGGTCTCTCAGAGTGGCCGTGTGTGGCTTCTTGTTCACTGTGTCAAAGTCAATGGTGATGCCAAAGGCCACACCAATCTCATCTGAGCGAGCATAGCGCCGCCCGATGGATCCAGAGGAGTCATCCACCTTGTGGGACAAGCCATATCTGGTCAAGGCCTCGGCTGAAACAAAACACAGGTTTAACATTTTTATTTTTGCATAAGATAAAAAATAAATAATAATTCACATAGCTTGTTTTTTTTTCAACAATCAACACAACAGAAATATTGGTCAAAATCAGAAGGAAAAACAAGAAAATGAAAAAAAAAAAACTTCTTTGGAGGGATTTGTTTAGTTTATCTCAAAATCCTATCTCAAAATTTATCTCTACGGTTGTTGTGTAAATGAAGCAGCAAAGAATAATGGTGGAAAAGCCTTGACTCATACTCACAAAGCTGGGTCACAAAAGGCATGAAATCCTGGTTTGGGCTCAGAGGCAGGATGGAGCACTTGTATGGAGACACAGGAGCTGGGAAGCTGAAAAACTGCAGAACCAAAACAAATGGGAACATTTAATAAAATGGAACAGCCTTTTCAGGCATTTTTAACATATTTTAATTAGTTCGTGTTTCCTGCTACACTTTTGGTCAGTCCTTGTTAAGTGTTTTCCTTTTTGTTTTAAATAACAGTAACAAGTTGTCAAACTATTTAGCTAGTTTATTCTACGTGGCTCTATTTATGTCTATATTGTTAAATATAAATCATTTCCTGTTACATTATGATTTTGCCAGTGCTAGCTATATTTTTTAAATTTACCTTTGTTCTCGTCTCATTTTTAATAGCCATTCTTTTGGCTAATCTGGTTGTTTTTAAAGTAAGTCCTATACAAATTTTATTTATTGCTTACTACCAATTCTTCATCTAGCATTTAGCTACTATACCCCTGCTTTAAGAAACCATTAAAGTGTTAACCTCCACAATAGCCAAGCTAATCATGTCTGTCATGAAGCATAGCGCTCCTCCGTACCGTTCTCTGCTCATCGCCTTCTCGGATCTTGAAGGAGTGCTCAAAGATGGAGTACATGATTCTGCCGATGCCAAACGACGGTTCAATCACATTAGGAACAATCTCCTCCACTGTCAGGGTAGAAAAAAAAACTGTGTCATATCCACATATAAACACCATGTTCATCCATTTCACGTAACAGAGACAGTAACGTGACATGTTTACCGTGCACGGTTTTCTGGAACCTCTTCACTGTGACCATGTCTTTGGTCAGCTTGAATTTTTTGCCCTCCGTCTCAATGGTGAACTCCCTACAGGCAAAAGAGAAATCAACTTATTTCACTTCACAACAAGCCACACAGACATGGTACCTGGTGGGATTGTGGTCATTATTACCCAGCCTCATTGAGCTTCTTCTCCTGGTCAGTGATGTAACACTCGTCACAAACAGCCAGGAACTCCAGCACGAGCTTGGCTTCCTTCTTGAAGGCTACCCCTATGGCTCCTTTGTTGGGTTCAAACTGGACCACATTGACAACTTTGTGAGAAGAAGTTAAGGAGGTAGATGACACAAGGTTTATCCTTCAGTCTAAAAAAATGAGGTCATGTAAAATGAACAAATTTTCCAGAACAACACTGGAAATTGAGCCCAAACACGATTCAAACACAAGCGAAAGCTAAAAGATGACGGAAGATACAAAGTAGGGATGTCCGGTAAATTTTTCGGTACTGATATTGACTGATTCATGCCACTTTTTGCCCCCAAAAAGTTATGGGACTTTCATTACCAGAGGATATTGATTATATTGATCATATCATATCATGTAATTATGCTAACATCAGGCTGATAACACTGGCTGATCGATATTAATGGACATTTTTAATAGAAAGTTAAACCAAAACAAACTTGTTAACCAAGTCTATGTACAGGATATGGGTTCTTTGAGTGGCTTTTCTGCCACCAGAGGTACTTTGGTCGCCCTGGTGTGGCACGACAGGTCGTAACAGGAGCGGTCAGCGCAGCCCACAATTTCTATCCATCCCTGAAAGAGAGAACATGAGAAAGACATGTCAAGCATCATGACAAGAGACAGAGACACAATTGAAAGAATAAAACTCACATAGGATGTTTTGGACTCTGCGTCCCAGCAGTCACAGGCGTAGTGAGCCATCTCATTCTCCATGTGCTGACGGAAGCGCACCTTATCCTTGGACAGGCCCACTTTGAGCAGGTAAAGATAGATTCTTCCAATATAGTAACCCAACACTGAGTTGTTGATCACTCCCTGCAGCCAGGAAGAGATTTAATCGATTGCAGCACTACCACAAGGACGACAGAGAGTGGGAAATGGGCTCTACCTGCTCCACAGCATCCCCCAGTCTCATGACTTGAGCAGACTGTCCACTGGTCTGAGCCTTAGAGGAGAACAACAGTATCTCCAGATCCGCCACGTTGGAGAACTTTTGGTGAACTTTATCATTGGGGTCCACAAAGTACTCAACCTCAGCCATGGTGAACTCTCTGTTAAGAGACATAGTAGGGTTACGTTCCTGTTATGATGTCTGTAATTATTAAATGAAGTTGTGCAGGGAGGTTACCTGACACGGATGAGTCCAGAGCGAGGAGAGATTTCGTTCCTGAAGGAGTTTCCGATCTGAGCAGCACCGAACGGCAGTCTACCCTGGTTGAACTCCAGGAGGCGCTTGAAGTTGAGGAACATGCCCTGAGCTGTTTCAGGTCTCAGGTAACTGCATAGAAAAATACATATGTATAAATTCAGCAGAAATCTTCTCCATGGAAAAAAAAACATACAGGCTGCAGTCATACTGATCAGTACCCTGGCATGTTGCCTCCAGGCCCAATAGAAGTCTGAAACATCAGGTTGAATGAAACCGGAGGAGTGAGGTCATTTCCTGTTGAGGGAGACTTGACATTGTACTTGACAAAGAGGTTGCCTAACTCCTGCTGAGTGTAGTTGTCCATCTGAAAAGAATGTATAAAAAAAATAAAAAATGAAGAATGAAAAAAATATATACATTGTATATAAATTGAAGATGAAAAATATTTTTAAATAAATATGATATATAATAAATAAATAAAAAAAATTTAAATTTGTTCTCACCTGAGTGATGACATCATCCATCTCCTTGACTTTTTCAGCGCACTTCTCTTCAGACATCAGTTTCTTCAGGTGAGCTGAGGGATGACAAGATTTTGTCAGGAAACTTTTAAGTTGTTTGGCAAAAACAAAACAATTATGGTTAATGAACCGCAATGTCAAATTATGTGAATAACTATCATTTATACCTAGGCAAAATTTAATGTTCACTTTGTATGATATTAGACCAGTGGTTCCCGATGATGTTCTGCCCCACAGGTTCAGTGATCATACCCTCAGAGGGACTAAACATCCAGAATCTAATAGATGTATAAGTCTTTTTTTCCATACGTCCCATTTTATTTTGTATTATATATTTTTCATAACTTTATTTTAGCTGTAGCCAGTCTAGTCACATGTGAATCCACCCCCTTAACCCACAGTCTTAAGGATAAATTACAGCCTGTTTCTCTGCGTTAAACCACATGAAACGTGCAGAAAAAAGACATTCTTCCAGTTTTAGCATCAGCGTGTCGGTCAAGTTAAAAATGTTGGAATCGATTTCAACTCATACTATTAACCTTTTGAAGCATTTTCTTGAATCAATATACAGCAAAGAAATGAACACATCGTTTAAAAAGCATTACAGAATCTCTTCATTTGGTTTTTTTTTTTTAGTGTTGTCCTATTTTATTCATTTACGTAACATCATATAAGTGTGAGATTTACGATCTCTATAGAACTCCTGCGCCTGTTTCCACATGTAACTTTGGATTAGACTTGTGTCATTTTCCACTCCTGAAAAACCAGTCAAACAAAGCGGCGACCCCCAACGCTGTCTTCAACCTCCAGGAACAACAGGTAAAAACCTGATCTTTTGGCTGATCTGGCAACTTTTTAAACAATTATTGGCATTTTGATGACCCTGTTGCTGGAAAACCTGTTCTTTAGATGGGTTTTTAATCAGATGTTGTATTATTATTTGCTTGAAGCTGAGTGAATTTGTACATCAGTAATTATTCTACATGTATGTATTATTTATCCACACTGTCCCTAGAGGGATGATTAGGAGGCTGCTCCCCCTCCTCCTCCTCAACCCTCTAGGGAGGAAAGGTGACACTTGCATAATAAAGGGGATGACTGAATTGGGTGGGGCTGGAATTAGTGTCCTCCGTAAAGGTAAGCATAAAACAAAAAAACAAACCTTTCAATAGGTGGTCAGCTCGGTAACATTCTCCAGTTTTGGCATCCTTGACCATGTAGTCTGCAAATTTATCAACGTGCCCTGATGTTCTAAAGTGGTGAAAAAGCACATTTTCTGTATCAGATTAACTTTAATGTGTATATATATCATAGAACTGGCATGCCATTGTGTGTGTTTACTTCAAAACAGGCTCAGGGGTCAGCATGGTGCAGTCAATCTCCAGCGTCTGCTCCTCCTGAATGAAGTGCTGCCTCCAGACCTGGAGGATGTTGTTCTTCAGAGCGCAGCCCACCGGGCCAAAGTCATACAGGCCGCTGACACCTGGACACAAGGTGAAACACTGTTAGCACTATGAAGATTGATGCTGATCTTCCTGTATGTATTGATCTACCTCACCTCCATATATGGCAAAAGCCTGATCATAAAAGAACCTCCTCTTTAGGGTGTCCTCCATTTTCACCCTGTCCACCATCTCCTCCTTGGGCTGCAGAGCCAGCTCCTACAGAGAAGAAAAAGTCATGTGATTTACAATATAGGACCCCACTCTCATTCTTTATCCTGTATGACTAAAACTGAAACTGAAAGGAAAAAGAAAAACTCTCACCTTGGCTTCAAGGACCTTCTTGCGGGCTTTCAGTTCTGCAACAGCTTTGTTCACCTCCTGCTCTGGTGCTCCTTCCTCCTTAAGCTTCTGCACCAGGTCACCCTGCAGGAGGCCACAGATTTAATATTTTGTCATCTAATTATTTCAACAGTGTATGCCCTCACTTCCATCTCAGTTTCTTAAACCAAAGGCAAAGTTATAATGACTCTTATTCTGAAAGCTAAACTGCAGTTATGGTTAGTTTGTTCATTAGTGTTGTCAGTTGACAGCTCACAATATATATCCAAACTATTTTTCCTATCCTCAAGTTCCTAAAACTCTCAAGGGAATTATAGAGTTCTGTCTAACCTAATCTAATCTTTAAGATTTGGAGCTTCCCAGATATTTTTCAGTATCTTCAACCTCAATTTCCCATTTTACATGTGTATTGAACAAACGTTTTGACTAGTGGGCCACAATTGGACCTAAAATTGGACACGATGGCCGAGTCCAGAGTAGATGGATCATTCGTTTGAACTAAGATAAATGGCATGTAAAAGTCATGTCTAAACCTAAAGTACTCCATTTCTAATACCCTTTATGACGTTGTCTACTGGGGAAACGCATTACTGGAGGGAAATTCAGAATTTTAATGATAATGTAAATAAATTATTTATTTTTGGATAAGGTTGGCGGGCCGCATTGAAAAGCTCAACGGGCCGTATCCTGCCCACGGGCCATAGTTTGATTATGCTTGGTACAACACGTGTAAAAAAAAAAATCTGTTGCATTTAGGAAGCATGCTGTACAACCAAGTAAAATAGAACACAGTGCAGACAATGCCTTATGTAATGCATAAAAAATGTGTCCGTCTCAACTTTCACTTTTACTTTTTAAACATTTTTTTTTTCAAAAATGAAAAAAAAAACCTAACCCTAGTTGTATTATAAGTATACAATGTGCCACTTCCTGGTGCACACGATGACACATAACTGGGATTATAAAAGTGATAATAATCTAAAGTCGCTGCTCTACAAGAGGTTGTCGGTCTCCAGGTGTGCGTGTGGGTGTGTGAGTGAGAGTGTGATCCAGGGAGGAGCTCACCTGTGCCCGGACTGCTGCTCTCAGTGGCGCCAGCACCTGCTCCATGTTGACACGTATGAAGGAAGAACCAGAGAGCAAAGAATGTCTGCTGCTGCTTCTGAGTCCAGCTGTGGATCTCTTCAGAACTGAGATGTTTTCAATTTTTCTTTTTATTCAGGCTGAGGCTGTAGAAGGAGGAGGAAAAGGAGGAGACCCCAGAGGAGGAGGAGGAAGAAGAGGAGGTGCCTGTCTCTGTGCTCTGTGAAACTGGGGCTTTTGTTGCATCAGCCAGAAGAAAAGTTCATGTCGCTGTGTTCAGCCGTATGCGAGCAAGAAATAGCGGGAAGTACATGGTGGCCACACGTTACACCCAGGTCTTTGACAAATGTGAATTCGACTAAGAGGTATCTCAGTAGAAGAGACTTCCCGGAAACATTAGCGAGCTTTGTTAAAGTGTGTTAGCACGAGATGTATTAACGGAAAAAGTTAGCCCTCTGAAGCCCAACAATGTAGTACATTCTTACCCATTACTTCGTATGATTGTGGCTCTCAACTGGTGGGTTCCGACCAAAAGTGGTTCGCGGACCCGTTCTGAATGTATCTTAAATTGTACACAAAAACCAAGGGGGAAAACAAAAGAGTTAACGCTAATTATAGTTGATGGAATTGTGCTGGTTTGTACGTTAACCTTGGCAGAAGTTAGCTTGGAAATTTGACGCAAGCCATTGAAGGACTGATAAAATATTTAAAAAAAAATGAAATAATCCGGTAAATAACAAAAAAGAAAACATTTTACTAAATAAATAAGCAGCACTGTAAGGCACCTACGATCCTGACAGGGATTCAATCTTGCCCAGTAGGTGAACCATGGAGTTCTAAACCAATAACAGAGACATTGACTCTGGGCCAAACAGCTATGCGTAGAGACAAAGTTAGGTGACAAAACGCAATTATTAATACATATAAATAGCTGTCAGATTTCTATACTTGGTTATATGTACAGTATTTTGCCATAGTTATGGAATTTTAAGTGTCTAAATTAACTGTTGGTTAATTCGACTTTCAGTCTGGTCTAATCAGTGTGAAAAGCAGTTCTCTACATACAGTATTCTGTCCTCACCATAATCAACATGAAGGCTGACACTACTGGTGTCAATTGTCATATAACTTGATGATATCTCTTAAAATGTGACTGGAGACGCTAAGGACATTTTCTGAGCCACATTACCTTAAAGTACATATGATCATGAAAAAAAAAGACTTGTATGCTTTGGTTTTAGAGTTTGTGTTGTGCACCTTTTTAGCTAATTATTATTTAAAGAAACCATCCATCAGGTAGAAATTGAATTGAAGTGTCAGTGTTGCTGTGGTCCATGGCTGTCAGAACAGCTTTTTACCATATATGGTGGCATAATGAGGTGATGTGTGTAATAATGAAACTGTTTTTGAATGACACCAGGTGCAAGCGGCCTGTTTGACTTCAGCTGTGGCTCCACCCTGAAGAGACATCAAATCTAAAGACATCACCTTGTCCAAGATTTGTAGTTCATCCATACAACTGAGTTGATTCTCGACCTTCATCTAAATTTAGGTAAGTTGTTTGCTTTTACATAAGCTTTTTTTTTCTCTTACATCAAACTAAATCTTTAATGCGTAGCAAACCATGATTTGTTGTTTTAGCCAGATGTTTGGTGCTGTCGGAGTGTTAATTTCCTTTTTCGAAATCTTTTCTAGCTCTTAATATTTTGCATTTAAAAAGATTTTTAAAAAAGCCATTTTTTGCAGAGCATACAAGAGTCTGATCTGATTTTACATTCGCACAGGGGTGTTCCTCGAGGGCCGCTGTGGCTGCAGGTTTTTGCTCCAACCTATCCAGTGCAAACTAGTTGACCAATCAGCTGTCTGGAGACTCAGCTCAGTTGATTGAAAATTCAAGTCAGGTGTGCTGCTGGTTGGTTGGAACAAAAACCTGCAGCCACACCGGCCCTTTGTGGATCCGGTTTGACACCCCTGCAGCACCTCATTTCCTGTTGGTGTTAATATTCCAGTATAAACATCCCCAGTACTCAGATGTATGTAGATGTGTACTCTATAACCTTGAATAAAAGTGCATTTAATCCAATTTACCATCTTGTTCTAATGCTTAGTTGGAACTAATAAAGGCTTTTTATACACACTGTAAATGGAATTATTACATATACCAACAATACTTTTTCATGATTACATAAACACTTTGTAGAGTGGTTAAAGGTTGATGAAGGTTCTCATTCATCCAGTTCATGGTGAAGGTTGAAGAGTTTAGTTAGGCAACTGGACATTCAGTTATTGAAAACGTTTCACTTCTCATCCAAGATGCTTCATTAGTTCCGTCAGTGGGGAGTAACAGAACCTACACCCTGTGAGTGAGGAGAAAAGGGTGTTTCAGGTCCCTCCTGTTGGGTGGACCTGGGGATACCTGTGAAGTGTGATACCAGTGGTTGAGTGGGTATTGATGGGTCATTACAGTCTTTTTGGTCACACGCCTCTTGGATGTGTAAAAACGGTTGAGAGTGGAATCTTTTGGGTATTGTTCCCAAAAGGGCTTTGTAAGAATGTGAAAGACTGTGTCTCAAACCACCCCGGTTGTTGAGATGGTTTTTCCAAGTTGACAAAGATGGCTTCTTTTACACCTCTCTCAAACCATGTCTTCCTTGGCCAGGACTTGAACGTCTTGGTCCTCAAAAAGAGTGGTTGGTAGCCCTCAAGTGTAGGTGGACAGCTGAGTCCTGACCTGAAGAGTTGGCTGTCTCACTTGGTCTCCCCAATGTAGACGTCCGCACACTCGTCACTACACTGAACGGCTCAAACCACATTGTCCAGCTTGTGTCTTGGAATTTTGTCTTTGTGATGAACCAGATGAAACAACCCTTTTGGGAACAATACCCAAAAGATTCCAACCACAACAACTAGTTTGTACAGCATAGAGGGATGTGACCAAACCAGTCCGACAATGACACCCACAGGATTTTACACCTTATTGATAGACTATGCAGCTGTATGTCCATGGTCCAGTAAGTGCTGGCTGTTTTATTTAAACACCTTATTCCTAATCTGCCTGAAAAGTGCAACATTCAGTCTTCCTTCCACTGCAGACTCAAAAAACCTGATTACATTTTCTCCCTTTAGAAACATGATCACACATGATGAGATGTTGCTTAAACCAACAAGAGTCCTGTGCAAGCTTTATCATCAACTGTTAGATATGACAAGAACATAACATTTTCAGTGATTGTAGTGGTGTAAAACTCAAGGGAGGGTCTTGGTGCACCACTGTAGCTTATTACAATTACAGTTGCAACCGTCTTCCTAGTGGTGCGTATGCGGTAAGTCTGTTTTGTTTGATTTTTTTTTTTCCCATGGAGTGAGGGGCAAATAAGCAGCTCTATTCTTCAACTGCGTCTTTCCTGCTTGTTTCTTGTCCTTCAAAGACGGGGTACTTGTTCTCCACTTCTGACCAAGTCAACGTACCATTGGCCAAATCACGGACAATCACAGGTAACTCACTGACCTGAGGAGAGAAAAGCAGTTGCATATTTAGATATCTGACAGAAGATGAACACTTAGTTCATGAATTAAACTAGCCTTAAATTTCGATACCAGTGGTGTACCAAAAAAAGCTAAAGAATTACACCCTACTATTTAATATGCCACTTGGCGCTATCCATTCAGTGTCTATTATAGTCCCAGTACGATGTTGCCTACCAAACAGACATTTAAGCAAAAACAAAAAGAAATTAGTGCGATGAAAATAATCTGCAGCTGTACCTCAGCCCTGATCTGTTTCATTGAGTCTCGGTCTCTCAGTGTAGCTGTGTGAGGCATTTTGTTCACTGTGTCGAAGTCGATGGTGATACCAAATGCCACTCCGATCTCATCAGTTCTGGCGTAACGTCGCCCAATGGAACCTGAAGAGTCGTCCACCTTATGAGAAACGCCGTTCCTCGTCATGGCCTCGGCTGAAACAAAAAAAAAACATATTAACAATAACTTAAACAAGCCATTTCTGCCATTTTCAAACTTTCTGGTCACATCCATGAGGCACACACTTACATAAATCCTTTACAAAAGGTATGAATTCCTGGTTCTGACTCAAAGGCAGGACGGAACATTTGTACGGAGCTACAGTAGCTGGAAAGCTGAAATACTGTTGAAATGGAGAAAAGAAAAATTAGTCAGTATTACTTTACTTACCTTAATAATATTCAGGTAACTTAATTATTTTATAATATGAATATATATAATATTGGTTATTAAATCACAGGTTTCTAAATACCCCATCAGCCTTTAAAAAACAAGAATTTACAATCTGACGCCCAAAATACTTATAACTTGAAACTTTAAATATCACTAAAATGAGGGCCCAAAATAAACTATGATCAAGTCAGAAAGTTACCAAAATATCTCATTTTAATTTAGTATAATTGAAAAGCAATTATATAATAATTGATTATAATTATATAATAATTGATATAATTGAAAAGCTTACATGTGACAGTCTTCAATGAAACTCAAATAATTGGAGGGTTTATTATCTCAAAACACTCACCGTTCTTTGTTCATCACCTTCCCTGATGTGGAATGTGTGCTCAAAGATGGTGTACATGATTCTGCCGATGCCAAAGGAAGGCTCGATTACATTTGGGACAATTTCCTCCACTGTAAACAAACCATTTGGACAGAAGTTATCCATCAAAGCACTTTTCATTTTCCTGATTGCCATCTATCATTCTCCTTGAGTGAGTCTCACCATGCAGCGTTTTCTGGAATCGCTTCACGGTTACCATATCCTTGGTAAGCTTAAATGTCTTACCATCCGTCTCAACAGTGAACTCTCTGAGGTATGAACATAACACCGTTAAAAACTTGTACTTATGATCAGCAAGTCTGCGGGACTTCAAAACCACTCACCCGGCCTCATTCAGCAGCTGCTCCTGTTCTGTGATGTAACACTCATCACACACAGACAAATACTCCATCACTAACTTGGCATCCTTCTTATATGCTTTTCCTATGGCTCCTTTATTGGCCTCAAACTGGACGACGTTTTCAACTTTGTGTGGAGAAGTTAAGGCAAATGGCTGGAGAATAAAAGTGCATTGAGGATAGTCTGGGCCATAGACTTAGCTCCTATTCTATGATTGAAGGATATGGGTTCTTTAAGAAGCTTCTCTGCAACCAGAGGGACCTTGGTGGCCCTTGCATGACATTGTAAATCATAGCAAGAGCGGTCTGCACATCCTACAATCTCAATCCAGCCCTATGTGGGGGAAACAAAGTCATCAAATTTTAAACCCCATGTGGAATTACCAATAAAGGAGGTGGTTAGAGAAATTATTGAAACCTACGTATGAGGTTTTGGCTTCAGCATCCCAGCAGTCACATGCGTAGTGAGCCATTTCGTTGTCCATGTGCTGTCGGAAACGCAGCTTGTCTTTGGCTATACCAACTTTAGTAAGGTAGAGGTAGATCCTCCCAATAAAATATCCCAGGACAGAGTTATTAATCACCCCCTGTAAAATACCAACAAAACTTAGTAAACTTAGTAAAAACTCCTTAATCTAGTTAAATCATAATAAACCATACCTGCTCCACAGCATCACCCAACCTCATAATATGTGCAGACTGTCCACTGGTCTGGGCCTTGGAGGAGTATAACAGGATGTCCAGGTCAGCAACATTGGAGAATTTGTGGTGGACCTTTTCTTTTGGGTCCACAAAGTGCTCAATCTCAGCCATGGTGAACTCTCTGTTAGGAGAGGTAGTAGGGTTACATTCCTGTTATGACGTCTGTAATTATTTTATGAAGTTGTGCAGGGAGTTTACCTGACACGGATGAGTCCAGAGCGAGGAGAGATTTCATTCCTGAAAGAGTTTCCTATCTGAGCAGCAGCAAAGGGCAGTTTTCCCTGGTTGAACTCCAAGAGTCGCTTAAAGTTGAGGAATATTCCCTGAGCTGTTTCAGGCCTCAGATAGCTGCAGGTCAGAATTTGATCAAAATATTTTCAACAGTTTTAGATGCAAAAACTGGACAAAGAGAAATAAAAAAAAAAAAACAACTGAACAATTTACCCTGGCATATTTCCTCCTGGTCCAATCGATGTCTGAAACATCAGGTTGAATGAAATAGGAGGTGTGAGGTCATTTCCTGTAGTGGGGGATTTGACGTTGTACTTTACAAAGAGATCAGTCAGTTCCTGCTGAGTGTAGTTGTCCATCTGAAATAAAAAAAAAAGATTTAGAGTTAATCTTTCTGTTGTCTAATATAGCATTGAATTAATAAGTGGTCAATTTACAATGAAACAAACTGTATAACTATAATACTTAGGCTGAAAAACAATGTGTGATTCCAAGGAAGTTAGACCGGAAGTTAGAGTTCAGTTGCTGACCTGAGTGATGACATTCTCCATTTCAGCTTTCTTCTCAGCTGTACATTTCTTGTCAGACATCAGCTTTTGGAGATGGGCTGTTGGGTTCAGACACATTCAGGTTATACAGCAAGTAAGCATTAGTTCAAAGCCAAACGTAAAAAACTAACATTTGAGATAATTTATTTTCCTGTTTCTAGGTCTATTTTAGTGGCTTGTTTACTTTTTGTGGTGATTATGGCTCCTGCTTCTATGATAGTAAACTACAGTAGCAGTAGTAGCCAATGACATAAAAATTTGGACAGTGTCCATGTAGCAGAATAAATACTGCAGTAAACACATTGACACTCTCTGCAGGTTCTTTTCAGGATCGTAAACAGCAGATTGCATCATTCACATGTATGACAAATCACTGTTTGGTTTCAACTTTCACACAGGTAAGAGGACCACACTACGTACCCTTGAGCAAGTGGTCCGCCCTGAAGCATTCACCGTTCTTAACATCTTTTACCATGTAGTCAGCAAATTTCTCCACGTGGCCTGATGTCCTGGCGAAATTATGACGACATGAAAAGAAATCAGCCACATTCAGAGGTACAAATTCACAAATGTGAAAAAATGTTTCTGCAACCGGGCTATGGAAAGCTGCAATGTGGACAGTTTCCATGCAAAATATTGCAGAATTACTTTGTGCCTGTTATCAAAACCCAAAGTTCAGCACTTTAGAGCCGACTGTGGGAACCACCAGGCATTGTTGTCATTGACCATACAAAATATGAACAGCTGTTGAAAATAACTATAACGTTAATCTCCAGCATATAGTATATGGGTTATAAAGGTAAGACAAGGAGACAAAAGTCAGGCTGTGTGTGTGCATACTTAAGGACAGGCTCAGGAGTCAGCATGGTGCAGTCAATCTCCAGGATTTGCTCCTCCTGAATGAAGTGCTGCCTCCAGGCCTGGAGTATGTTGTTCTTGAGGGCACAGCCCACAGGGCCGAAGTCATACAGGCCACTCACACCTAGAAGAAAAAACATGCATGCATCAGTGGTGTGTAAGCTGGCCAAAACCATTTTGCATAATAGGCCACATCTGACCGACCTCCGTAGATGGCAAAGGCCTGGTCGTAGAAAAATCGCCTTTTCAGAGTATCCTCCATCTTGGTCCTGTCGACAATATCATCTTTGGGTTGCAGCGCCAGTTCCTGGTAAAAAAAAAATGTTTGATTTACTTTTTAAGCACCAAACACCAGGCTTTAATACCCAGTAGTGCACAACAGTCATCAACATGTAAGAAACAAGATGACAGTGTTGCATTGACCTAAGATAGAATTGGATCACGTCACCTGTGGCAATGTTGTTTCTACCAGTGTTTCAAAAAATATGCTCAAGTCTTCAACTTATTTATAGTGCCAAATCACAACAACTGTTATCCCAAGGTACTTTGCAAACTATTATGTATAGTAAACAAGATCAAGTAAACAGCAAAATACACCCTTTTAGACCCTCACACAGCATGAGGAACGACTCTCAAAAAAAAAAAAAACCCAGACAGGGAAAAAAAGGGAAGAAACCTCAGGACAGAAAGGTGGGCGGCAAGTAGAAAATCAAGGCTCTTTAAAGTCCTTGTAGTGTCAATACAAAGGCGAAGTCGAGAACACAGACTATAGGTTTCTAGGGGAGTTGGGCCACAATTTGAAGACTAAGTTTTATGTCCAGTTTGTGGCCAAGGGGTTCTAGGGAGAAGAACTGAGACTCCAGGGACATGGATTCCCGACCGAAGTTGGTTGTTGTATTACATCAAGAAGCTAATCACTCATTTCATGCCACTTTCCCACAACATCACTAAAGAACATTTTCTTCTATAGAAATGACAACGTAGCTTTTTGGACCTTTTACCTTGGCCTCCAGGGTCCTCTTTCTGGCTTTCAGCTCAGCCACGGCCTTAGTGACGTCCACATCAGGAGCACCGTCCTGTTTCATCTGACGAACCAGATCTCCCTAAAACAAAGACAGTATGAAGATTGCACTTCAAGTACCCGTGGCTATTCAGTACATGCTCGACCGAGCAGGTCCATGAACGCAGATTAATTATGGATGTATATTTAGAACCACGGGATATTATTGTCATATTATTATATTACAGTGGCCCGGTTCTTATAACCCCACCCTGCACACTCACTGCATCAGCAACTGACTGTGAACGTGGCAAAGGGCGAAGGCATGACTGCTAGCCACAATTAGCAGTTAGCACCGACTGCTCTCATTCATTGACAGCTGAGTCAGTAGACGGTCAGTTATCCGTTAGTCTAGCTTTTATCACACCTTTCCCGCGTCTGAGACAATCCCCCTGTATCTAATCTCGATGCAATCAGCGATTACCTGCTCTTTAACCGCCAGTCTCAGTGGGGCGAGAATCTCTTCCATGTTGCCGTCCATGGTTTGTCCTTCTTCCGCCAGCTGCAGCCACAGGCTTTTCTTCCTCTTTTTTTGCAGGCAGACCGACGTAAAAAACGGCCTGTTTGGGAGCGGGCAGCGGTGCAACTGGCGACCGAGGCGGACCGTGGACAGCAGGCAGAGGGAGGAAATCTCAGTGGTGGTCCTCAGCAGTGCTGATGCTGCGCTACGGAGAAGCATGGACCGAGCGCCGTTATGGAAAAGAATGATGAAATCCTAGCGAGCGAGTAAATGCAGTATTCACCTCCCGGTCGCACTTTCCACACGCGCCACGCAGCGGAACTTGTTGATGTGAGGCCGCAGATTCGCGATCCAAACGACGTCACAATCTAAACTTATAAGTGTAAGAAAATACATGGTACACAATAAAATAACTCTGATCACATCTCAAAATCTTAAAGAGTATGGGAAATATGGGAGAGTTAATTATTTTTCTAATTCTTGAATTTCATAGTGGGTAAAACAAAAAATGGCACATTCTCTCGCATCATTAATTTGGGTGAAGAAGAAACATGGCCAGCTGGTTATCAATATTGATCACGAAATACCACCATATTTCGCAACTTAAACGTAAAAGACAGCATCGCTTTACCTCTGAAACGTTAAGACCCATTGCTAACATAATAAAAACGTACATTTAAATACAAGTTTAAAATTCTGGTGTTTAGCAAAATTAGTTTAAAGCGCACATCCAGAAAAACAAACTCGTTAAAATGTCCTCAAATATATACTAGTGTTTACCCTGTGTGTAGCGCAGGAACTGCGACAGTAGTATTCAGTGAAAGTCTGTATTCTTCACCACAGGGTGGAGCCACAGACTTACAAAGATCAATAAAAGCGCCACCCGACAGAGTCAACACTCATGCAGTGCAGATATAAAAATGGACGTTATATAAACGTGGGATAAAAGTTCGACATTTCACGTTTGTAAGCGTGCACGTGGACATATGTTACGTTCAGCTACTGTTGCTTCGGCTGTTTTTCCTCCAGCCTCTAAAGTAATGTTTTTATTGTTTTGTGCCGGCATCTTATACTTCTTTGTTTGCTGCAGTGTATCCATTAGGTTCAACGTGTCATTTTACTTTTACGATGTATGTAAGGCTCGACAGCATGATGAGCTGAAGAGACTGAGGCCCACGCATAAGCAGAGGATTGTGCCTTTCCAATTTCTCACACGAGTGTTCATAAAACATTCAAGGGTCTGCAGTCTGACCGCACACCAGATGTGTCAGAAGGCTTTAGGGATAGACTGCATGTGTGCTTCTAAAGTTACCATCAATTATTTCAATTATTTATCCATACAAATCTGCTGCCAATTACAGTGCCATGGGAAAGGGTCTGATATTGTCCAGACACTTAGTTTTCCAATATCAATATCAACAGATACTGTATGTACCCGGTTTGCCCCAAAAACTGAGATAAATACCTCTGTACTCTGCGCAATTTGATGAAATATGGCAACCCAGGCAATGTTATTGAAGTTTTATTATCAGAGGAAAAACCAATATTGACATTACCAGTATCACATAATTATGTTAATGTTGGAGCCATTGGCCAAGTCTGAGGCTGATATTAACCATAACCACAACTACAACTTTATATAAAGAATTTTTGACAAATTTTAAAGAATGGTTACCTGTCATCAGGTATTGTGTACAAAACATTTGGCATAGAGTATAAAGCTGATGGAGACAAATGTGGTCAGTTGTCAATTAAGGTGCACAAGTCCCAAAACTTGAGTGTGTGCATGACTTTTAAGTGATACAACACCTCAAATGATCATAATTTGTGCTAAAATGTGGACTTATCCAGCATATACTACTTAAGTGTGCCAGTGTTTGTATCTATTTATCATCATCTTCAGAATTCATCCTGAACTCCAGTGTTGACTTGAAGAACAGGATCTTGTTTCTCAAACCTGTTTTTTCCCCTTAACCTTCAGTCACCTGAAAGCAAAGTTTTTACATCCTCTTCACCTTTGAAAAAATTCTCATCTTACCTTTTTTAGAGTCACCCTGGTTGAGTACACATACGCACAAGCACAACAGGTCATCAGATATCCAGGAAGCACCCTCTCCTCAGTAAACTGACACTGACTGTCAAGTGTTGAGAAGAGATTGTGGTTTGTTGCAGAGTGGCTCAAGAGTGTGTTGCCGTATCAGCTGTACACATCGATCACTGTCAACATCGGTGACAGGAGCTCTAACACAGACTCAGGGCATCATGCTGTTCAGGACATCACATTCTAATGATGGCCGACAGCTATGGATGTAGAGATGACAGCCTGCATCTCACTGCAGTTTGCTTTTTGTCCATATGCCACCCCTATGTTGTCTATCAGACGGGGCCATTTAAGGCTACGTGGGCTTCAGGTCCATTAACATGACAGCGAAGGTGAGAGGGACAAACACTCTTAGGTGCGTCACAGCTGGAAGAGGACCAGAAAACCACTTTATCTTCCTCGTTGTAATTCTGTGGCTCACTGAAGCTTAAATATAGCACAGAGAATATTTGTTCAACAGACCACTAGAACGGTGCCATCTGTGCTCCTGGAGAATATTGCAAGAAGGAATTCATCAATGTATGATATGGGTATTAGTTATTTATGCTGCTGACAATATGTATTCAAAATCTGGTCTCTTGTCACTTCTTTACTATTAAATAGTTTTTATAGTTTTACAGTTTTTAACTTTCTGACATTTTTAATTATTATTTTTATCGTTTAATCAGAAATAAAAACAGCTGTGTAAAGCCCACATCAGCCCACATTTTTTATATTTATTAATGTTTGGATTCAATGAACATTTCAGCAGTTCTTAAAGTAATACTGATTCTTATTCTTCCTTGAGAATGTTCTTTTTTAAGGGGTTTTACACAGTGAATCATCTTTTTCCATCTTCCGCTGTTCTCTGTATCTTCTACTCTGACTCCAACTACCTCCATGTCCCCCCTCACTGCATTCATCAATCTCCTCTTTGTCTCCTACCTGGTAGCTCTATCTCTAGGATCATTCTTCTACCAATGTATCCACTGTCCCTCCTCCGAACTTGTCCATCTCAATCTGGCTTCTCTAGCTTTTTCTCCAAACCTTCCTGTCTTTGTTGTCCCTCCAATCACTTCATTCCTGATCCTGTCCATCCTTGTCTCTCCTAAAGAGAACCTCCCTCCAGCTCTGCCTCCTGTCTTCTACCTATTCCTAGTGTCTTTAATCCATCCATCATGGCTGGTCTCACAACTTCACTGTAAACCTTTTCTTTCACCTCAGCTGACAGTTTTCTCCACTACTGTGAACAGTTGAGCTTCAGTATCTAAACTCCTGCTCCTTCAAAACCTCTGCTCCTTGTATTCTCATCATTCCACTGTTCTCCCTGATAAATAATTATAAACTATGATTAATCCACAGCTAACAAGTGATTCATCAAACCACAAATTCCCAAATCCCCATAATGATCTTAAATTGTTTACAATAATATTGCTTACTGTGTTCTATCATTAATTGTTGATAAACTCAATATAACATATTAAATTAATATAAATATATTCATCGATCTTCACCATCCCTGGTCTCAGGGGCAAAATACTTCATAGTATTCTATTCATTATGAAGTATTATATATATATATATATATACTTACATAAATATATATACATACACACATATATATGCATTTAAATGTATGTAATGTAATGTTGATGTGTTATGTTAATCAAATTGACGAAGTGACAGTCCTGATTTGCTCGTTTTTTTTTTAGCTCATTTAGCTCACATTTGTACCTCTGTTAAACGTTTTAATCCTTATAGAAAGCAGCGAGGAATCATTTCTTTCAGTCTGAGCTGAGAAGGTTGGTAAATATTTGAGCTGCAAGGGCGTGTTACTCCCGCTGCTGCCGCTACTGCTGGCCCTGTGGCAGGAGGACGGTCGCCATCTCTGGGTGAACACTGGAAACGTATCACGCACTGTTGTAGTGAGCGGAGCCGAGGTTAGCGTACAGTAGCAGCAACGGGGGGAGAAGGAGGGGATTCTTCTTCTTCGTCGTCGTCGTCGTCGTCGTCGTCGTGTTATCGTCGTGATTATGCTGCCTACCTCCACAGGCACCGCGGACGCGCCACAGCCACGTACAGCAGCAACGGTAACGCGACGTTGACGTGTTTTTGTTTGTCTCCCGCACAGACTGTCGGACTGGCACCTCGCTCCCATGTTGGAACTGTATATTCCGTCTTTTTTCTTCGCTCTCTTTTTACGTCGACGCTTCGCTTTGTCGTTGAACTAAGATGAACGGCGCCGTCGTTGCTGCGCGTTTACACAGAGAAATTGGATTTTGATGGTGCAAACGCATCTGGCGTTTTCCCGTTCACACCAGCACCAGCAGCCCCAGCGACACCAGCAGCAGTCAGACGACTGTAGTAGTAGTAGTAGTAGTAACAGTAGCTGTAGTATTCATCTTGGTAATGTTTACCAAGAAATAAGACGAACCGAGAGCGCTCGAACATCTCGATTCCATGGACAACACGTCCATAATAACACAGGTTGCAAATCCCAAAGAGGAGGAGAGCATTTCCTCAAGCCAAGATAAAGGTAAGGAGACTCTTCCCTCCATGTCTTTTGACTTGATATTGGGTATCCATCCATTCTGCTGTGTTTACACCGACCTGCCTGTGCTGTAGTCCTGCCCGGGACTGCGTCGGTGAGACCTCCATTGTTGAGCAGTCGAGGCAACAACGAGAGGCAGTCATTTCAACACCGACACCGTGCTCGTTTTTGGTTTACACGACTTAAAATTCCAGCCCCGCTGCCTATATATGCAGTTGACCAGATGATGGAGTGTTTTTAGATTTTGGAGACATATAATTGACCACACAGTGTACAGTACGGGGCTTTACTAGTGGCCAGGGGGCGGGTAATCCCTCTCTTCCTTTTGCACTGGAAATCCATGTATTTATCCAGCATGGACACTGTAAGATACCTGGGTTCACCACCAGTAGATCATCCAAATAAACCTGGAATATACCAAGGTTTTTTTTTACGTTAGCTCAGGAAGTAGACACTAAGTACTGCAGGTTTTTTAGGACCACAGAAAATGTCTTAGCCAGGAAGAAAGCTGCAGAAATAAGGTGTTAAATGAAATTAATACATGCTGGATTTTTGTTTGTGATGTTAATATTCATAGACTTTCTTGTCTTGTCACCAATTCTTTAATTTCCTCTCTTTATCATACACTTCTGTTCTAAAGTTAAGGGGCACCAATAGAATTTTGTGTTTTCCATGAAAACATTTACATGGTTATTTGCCACCATGAGTGGTAAGAAGATATTGAGGTTAAAAATAATGATGTGTCCTTCAAAATTAGCATTTCTCGTAGAATCCTCCAGGGTTTTCTAATCATCCATTATCGTTATGACACAATGAGCAAACACATTGTACCATAAGAACACTGGAGTGAGGGTTACTGGAAATAAACCTGTATACCAGTGGTTCTTAACCTTGTTGGAGCTACCAAACCCAACCAGTTTCATGTTTGCATTCACTGAACCCTACTTTAGTAGGGTGAGTCAGTGTGTATTGACCTCTGCAGTGTCTTTACCTCCCCGGCAGAGGCTCCGCTGAACCCCTGAGACCGACCCACCGAACCCCTAGGGTTTGATCGAACCCAGGTTAAGAATCACTGCTCTATACCCTATGGAGACTATGGAGATACTGCACCAAAAACAGGCATTTGCATTTAGAAGAGAATTGCCATTGACCACATGAGCTTTGGATCGACTGTATTAATGATTGGTTTAAAGTTATTGTCATTAAAAAAAAACGGTGCTTTTCTTTACCATTGTACCATTGTGCAAATTCTTTGCATTTAAAATTATGACACAGTCTACGCTGGTTTAACTCAGGGATCAGTGTGAAGGATTCTATCTTAAGCAAAAAGTTATTATTCAGTCCCAATTATCGGCCATTCACTCCCTGTGTCCTGCTTTTCGTCCACAACCAGACTGAGGAAGAACTGATCCAGCAAATTGTACCATGAGTCATAGAAATGTCAAACTTAAGTAGTTTAAGTAGTTTGCCTGAATAATATAATAATTCCAACTTACTGTAATGAGTCTGTGTGTGTTTCATTATGGATCAGAAAAGACAGGGATTTGTTAAATATATTGGATTTTTAATAAAAAAAGAACTCAAGGGCAAATTTCTCCTGAAGCTTCTTCATCCACAGTTATGGTGCTCATCATCAGACAGAATACTGTGGATGGAAAACTTTATCACTGTTTAGGTAAAACAAGGACGTTTATCTACATCACCCACTGTATTCTCATCCCAAGTGTCTGCAACTTAGAGCTGTGCTGGAGAATAATTCAAGAGTAACCGTCATAAAGACGGATATAGAATAGACACAGACACACACTCCGTAACACAAGTGTGTCCAAACAACAGCCCGGCAGCTGCTGTACAGATTACAGAGACTGAACGAAAACACATTTTCTCTCTCTCATTTTGCACTCCAGTTAACACTAACCATGTTGTGATGGCATCAGCAGCAAATCCCCTTCATAAGTCCTCATGAGTCAGGAGCTTTTCAGTTCCCATTAATTCTGAGAGGGGTTTTCGGAAGCCTGTGTGGGCCGCAGGCACTATTTTTGAACTCTGAGGAGAGAGGAAACTCCTGCGTCTTTGAGTCACTTCCTTTTTTCAGTCACTCTTCACATCACAAATGTGTTGTCCATACCTAAGTTGTTGGAGTTCTCCCGGAGCAGTGGGCCTCAGGGATGGCATTTAATACTACACCCCTTACAGCATGACAGAACGGTCACTATCCAGAAGATCTCTCTTCTCTGAAACACTAATATCCATGAACAAACTCCTACTTCTTATCCTCACAGCCAGTGGTCACAATAAAAGCTTAAATGGACTGAAATGTAATAATATAGAATTTTAATATAAGCTTTAATTAGAGTTACACAGATTATTACATAGATTATTTTTCCCGCCCTGTCATTCGTGTGAAAACCCTGGGTTCACCTCCTGGGCAAAATCGAATGCTGGTGGATGGATGGATGTTTAGTTGGTAATTTGTATGATATTCTAAAACTCATTCAATCATCTTCATCCTCCTTTCTGTCAGCGGTCAGGTCTCAGGGGCAACGGTCTCCAGGACTGTCACCCGAATCACTCTGTTCCAAACTGTAACCCTTAATGTGGGTGGTGAGCCCAGTGGAAGTTATGTGGCAGTAACAGTTTTATGACTTTTACCAAAATAGTCTCCAAATTGGTGTGATTTGGGTGGCAGTGGTGGAGACTGCTTTTTTGCTCATTCTTATTTCCACTTTATTAGTCGGTTTAATTCCTGAAACTGTTTTTTTCCATAGTATTATGATTGTCAATTCCTGACCAAAGCCTTGTCAGTCTTGTATATTTTGACTGATTTATCAAATCAAAACTTTTAATGTTTCTATTTCCGCTTAAAGTTTTTCGTTTGTCTTTCTGTGACATCATCCTCCTCAGTCCACTCGTCCCTCTCTACTCTGTAGTGACTGGTCTAAAACATCTCTCATCTGCAGCATCCTGTGACTTTGGACAGTAAATCCCAGATAATGTGGGACTGGACTTTAATTCCAGCAGGATAAAACCCAGGGTCAGTCCGGACACACGCACTAAACAAATGGACTCCCTGCCCTTCACTGTCAAGTTAGACAACAGACAACACATGTTGTCCAAAAGACATACACTGTACTGGAGCCACAACTGACAACCCCCCCACACACAGGCTCACACTCACTGTGAATATTTCAGTCCGCCGATGGGCTATTTTCAGAGTCCTATCAGTTTCATCCCAAGCTGAGATGTAGTAACTCAGTGGAGCCAAGTTTTTTTAGCTGTGTTGTCAGGTGGATGTAAGGACGGGACTCAAAATGCAGTTGTTTTTCTTGCTGAAGATTGTGTGTAAAAGAACACATGTTGTTGCTGAATTGATGTTTGATCAGAAAATGTCTGGAGCAGAGGGTTAGTGTGAAATTAATGATTTAGTTACAGATTAAGGCAGGTCTAAGAATTTTAGAATTAAAATGTTATGGAAAGTTTTATGGATCTGATGCTATCAGATGTAATGACTGGACCAAAAAGCATGTACAGGTATCCTATTCCCTCTCCACTGAACACTAAAGCTTCACTCACATATTCACAGGTATCACTGAAGACAATCCCATTAGCCTAAAGAGATTATAACAAATCTGGACAGAGCTCTCCAAACCTGTCTGGTGGGCAGTGGCAGGAAGCGACCTTTGAGCAAATGTTGAAGATGGTGGTTCTCATTATTTGTATGTGTTTTTTGACTGTAGTTTAATTGCCAGAGAGGATTGTGTTCTAAACTGGAGGTCATGTGATCAATTATCCTTGTAGATCTTCCATTTCTGGGCCTTAGGCCCAGAGTACACTTTGCGAATTTGAGGCAAATTTTTGCCACACTTATGGCAACAAGTAAACAACAGGAAACACAATGGTAGAACTTACAGACCAGAATGACCATGTCTGACAAAACATTTTTTGTGTCCATACACATCATCATCACCTTTTCTTTTCATGTCACAGAATCGAACAAATTGTGTCTCAGAGAGAAAATGTGAACATCCACTTTCTTGACGTGAAAGTTAGGTATTTATGATACAATTTTATAGATTTGTTCTCCACATTTTATGGTAAATCCTATAGTTCTCAAAACCCTGATCCACAGTCTCCTCCTGGTTGAGGGTTGTATTACACAGAATCTATTGGAAAATTATTTTTTATTCCATTTTTTTCTTTTGTATTGAACACTGAAAACTGACACGTCCCTTTAGTGAAATGATAGTGTGGGTGGTGGCCCTTAACATATTTGAGTTTGAGACCCCTGTTCTAAATACTATGCAACATCATTTTCTTTTTTAAAAAAGATTAATAGATATAAGAGTCTCCTTAAGAACATAGTCATCAAAGGTACAGTAGCCTGAACTTTCCGAATTTGCATAAAGTTACTTAAATACTAAGCCTCTCCTGTTTAATTCTTTTGCCCTTACATGTTGATGAAATGATAATGTTCAGCAGCATAACATCCACCTCCCTTTTTTAACTGTGTAATGAATGCATGTTCTTTGTAAAATAACAGCTTTTATTAAGATATGACTGGCAGTAAATGAGAGACGTGTACGTATCTGTATCTTTTGTATCTGAATTTGAGGTTGTTATAACACTAGTTGTCAAAATGGTGGTAGATTCGCATAAACTGCATATTAATGTTCTGATGTGTGTTTATATTTAGATGTTGCATAACGTATGTTTAGTGCAAACCACCCCCAAGCCATCTACCTCCCCTGGGGGTGGCATCAGACTGCTGTTTGCATACACTAGAATAAATATTTCTGCTACTTTTATACTGCGAGGGAGACACTGAAGATGGGGCCGGTAATTAAAAATTTATGAGCTGTTGACAAGTCTGAAAAAGCTCAACATTTCTGTTTACAAGGAATAGTCAGGTTGATAGATTTACACTTTGTACTGGGCAGTGATTGGGAAAGAACTCCATTTATATATATATTTTCCATGTTTAAGCTTCTTAACTGTTGAACTATTTATCTGTATGTGTTGGATCAGACTCCTGTCACAGTCTATGGACATGAATGAAGAAGCATTTCAAGTAGTTCTTCTCCTTTACATGTATTCTACAGCTACTCCTGGGGTGCTGTGAGTTGGTGGTTTGTAAAAAAGAAAAATAAAGCTGGAGAATCTGAAGCTACCTAACAAAAAACACCAAACAAATGGAAAAAATTCCTTGTCCACATAATAGGTCGGCCAGCCCAGTATGTTAGGATTTTGTATGCTGTAGTGGTGAACTCTGTTGCCTCACATGAAGAAGGTCAGCAATTGCTGTCCCAGAATGTGCAGAGTTGGGAGTTGAGGGGAATACTAAAGTCTTTTCTTAGAAAGTGGCATTAGAAAGAAAGATGAGCTGAAGTTGCTGCACTCTGATCTCTGTGCGCAGACTAATAGTTTTTAAATAGACTGTTAACGTCATTTCGTTTATAAAGCAGGCACATACTGTATTGTTTACACAGTTGGAACTTCACCTGACAGCTAAATAAACTCACTGTGGATCAAAGTTAAGCCCACGCTAGTATGAGAAAAAGCAGTTAGCAGCAATATTTTGGATAAGGAAAAAATCCTGTTATTCTTAATTATTCATTTACTCATTTTCATCTTATCTGTTAACAGGTCTCAGGGGCAGCAGTCTCTAAGACCGCCACCCAAATCACACCGCTCCGGCAACCTGGCAGTTGGTGGATTAGCACCTTAAGCTTTGCAGACCCAAGTCTGCTTCCTTAACTGTTAGGCCACTGCTGTGCTAAGCTCCCATATACAGTTCTTCTGATATTTTTTATTTAATCAGACTAAATGTCTGTAGCTGCCCAAATGTTTTGGCAGTTTCTATATCTTCAGTCTCTCTTTCTCATGTACTTATGTAACAAGTGAATAAATGTCAGTCAAGCCCATTGCTAATTGTTATTCTTTTCTAACAATGCCTTATGTTGATTCTCTGGTGTGGTTTTTGCGTCATATTATGTATTTAAAAAATGACAAATATTTGCCATTACTCAACAAGTGAGAAGTTTTTTCCTTCCTCATTTTGCCCATCAGGTTTGCGTTCCTTGGCCTCTTTTTCAAGTCTTTTGACTGACTGTTTGAGAGCACTGTGGAAATTTCATGTTCAAATGCTGCCTCAATTGGAGCTAACTCTCTTGTAGTTGCCTGTTACAGAATGACCAAAAAAAAATTAAAGACCCTCAACATTTAAATTTAATTAGAGCAAACATGAGCTCTGTCAGTGACTTTGTCCACGTCCCTTGTTTGTCTGTCAGTGATTTGAATGGAGAGGGCTATTGTGTGATTACATTCCTTAGTCATCTTGACACATTGGCATTAAGTTGTTGTGATTGACCGAAGACCTCTATTTATGCTACAATAGCAACTGCATCTCTTCACGCTGCAGGAACGCTCAATTGCACTGACTCTGCTGCCCACTCTGATCTTTTGAAGACTGTGGACGGTGAAACCATAGAGGACACGAGCTTGAATTAAATGTCTGTCTGTTCAGTGAACATGGATATTGTCTAAAACAGTGTTCCCCAACTTATTTTGCGCCACTTGTTTTGAACCTGTTATGTGGCAGTGAAAGCTTCGGTGTGAATGTCTGGGATGTTGCAGTTCAGGTATCCAGAGTGGTTTTGAAAAGGGTGAGTGGAGAAAGGCAGTCTTTTTTGCGTATTCAGTGTCCGTTCCGTAACTATGCACCTGAGGTAATGATCAGAGAGTGTGAAGTTGTCTTTGGTTTGTTTTCTGTCAAACCTCCTTCATTGTATCTAATGTCTAATTTGACAAAAACAGGAAGAGTATTAGTCTCTGCGACAGTACAGAGGCCAGAAAATCCACTAGGGGTTTCTTGTCTCCATAGGCAAAAGGTGAATACTGTTGCGCTGCATATCCCTGGGGGCTGTAAGTAGGACACTTTGTCAGGGAAATTGTGGCGTCGAACGCCTCTCTGTACACAGTGGCATCATGGGAATCTGTTGCACTCACACACACACAGAAAAGCAGGACACACACTTTGAGACATGCACAATAATATGACCTACTTGCTCGTTTCCATTCATACATAATATGTTTAATGAAATCTATGCCTCTGTGCGAACGCGGCTCAGAACCAGGAATCTTTGCCTCAAGTTGGAAACTACTGACATTTATCTGACAGAACACAGGCAGCCTCAAGCATCAACACATTACATTTTTGCATATACAGTACATACCAAAAATATTTCAATACAGGATTCCCAGATCTAGACACATTCCCTGTGTACTTTCTGTGTTATGTTTGAGACATAGTGGACATTCAAGTATATAAGACATTACTTTTCACTACACTAAAAAATGCATGCTCAGACAACCACTTTGTTTTTGTTACTTCTGCGAGCACAATACATTCATACATTATTTAGTCTAATCAAGCAAGAATATTTGGCAGTCAGGGCCTTGTGGTAAAGGAGGCAGACTTGGGTTTTACCTTCTTTTTCAAATTACAGCCCAATCCTTACCTTTTAGTGCAGAAATGGGTAAGCTGTGGCCCGTGGGCCAGATTTGGCCCATTTGGGTGATTTAAATCCGGCCAGCCAAGCTTGTCCAAATTTAGCATTTCATTCTTATTATCAGTGTATTTTCTAGGCTAGGCATCTAGGCTATTAAACACTTTAATGGACTCTCTAATGTGAGAACCCAAGGGTTTGATGGATAATTTCCACAGATATAGGTTTGTTTCGACCTTAGTTTCTTGTACAGTCCAGAAGGTGGTTGCAAAACTATCACTTCACAAATCACTTCTCTCTCATTATATCTCTCCAAGTTCTCCATGTTCCAGTTAGTATTTTTTTATATATATTTTATTATTTCTGACCTTATAAAACAAAAGCTGAATCTTGTAACTAAAAGACTGATGGGAGAGGCAGGAGGCATCTCTTTGTGAGGAGGATTAGTTCACTGAATCAGATGGTTGTCAACTGATTTGCGTCTAAATCTCTGTAAAATCCATGTCTTGACTTGTACAAATGTAACTGCGTTGTGGAGGGACGTTGCATAAAGTCATGTCAGATTGAAATGAATAGTATATAAACCTCCAGGATAGGCAGGGGGAGTGGGGCAAGGAGGGCAACTGGGGGTCAGGCAGTGTGAGTGAAGGCATCGGCTGGAACAGTGTGTCCTGCAGAAACATCCATTGCTTGTAATTTTGACCCCTAGCTCAGCTGTCTGCGGAGGGGGAGTAAAGAGGCTTAATGTGAGTTCATTTTATCATGCTGTACTATTATTGCCCCAGTGACCTCAGACGTAAAACTCCAAGAGCCTCAGGACAGGCTCAGCTTGTCAGACTGCCCATTTACGTAAGTCCGTGAGGATCTGCTGCTGGTGTGTGAACTGAAGGTGGTGTGTATTATGAATTCAGAGGCTTTTGCTTTCAATGTTACTGCAGAATCAGATCTGGTGCCCTTACAATATTTTTTCTCCTTCGAGAAATGTATATTTTTCTGTTACCAAAGGGGCAACTAGTTGAAGAGTGGTTAGTGCTCTGCTATATTGATAACTAAAATTAAGTTACAATGGGAAAAAGGCATTTTTTCATCAGTTAAGTACATGACTAACAAGAGTTCAGGTTAAGCTCTGGGCAAGATGTTTATGCAGTCGAGGCCGTAAGGTTGTTCAGCAATTCAACTCACGCTGACGTGAAAATATCTTCTCATATTGCATTGTATTTTGTTTTTGCCTTTTGCACCCTGGGTCAGACAGCAATTTTATTGTGCCCTATATCTTGGATGAATGGCATATAAGACAATAAAGTGGACTTTTTCACTTTGGAGGTCAACCTTCAATGACAACATTTTTTTGGGGGAAAAAAAAAACCTTACCCATACTTCACAGTGAGGCATTTAATGTAGAACTAGCTTCAACCATGCGTAATTAGATTTTGGTTTGTGAAGTGCGGTACAATTTGACATTTCCTAGTGGTAGACCAGTGGAACTGATTGGCGACAACAGTCCGGGCAATGTGGCTGTCTACATGGTTTTGCACAACGCTAATTTTGGAGGCAAACAGTGGCACATATCGGTTGATATTAGTATTGAAAAATGAGGTGCTTGGATAATATCATCTTAAAAACTTAATGTTGGACTCCTAATTTATACATATGGTTTAAACCTAAAAATTAATACTCATGGCAAACTAACTCTGCTTACGCTAAAATATTTAAAAGTGTTGAAATTAAAACTTTAAAGTTGACAATATCTACTTAGAAATTCTCAATAGGTTGGGTTACTGGACACACAAGATTTTTTTGGACTAATTCGCTCATTCAGTCTCCAGCCCGTCTTATCTGGATTTGTTTTTCTCCCTGGATGCAGAATTATACATGATTGAAGTAATTGTTAACTCTGATCTCACCATATGTGTGAATGGTTGTTTTGCTCTCCTTTATATATTGTATTTAGAAATGTGTACAGATCAACACACCAGTGTAAGCTGCTATGCCATTAACCACCTGATCTAGTATTATTAGATTAATCCTCATTAGAAAAGACTTAGACTGTTGTAGACTTAGATTAACTTTAAACTTATTAAGGGTGAGATGAACTACCTCCCTCTCTTAATATCATTATAATGAGTATTCGTTTTTTTGTCATCATGAACCACCCTTTATACCGCAATACAGAAATAACAATTTGTTTCTATATTTCTCTTTGTTTTGTATATAAATAATTTGCATATAAAAAAATTGTCAGGTTGATATCTCAGTTTCCTGTCTGATTTATGTCAGTAAGTACCAGGCCCTGCCTTCTAAAACCAACCTGTTTTCCATCTGAATTATTAAAGACACCTCCACATTGTCTCTTCTCACATTTACCTCCCGTTCACTGGGTGCTGCACCCTTTACCTGCCTGACTGGTCAGCTAAATGCTCTACAACAAATGTTTGACTATATCACACATTACCTCAGGCGCCATAACGTTTCTGTCACTGTGAATCACTTAGTCAGCGCAAACACAAAAATCTCTGCTGGAAGATGACAAACAATTCTGGGAACAAAAACATATCAGCTGAGTCCTGATTTGCAGACTGGTTCCTTCACCGAGCTACCTGTAGTGAAAATAGAGGAAATCACTACATCAAGGACCTGTGGTGCTCATGTTAACTTCATGCTACTTTTTCTGAGCAAAGTTAGAAAATAATTTTTTTGCAATGGTAAATGCAGCTGAAACCTTCAGCTGCACTTGAACAAATTCCTTGAAAATATCATTTTACTTTTTTATCTTTTCAGTTTTGTTTTATGTGTAAATATTTTAGTGAAGTGGATGTGGACATCGAATAAGCCAGTCTTCTCACAGAGAAAAACAAAAACATACTTTAGAATTGGGAGGCATCAATGCAAATTTCAGTGATGTTTTTTATTGTGATATAGTAATAAATCAAGGATACACATACGCTACACACATATTCTCAAGTTCCGCCAGTTCTTTATGTTGAGATGAGAAATGGCTGCCTGTCAAGTGGGTAGAATTTCTCTGAAGTTAAAGGGAAGGAGTCCTGGCATTTTGGAACACTGTCTCAGCCCAGAGCGTCTGAATTTGGGCATGGCTCCTGTGTGTTTATTAAAGATGAAGCTATTTAAGGGGCCGTAAAGTTGTTCAAAGGCACCTTGCTGACCAGAAAGAAAAAAAAAACATGGGCTGTGATAATTAAAGTTGTCTTTTTTTGGTCTTCTTCCAACAAGCCCATATACAAAACAATGAATTATATTTGTTAGTTTAAGTATACTAAGTATACTAACTAATCAGTTTAAGTATACTAAGTACAGAGTACCAATGCTGAGTGTAGTATAGTGTCAGGAAACATCACATACTGTATGTCTTCGAGTCATAGCATATACATATATATATTTATGAACTATGTAACAAAAATGACTAACTTTTAATAGCTTTCTTAAATATGTTCGTAAATCAAAGGTTAAATGACAAATTTGTTATTATGTAAAATAAATCCTTTAATTGTCTTTACCTTGGCTTACAATTTGGACCAATTCACTGTATGATATTGACATAAGTATTCAAGACTCAACAACAGAGTTACCTTAAGGATACTGTTCCTTCTTGGGCATTGTTTATTCTGCATTGAGCGTGACACAAGAGATTATCTCTTCCTGTCAGGAATTCAGAAAATTTCCTGTGTTTTCCTTCTTCTGGCCCTGTTTATGTGTTTATGCCTCAAAATGTGACAGAGATCCTGCAGTGGCCTGGCTTGCTGTGATTGAGTGGCAGGCTTTTTATCACTGTTAATGTTCAACAGGAGCAACAACAATGGCACTACCTTAAGAAGGGTCATTTTTACCGCACTGGAGCAAGAAAATCTACTGAATCGAATGTACTGAGAGAATTCGGTGGGTGAATAATGTGCACCTGCTCAGAGGAAGCCCCAGATTTGGCCTCACATATCTCTTTCTCCTGGGAGATTCTGTTGGACAAAACCTCTTATGTTCCATGCCCTTTCACTTGATTTAGGAGTAACATGTCCCTCATGACCTGGACGGCATACCTCAGACTGTTATTATACAGAGCTAACAGGCTTCTGCTGTATACTGCAAGCTCAGGTGCACATGAATGAGATCATTTTTCAACAGTATGCACAACATTAGGCAACAGGAAAGGGTGGGTAGGATTACGTGAAAGTAATCATGTCTGTCATTTTAATTGGTTAATAGTGGTCTATGATGGTATGCCCAAAAACAGTCTGTTTTTGGTGTTTGGTTAAAAAAATTACTGTCACTCAAAAACCAAGTGGCAGGATGCCAGCTTTGTTTTTCACGCACGTGAAGTAGAACCAGCCAAGCTGGCGAATGGTGGGAATAGGGTGTGGAAACAATCAACTCACTACCAAACATTGGCGAGACCATCCCAAACTCTGATTTTAACGTTACATGAGAAAGAGGCATATCGTCTCTGTATCTCCTTGGGCGCTTGGCCGTCTAGTAGCTAATGCTGTAATGAAACTCTGATCTGGTAGTGTGTGAATTCTCTGTTATTTTCTATCATGCCCCCCACTCTTGGGGACAGAAATTTTTCATGCCCCCTCACTTTTTGAAATAGAGAACCTGATAACATGTATATTTTCTTCTGTACAAACCAATCTAAAAAGTTGCTGCTATGTAGTGACAGGAGGCATATTGTCATTCAAATATCACAGGTACACTTTTGCCTAGCATGCTATATTGCGTTGGAAGCCCTTTCCCGCACCTTACTGCCCCCAACAGGGCCCTGTCCCCCTATTCGAAAAGTACTTGTTTACACTAAAGGGCAACAGCAAGAAGGGTAATAAGTGTTAAGCTTGTCATCCAGCTGCTGTTCAAACTACAAGTGAATCTCAGGGGTGATCTGTTCACAGTTCATGACTCATGTGTTGTATGATCCGATGGTCGGTTGTGATTGGACTGATACATCATACACGACATGTCTGACTCCTGACGCTGCAACTGCTTTGGATGAAAAAGTCTGCTAAGTCCGCTGTAATGGAATGTTATGTAAATAAAGACATGGAGGAAAAAGAAGAAGAAGTCAGTTGTTGGAGATGCATGGATGCTCAAAGTCTTTCTCTGAGGAACAATGAGAATAATGCTCAGCAAACAAAAACAAACTCTCCTGACAATTTTGCCATTTTGTGCACAGACGAAAAGGTAAAGGTGATGACGTGTATGGACAAGGAAATGTCTTGGCAGACGTGGTCAGTGTGGTCAGTCAGTTCTACCATGTTTTCTCCCCTGTATCTACATTTCCATGTATGCAGTGTGGTAAGATAAGATGCGATTTATTCATGTATATTATTTATTATTTTTCAAAACTGCTGACAGACTCCAGCCACCTCAGTGAGCAATAACAGAAAGAAGGCATTCTCTCCCATTCTTCAGAAGTCTTTCAAGTATAACATTAATCTTTGTCCTCGCGCTTAAGCACGTGAATCTGTGTCACATGATTGATTTGTTTGTGAGTGTGTTTGCGAATGTTCTGGCAGCAGTCAACTCTTTCATTACACTCAAGGGGAGAGAAAACTGCTCTGTTTCTTAGAGGCAGTTGTGCAGGGGAAGAATCAGACATATGTAGGAGCTGTGTCGCCAAAGGGTGGACAGTCTCCACCCTTCGCACAGCCTTCCCTCCTCTTGCTGCTCCTACTATCATGTTGGCGTTTTTGCAGCAGTGGATCAGGGCAGAGGTCCAGGGCGGGAAAGGGAAAAACATGTGCCTTCAAAATGGAGCAGTGAAAAATGACATCAAGGCAGTTGAGGCCAACTTTGGGGAGAGGAGCAGAATGTTTACTGGAAGAGAAATGCTGTCCTGAAAAATTCTGGGACACAGCCGTTACAAATCTGTTTATGGACAATATTTTACATGAATTAATGTGTAAAAGTCGTGTAAAAACGGGGTTTTACTTGTCTTTGCTATTTACTTGAAGTGTGTGCCTTCTGTGTGCAGTCGTACTAATAGGGACATTTATATAACAGTACTGTTGTTTGGATTGAAGTTAGGGCAGGGAATCCGAGGCCAGCATACACACTAAGACATGGGTGCCCACACTTTTTTTTTCTTATACTGTCTAAATCAATACCTTCATTATTCTCACTTCAGCCCAGTGATTAGCATCTCAAAATAGAATTTTATTTTTTAGTTTTGACTATTATTTTTGTATCTTGTTGCTCATAATTCTAATCTACCTATTGGGCACCCTTGGTCTAAGATTTTGCAACGATTTTTCAGTTTCATGATGATTAACGGGCCAGTTTTTTGGCTCAGTTGTGGGACTCGAGTTGTGCACATTGTTCACAGGGGGACAATAAGAGACTATCACCTCACAAAGTCACAAACAGGGAGCAACTTATAGAACTGACCAGGCCGAGCATGTCTGCCAGGACATTTCCTGGTCCATACATGTTACACCTGAGGATGGCTACATTTGGCCTCGGATCTGACATGTTTATTCATTTACTCAACAGATCTGTGATGGTTTCCAGGATCGAACAGAATATGTTTTTGCGACATCACCAAATGTTTTTAAGTATGTCTTCACTAAAAGCTGAGTATAAACATGCATTAAAGTTTAATGTCATATCAGTCAACACGGGCAAATATTGACTGTGCGCTGTTTGACAGCTGACACACTGGTTGGTTTGGATTCCTCTCTCTCATCAAAGGCGAGAGATGCACACAGTTTTGACTTTTCTGTTTAAGAGTCGTAAAAAAAAGGATTTTGTTACAGTACATCCTGAAAACCTGAGACAATGCGTGAGATGAGATGCATTTGGAAATGTCTGATCTCTCTTCCTAATTGTAAATGTTTAAAAATAAGAAAAGGTTTTGAAAATACACTGACAAACAATATGACAAAAAAATATGGCTGCATGACAATAAAGTCACTTTAATAAATATACATATATATATATTATCATAAAGTCATGACTGTATGAAAAAAATGTTAAACAGAAAACGCCCAACCTTCTTCTTTCACGTCAAATAAGCATTTCTGTTTTTGCAAAACTAGAAAAGTTTCTCATATAACATATTAGTGATTACACGTGCTGCTATTGCACCACCTCCCAAAAATCACATAAATTTTGGGTTTTCTTCCTCTAAACATCTGCCAGTGTTGTGTCTCTGACGTTACTCAAAGTCTTGAATCGATTTTCTCTTCTTAATATTGTTTACTCTACGTGCACCATATTAATGATTCTGTTCTTTTCGGTTTCCCTTCTTCTTGATGCTAATTGAGTGGACTTCCCCCCCAGCTTCCTCAGGCTATTTCTGCCCCTCTGATTCATTCTTGCACTGAGGGACGCCTCAGTGTGCTATGCCACATACATCTCTGCCACTTATGTAACAATAATTCAATGATGCCCTGGACACACCATCTGTCAGCCTCTTTGTTTCCTTCAGGAATCGTACCACTTGTTATCATAATGTTTTGATCCTAAAGCCTAGGTCACCGCAAACATCGCTGTTCCTGTATATAAGCAGTACGTTGTTAAATTTACATGTGAATTCAAGCATTTTATTTTATTCTCTCCTCCGTCCGTTCTGTCTTTTTTCTGTCTTTTGTCCCCCTTATATACAGTCACACAGCTTTTATGGTAATTTAGTTTAACAAAATCCATTCTTGGACGGACGTCTTTGTATGAGGGTCAACTTGACTACAGGATGAAGCTGCAGGACACTGAGCCAAGTACTTCCTGTTCCTCTGATAGAAAACTTTTATGTAGTAGTTGAAAATGTTAAATCTTTCTTTGGGAAATCTTTTAAAACCAAGCCAAATTAAAGTGTTTGGCAGTCACTATGGCAGAGAATACATCTGCTCTCTGAGAGTGTTTGTTAATAAAATAAAAAAGTGATCTTTTCTGCTTGGTAAAATAATAATTGGAATTTCAGACAACATTTGACTTTATAGTAGATTTACTAGAAGGCCTGGCTAAGTAGCTGCAAATAATTTTTCATACTAACTGGACCAATTTGTGTAATGGTGTTTTTTTTTATCTGCCAGAAAAACAGACATTATTTCCTGCAAACATTCTAATTATTCATGTCTCCTAAGTGAAGGCACCATTCTCATTATCTGTTTGTAGGCAAATGACAGCAGTATGAACTCACTCTTCTGTTTATTTGCCTTATTTTCTCCTCAGTCTCCCAGTCGAACAGCAGCCTAAAGAAACACCGAAGCCGGAGCATTTTTAGCCCTTTCTTCTGCTGCTTCCGCAACTACAATGACTACCAAGTGGATCCTCCAGCCTCCAATAACAAGTCCGTGTCCCTGCCTCCACCACTGGAGGAGAACGGCAGTCCACCCAAGGTAAAGTTAAGTTAAGAAAAATTAATTTTCATCTGATTTTTCCACAATTTTTCAGCCGTGTGGCGATCCGGCCCCACAGTAAAATGGGTTACAACAAATGATCGTCCCCTTACCTCAAGTTCCTCCCAACTACCTAAGGATAGATCATCTAAAAATTAAACATGTTTGAAATCCTGCTGATTTACCCACAATTTCTACCTCAACCTGCCCCAATGCACATGCATGAACATAGATTCAGCATTACCATTTTTTTTTTAGTGTCTATGCACATAATGGGACAATTGTGGCATTTCCCACTACCTCCTTATTCCTATTCTCCTTGTTTCTTTACATTACAGTATAAGACATTACATTACAATACATTTGGCAGATGCTTTTATCCAAAGCAGTTCTGGCAACAGGAGTCACTGTTGCGTAGTACAATTACTACGCAACACACATTGTAGACTACAATTTGAGTAGTCCAAACTCACCCAACCATTGGTCATAAAGTGTGAGCACACATGCCATGGGCTGTGGACTGACTACTACTGACAAATGGCATAAATGTATATATTCTCTCTGCCCAGGTTTGTTTTTGTGATGAACTTTTATGTGTGTTTATTGATTCATATATTTTTCTATCCACTCTTTCATAAGAAATTTTATAAAAAAATCCTCTTTGGGTTTTTTTACACCATCCAAAAACTGGAATCAACCCTTAACATAAATGGGTGTGAGATTGTACAGTGTGCACAGTGGATAGTAGCAGTGTCTGATCTCAGCTAACCATAGAAAGTCAATTGAAACTCTAAAGGATTATAGTAGTTGTGATCCTCTTGTCATAGCAGACTGTACGAGCTTGATTGAAGGAGACTCTTAATTTGTCTCCAGGTTCAGTAATGAGTAACATTTGTTTGGTTTTGTCACAGCGAGCTTGTTAAGAGTTTGCCTTTTCCTGCAGAGACGGAGGCACCGCGCTGCCTCGCTCGGCTCCCTCCGCAAATTTTTCCAGCTGCCTCAAACCCGTTGAACCCGGAGCTTGTTTACCATCCACTGCTTGAAAACTTGGGCAGCCGTCCCATCTTGCATTCTTTGCTATCTGCCTATGCTCGCTACAGTGCATGTAGAAAACACACACACAAAGTTCAGGCTGAAGAACTCTGGAAAAAAAACACACAAACACACTAATCCTCTCGTGTGCACCTCCTCTCAGGGTTGCTCAAGTTATACATGACATCACCTGTACGCAAACACAGATGCACTTCTGCGTCCATAAACCAGGTCTTTTGTTTGCCAATTGCGAATGATGGTCGGGCCCCTTTGCTTTACACAGACACACACGCACACACACACACACACACACACACACACACACACACACACACACACACACACATACAAATGCACTGATGATTCTTTAAAACCAATGTTCTGGTCATGGGAGAGACGCCAAAACCTCCACCTCCTTCACAAACACAGCCTTTTGCTGCCAGGGCAGGTACACGCTGCTATAAATGGACTGGGATCACACTTCCTTAACTATCACCGTTTTCTCATTCAATTTGGAATCGAATACCTAAGAAGTTAATTCGGGATTGAATCCAGTATTAACTAATCCGCATTCGATTCACTTTGCATTTACATTCAGTTTAATTTGGTATTCGCTGCGCATTCGATACCCGCTTTGCATTCAATATGCACACAATAAGGGAGCGAATGCGCATTAGTCTTACCATGGTCCAATTTCAATTTTATCACGTGGTTATATAACGAGATCTCGTTAATTTGCGCTTTTATTCGACAAGGATCATGTCAACAAATGCACGTGCAATTTTGAGGAATAAATGGAGCAGGTTAAAGAAAGATCAAGGCGACGTATGAAAGCGATGAGGAGACACTTAGAACGAATGAAGAAGATAAGGAGAGAAAATTTGAGGAAGTGTTTTGTAATACTGTTCCTAATAATGCAGCAACATCTAGTGCCGCTCCAGTAGCATTTTACGAGCTCGTTAAACTAGCTCGTGTTAAACTAGCACAACAGCTCGGGTGTTGTTGTGTTCTCACACACGCGACAACCGTTTTACTTTTTATTGCTTTACACCTGTATTAGTTAATTCGGTATCGAAACCCCCAACTAGAGGTAGATTAGTTAATCCGCATTAGTTGAGGATGTTGTGTAATGTGAACGCAAACGGAAACCAATGTGAAAACATATAAGGTATATAAATGCCTCTCATTTAGGGCTGGAATGTAAAGACTGTCACAAACACCTTACCTGTGGTCAGTGCTAACCTGTGCTGAACCCTTCCAGATTAGTTTCCATTCATTTTGAAGCAGATGTATCCGAACATCGTGTCTAGACCAAGATATTGGTTAATTTGAAAGGCTCTCTTCCTCCGTTATTTACTCAGTATCACGGTCACTTCAATGACCTCGCTTTTCGGCAAACTTTATATTATTGTTATTAAGGATGTCTGATGGCTGATATTATGATCTTGATATTAGCAAAATGACATGATATTGGTAAGAACTATATTGTTTTTCCCTTCTATAAAGAAATGGATGCGTTTTGTTTTTGCCAAATTTATTGGAATCACACATAGGTTTCTGAGACCTTAACCTCTGTTTTATGATTAAACTGTGGTATATATGGGTATTATATATGATATCGGTATGAGAAAATTAGGTTATTGGACAATATCGGCAAAATTAGATATTGTAATTATTATTATCTAAAATCCCCATTTCAATCATCATTGCTAAAATGACATTTGATTCCTTTGTTTCTTATGTATTCATTGTGAGTCCATAGGTAGATATTGTTCAGTAATTCTGTTGTTACTTTTTTTACCAATTCTTAGATATAACTTTCAATATTAATTATTACTAATACAATTATTAGGGGCATGACAACAGGCTGTGTTTTTGCAGGTAATAATCTTAAGTGATTGTTTGAAAACGGTCCAGTTCCACCTATTTCTTTATTTAGTATTTATTACCATATTTTGCAAATGAAATTGTGTCCAGCCAGTTACTTATAAATATTAATACCTTCACCAGATCATTACCATTGATCTGCGGTGAATGGTGATTTTTTTTTTCTCCTTCTGAATCATGAATAAGAGCTCACTCCAGAGCTGGCTTCTTGCCCTGACGCTCTTCCCAGCAGTGTTCAGAGTTTCTGAAAGGCCTGTATGTGTAACTATGGCAGCCGTTTTTGTTTTTCGTGAGCAGCTTGTTTTTTTTTACTTTCTATCACTGTGTGTACTATATTGGACGCCCGTCCCCTTTGGCTCCCTCCCTCCTTCCTTCCCTCCCTCACTCCGCATGTGTTGATTCCAATATTGATGTTGTGGATTTTTTTCCTTGCAGGAATTTCTTACAGTTTTCTTTTTTGTTTTCTTCCCCGTCCCTTTTTCTACCGCCCTGTTCCCTCTCCCTGTTTATTTGTCTGCAGTGTGACCAGGTCCAGGTCATCCCCATTCCCAGTGTATGTATCCTTATCTTTTTTATTTATCTTCTTCTAACCTCCATCTCGCTTACACCTCCCTCTGCCTGCTGTTTGTCGTCACTCCGTCTGCATGTAAATGTTGACAATGAGGTTATTCATCTTTGTGCTTAAGAGACTCTCTGAAGCTTTACTTTTGTGCCATTTGATAAGATAACAGTCTGGTAGGTGAACAACCATAACATCCTGGTGTTTTTCTAGTCTAACGGCTGTATTACTGACCCTTTACTCTACTTTGCACTTTTGTTTTGACCTTTTTCTTAACAACTGCAGTTACATCTTTTTAGCTTAACGGTTTAGTTCCTCAAACTGAGGAACTTCATCAGTTTTACAACTGAACTCTTTTGAATACTCAATTATTTGGTCAGGTTTTCTGTCATAAATTGACTTAGCTTCATTTTTATTTGCCAGACATGAAACACAACCTGAACTGATATCTTACAATCTTAACCAGTCAGCTTTTACTTCTTTTTTCAACTAATTCTCGAAAATTCTATCTAACCTCCTTATATTTTCCAAAGTTGTCTGTGTCAAACCTGTTGTCTTACTTCCTAACTGTAATCGGGTGATTCTACTTTGGTTTACTAATTTAAAATTATGATTTGGGTTTGGGTAAAAGTTTAGGAACAGGTCATATGACAATAACTAATACTTTTCTAACAATTCTTGTTAACATATTTCACCTCATCTAGCTAGCATTCTGAATTATTTGTGCGATTTGCAGTGTGACATATTACTGAAAATATCCTAAAATAGATGCAAATGCATGACCTCCATTTCTGCTTATTTTCTCTGGAAAGATTTTAGAACTTGCTCATCTTTGCGACCCAAGTCAGTAGACATTGTTGGCAAATCATTAACCATATATCTGATTGTTGAATGAAACAGTAAGAACGGTAATTAAACCAGAAAATGTTCTGGAAAACATGATCTCTTGTGGACCCACCTAGGTGTTGAAACCCAGTCTTAGGTTTAAAGGGCCAAACCTGTATTACCTTTTCTCACAATGATTTAATTTTTGTTTCCATTTATGGGAACAAAGCTCAATAAACTAAATAGACAGACAGAGAGATAGAACGTCATTTATTACCCAGGAATGTATGGCTCCAGCAGGGGTACAGCACTGAACAAAAGATAAATACAGTAAAATAAGATACTAATATATACAAATATGAGTAAAATTGAATATGTAAGTCCTGGACAGTGGATGTTGGTGAATCAATAGGTTAGCAGTAGATAGATGGGTTATTGTGAGCAGTGCTAGTAGATTAGTAGGTAATAACCGTTGCTGTTTGTTGTGTTATTGAATAATTATAATAATATATAATAATTATATTTCACTTTGACAATATCACTGTTAGTATTATTATCTATCTTTTGCATATAAATATATATATATATATATATATATATATATATATATATATATTATATATATATATATATAGATATTCATAGATATTCATACACATTCATACACAAACATATTGTGTTTATATACATTATATGTATATTTAACAGCCGTTAGTCTTGTTTGTTTGCTGAAACTCACTTTGGACTAGAAATACTTTGCCCTGTTGGGGAAATTCACACTGGCAGTAGCCCACGTCACAGCTGGAGCTTTTAACTAACACCACCACAACAGACACCTCCCTCCAATGTGGCTGCGAGGTCTGCGCTCTATGGTCCGGCCTAGAGCAGGAGAGGACTCTGAAACTCCAAATAAATGAGACAGGTCAATGTGTCACAAACCAACCACATAACAGAAAATCCAGTCTGTTTTATTTTCTATATGGCTCCAATTGCTGACCTATTTTAGTGCTTTCAGGGTGCGACTTCAGCCATCTTTACAGTTAAAGTCAGTGTGCATTTTTGTAGGGAAAAGGTCAAGGTTTCAGTCGGTCTTTATGTCGTTCCTTCCTGCGTGAGTTTGTCAACAGTTATTACAGGCCTCTACAGGATGTCGTTCTTTGTCCTTGCTCACAGGGAACTGAATTCTCTGGGACACAAAGCATGCAGAGCCCAGATAGGACATGATAAACACACTGCTGAAACACAGAGACGGGCAAAAAAATAGGAGTAAAGTGCAAGAGTCTTTTCATAGACCTGGAGTCCTGGATCCTCAGGACTCCTGCTGCCCCAGATCTAGTGGCAGTAAAACACGGGCAACCCCGAAATATTACACCAAGGGTTAAATTTGGACACAAGCCTCAGATAAAAAATCAACTTTGTCTTTAAGAGAAGATTTTCCTTGTCGATGATTGCAGATCACCGTTTTTATTATTCAATAATAACTTAGGGAGATACTGAACTTCAACTACCCCTCAATGCCTGTTGGAGGCAGAATTAATGACGTTTGAGTGAAGTAGTGGAGTTTCACCATCCAAATAAGTTAAAACCTTTCTACAAAAAATTCATACTTCCAAAAAAATCTGGTCACAAAGATCCACAAAAATGATTTTGGTATATAAAGTTAGATGCACTATCGCCCTCTACTGGCTATGTCTCCTACCTCTTATTTGCATAAAAATTGGGGTAAAGACAAAAGAAAAAGGAAGAGGATAAATTGCAGACAGAGGGCAGGTGAACAGCTACATTTATTTGAGGATTATAGAAACATATGAGTCTTTTTAATGACTTTTAATAACATATTGTTGTCTGTAATAACTGCCACATTAATATTTTTAGACCAGGGCAAACTATGGCTCAGGGTCCAGATGTGGCCCGCTTTTTAATCCAACCTAAACTTTAACAAATGCCTTCTGGAGTCAAGTTCGCTTCCTTAAGCATAAAAGCATCATTTATTTTAGTTCACACATGTCCACACCTATTGTGGCCCAGGAGTCAACATATTTAGACTAGTTTAGCTTGAGTTACACGTGTATTTATGTGTTAATATGTTTCCTGTGTGTACTGACACTAATGAACTGTATGTGTTTTCCTTGCAGCCTCCAGCTAAGTTCCTGTTGCCCGAGGTCAGTATAGAAGATTATGGCAAAAACTGTGTGGTGATCGACCTGGACGAAACCCTGGTGCACAGCTCCTTCAAGGTACTTCATCTCCACACACGCTGTACATCACTACAGACCCTTCCCAGTGCACACACGCATGCAGAAATCTGTATGTGTCTGGCTTATGTAATGCCGCAGCCTTTGAGGGATAACTGGATTACGGGGAAATAAATCTGGTAGATGCCAATCTCCGCTGTTAATGCGGATAGAACTGCGCCAAAGCAAGATGTAAGTAATCGCTCTGGGTATTATGAAATTGTGCATAACTGCAGCCTATTAATTGTGATAGTTTTGGAGTCTTTTGGTTGTTTTACACTGGTTAACGCATGAAAAGGCAAGAGGGAGAACTAAATATCAGCATAATAAGGGGTTGGCATAGCAACCAGCACATCTTCAGTGACTGTGCAGCTGTTCACAGCCTGTTTGAGGTTTGTTTTTGACAGGAGCCTACTTCACATGTCTCCTGAATGCACAACACTAAAGTCCATAGGGAATATCTGCGTTCTTATGCCTCAGGCTAACAGGCGGTTGGAGGGAGAAGTGGATCTCTGTTTTATTTGGTCGAGAAATTGTCAATGTGTCTGATGTTGTTATTTCCATTAAATTGATCATTGGACTGTCCATTTCAATCTACCTCCTGATTCTATAAGACAGTGTTAGCTAAAGCGCACTTGTTCACAAACTATGGTGCATGGACAACTGATGTTACTTTGACTCCCTCTAGTGGTAAGGAGGAATATTTTGATTAATTTGCAAAATAGTGGAAATACAGAAAAAAATTACAAAATAAAAGGGTTATTCTGTATTTCTGGCTTGTGTAAAATAAAGAAACATACATTTTTAATTGTTAATAACGGGACTTCCAGCTCAAAAGACAAAAATCTCAGGTTCTGTGTCTGTTGTTGACCTGATACCTCGTGTCTCCCTGACATACCTGGCACACCTAGTGACTCAGTTCACCACAGCTCTGCCTCAGTGACAGCTGATCTTACATTACACCTGTGTTCTAAAACTGTGTGAAACTCTGGGGCTAAAAGGGAACGTTTTAGGTGTAGTTAATGCAATAATATAGTCAAACACTCATGTATTGTTTTTATTGTTGTAATTGTTGTTGTCTTTTGTTGTATAAGTTTCTCTTCAGACTCATTGTTTATTATCATATGTTTATTAGTGTATTACTGGGAAATATAAGAAAAACTGTTCTTGTCTTTTTTCATGTTACATGGAAGTACTTTGTTATTTCTGTGTAAAGGGGAAAAAAAACACACACACACAGTGTACTGTACTGGACCCACCCATAACAGTCATGTCGCAGCATTACAGGCCACACACACATAGAGTACACACACACACACACACTAAGACTGAAGGGTGTGTCCAGTTGCCTTAAATGACCGCGGGGCAAGTTTTTTTTTTTTTATCGTCGAGTAGAAGTGTTCCAGTGTAGAGATGTGTGTGTGTTCAGATGTGTGTGTGTGTGTGTATTCTCAATGCACAATTCTGTAAATTTTAGGATTTGATTCAATATCAATTTTGAAGCTGACAATTTGATTAAATAGATTTCTTTCTATTAAAAAACAATTTATAAAAAGATTATCTGTCTAGAGCATAAATGAGGATATATATCTGTGATTCTTAATTATTTTCCAAAATGACAGTTGAGAAGAAATACAGCATGAATCAGTTGGTCGTAAACACAACTCCATAACAACAAGCAGTAGGACTGATTTATTGTGAAAACTGATTGCAGGAAACTAGGGACACTTAAAATTGCTCAAACAAAACCGAAAATGATCACATTTTATTGCAAATGGTAGGACTGCGGTCATTGGTAGTTCAATTAAATAATTAAAATATGTGTATAAGTATATAAAATATATACCTCATAGAAAGAAATAGAAATAAATGATATAAACTGCAAAATTAGATGAATTTAATACAGTGAAGATCTCTTCATATCAAAGTGCTGTACTCCAAACAAAAAGCCAAATGGCTCAGGTAAAACATCAACAGACAGACTTCTGAAACAGTCCACTGGTGGGGACATCTGACTATAAACAAAGTTTATTGTTCAGTTCTGGCTGGAACTGGAGGATTATTTTCCGCAGAAACAGAAGTTGGTCCGAATGTTCAGCCCTGATCCTGATCTACTGTGACGTTATTATATCCCCAGCAGTGGAGAACACTGTTTAACATGCAACACAAGTCATAAAACGGACATGTTGTATAGTTACATGATGCATTCAAGGTTGTTGAATACATACATATACACATATATATATATATATATATATATACACACACACACATATATACACACACACATATATATTTATATATAGTATATACTGTATGTGCATATATATGTATATGTTTGTTTCTTTTATATGTGTGTGTGTCTGTGTGCACATATCTAGATACGTTTTATCTTTGGGATTTTGTTCTTAAATTCGCTCGCTAAGACTCGCTGTTAGAGCTGCTTGAGAAAATCTCCCACAAATAACAAGACACAGAACATATATATATACACATATATATTTATATATAGTATATATTTATATATATATTTATATATAGTATATACTGTATGTGCATATATATGTATATGTTTGTTTCTTTTATATGCGTGTGTGTCTGTGTGCACATATCTAGATACGTTTTATCTTTGGGATTTTGTTCTTAAATTCGCTCGCTAAGACTCGCTGTTAGAGCTGCTTGAGAAAATCTCCCACAAATAACAAGACACAGACCCACAGATGGACGTAGATCAAAATAGAAACGTTATGTAACATGTCACATACTGTGGGCTTTAATCCCACATGTTATGGAGTAACTGGGGCTGACTACAGGATCATTTCCAATATGAGCAGCAAAAAGGATCTGTCAATACATATACAATGAGTTGGTGAGAAAAACACTGCTCACAACCACAGGGTCTTAGATGAATAGGAATAAAGACACCGATTTTTTTTCCTACTTAAATTGCGAGTGTTTACACGTAGATAGTCATGAAGGTCGACCTTGGATGTTTGTCCAATCAGAGGAGAAAAATTCCCTGACATCATGCAAACTCTCCAGGGGTAACAGTCCACAATCCTAAACTATTTTTGATAATTTGTCATGGAATACTTTTTGTTGGGAGCCGACACCCAGGCCAAACAGTCGCAGTGATGTCTGATGTTGCCTGAGGTCCTGGGAAACAAATCTGTCACAGTTTGTTTACACTTTCATCCTGGTCTCCACTCTGCTCCATCTGACATCTGTCGTCCCCTTCCACCGTCTGCACATCCTCCTGCTTAGAAAAAGGCCCGTTAAAAGTCAAGCGGAGGAAGCCGTGCCACAGGCTGCTTTTCCGTGTTCACCTCTCGTCAACTCCTTCAACTGCTGGAGTTTGCTTCCCACAGAGTCACACTTGTGGGGATTCTCCGTCACTGAGTTTTACCCTGCTGGAGCACCAGGGAATCCACATTATTCTTAAAGCTTCGCTGCTTTGCCTGAGGCAAAGATGAGGAGTTTTACCTTTCTCAGTTTTATATTTTCCTCTTTCTAGACCATGTGTCTCGCAACTGTCAGACTCTGTTGTTATGAGCAACAAGTGACAAAGTCTGAATTCTCTCTTCACTCTTGTCCCACAGCCCATCAGCAATGCAGACTTCATTGTTCCAGTGGAGATTGATGGAACTGTTCATCAGGTAACTCCAAAAAAAAGACATTAAGTATTCCCCCCTTCCATCGCATTTGGAATTCTCTGTCATCTGCCAGCAACATCAAAGAGCAACAGCTCAGATTCTCCCCTTTGAATTTAGTGATTCTTCTCTTTCGTTCTTGCGTTCTTTAAATCTCTCTCCACTTGTAAGAATGCAGAAGGAGACGTGATGTAAAGGTGTCGGAGGATTGAGAAATTCCACAGGATTTTTTTGGAACAGGCGCAGGAGGCACTTCACTGCATCGAAATGTGTCTGTGCTTAAGAAACAGGAGGCAATAAAGTTGAGAGTACAGGCTCCAAACCCCAGGAACACATTAAGGAGGATCTTCTGTAGCTGTAACCTGGTTCAAGTAATCCAGGATAGGCTGTCTGATCTGCTCTGGCCTGTGCTTGATTACTTGCACTTGGGTGCAGTGACTGACCAACAAATGACGAAGGAGACGCGTGTGAGACAATGTTAGGAAACTGCTCCCCAAACATACAACTGCAGTTTGGAGCCAATATGAACCATAATGAATACTGTAGACTAGAGATACTAGCAATAAGCGAGAGTTAGGAGGCATAGCTTAAGGTGGTGGAGTTAAAGAGGCTGAGATTCTCTCTAGGAGAGACAAGGATGGACAGGATCAGGAATAAGGTGATTAGAGGGACAACACAGACAGGAAGGTTTGGAGAAAAAGCTAGAGAAGACAGATTGAG
>JAFBJS010058830.1:117429-127673 GCA_016785265.1 Paraplagusia blochii
ATGTTCAGAGGAGGGACAGTGGATACATTGGTAGAAGAATGATCCTAGACATGGAGCTACCAGGTAGGAGACAAAGAGGAGATTGATTGATGTAGTGAGGGAGGACATGGAGGTAGTTGGAGTCAGAGTAGAACTTTTTAATACTGCAGTGTTATTGGAGAATTTATGCCAATGCTTTTTTTTGACTCGTGTTTTTTGGTTTCAGGTGTATGTGCTGAAAAGACCGCACGTGGATGAGTTCCTCCAGAAGATGGGGGAGCTCTTCGAATGTGTCCTCTTCACAGCAAGTTTAGCAAAGGTTGGTTCTCTTTTTAAAGTGGATTTAAGACAACAATACAATATATTATATCCCTTGCATTTGTCTTTCCGTCTTCAGTATGCTGACCCTGTGGCAGACCTGTTGGACCAGTGGGGGGTGTTTCGGGCACGGCTCTTCAGGGAATCCTGTGTTTTCCACAGAGGAAACTATGTCAAAGACCTCAGCCGACTGGGACGGGAGCTCGGCAAAGTCATCATCATAGACAACTCACCTGCCTCCTATATCTTCCACCCAGAGAATGCAGTGAGTATTTTTTAAACCCAACCCAGACTTGTTTTTGACCTGTTACAGGGGACCATCACAGACAGGAAGTTTGGTAAGTTGACTAGTAAGAGACATCTGTATTACGGAAGTATACAAATATCTGCCTTTTTTAGCATATTATAACATATCTGTAAGGATTGTCATCAAATATTTCTCCAATAATGAAAACACAATAACCTGATGCCTGGGTTTGAGCAAATGATGTGCGCCCCAAAACAGCAGCATTGCAGCTCATTGAATAAATCTCAAACCTCATAGAGTGGTTTGCGCAGATAAAAACAAAAATAAACATTACAAGGCCGACATCAGCATTGGTTGATATCGTAATAAGAAATTCCATATTTTGACAATATTGTCATATTGAATTTTGGCTAGTCTGATGCGCGATGTAAAATGCTAGACATTGGACATCCCCAAACTGTAATTTAGTATTACTTTACTAATGTAGTAAATAAAGAAAAGCTAACAAAGAAAAAAAGGAAAAATTACTTGTACTGATTCCAATTGATACCAAAACTAAGGCTCAGGTTTCAGCAAAGAGACTCTTGGTCATATATTAATGACCAAAGGACTAAGCTGCTTGTCCTGCTTTTGTTGATTTCTTGTTTGTTTATTTGTTTACTTCCCCTCAGGTCCCTGTGCAGTCCTGGTTTGACGACATGACAGACACCGAGCTCCTGGACCTCATCCCTCTCTTTGAGGGCCTCAGTAAAGAGGAGGACATATACAGTCTCTTACAGAGCCTGAGGAACAGGTAGCAGACAAAAGCTGCCCCGCCCACCCCCCACTAGCTCCTCCCTCCCTTCCTCTCCCTGCCTTGATTTACGAAGGTATCACCTCCATGCCATGGCTTCACAGCATCATCATCTTCATCATCCTCAAATGGACGTCTCTGGGAGCTCCAGCCAGTCTCCCGATCCCAGTGTTTCAGGACAATTATCTCCAAGAAGAAACCACCTCCAGAGTCAGCATCTGTCTGGAACCTCAACATCTCTTCTAGATTTTTGGACCCTTTGTACAGAACTCCTGCTGAGGACACAGATTATATTACTCTAGTATGTATATACTCTATCTTTTTAAGACCCAGATACACTAAAGTAATTTTTCTATCACAGAGAGACAACGTTTCACTATTTTAGTTACCAGAATGAACTCTTGACAATTCCTTTTTGTCTTCTTCTCAGATTGACCTTTGGTTGGTTGGATTGTCCTTCGTTGAGCTGCGTTGTCTTTGGTTCTCTTACTGTTTGCAGGTCCTTATTTCTCCACTGACCTTTTGTTCAATCGACTGTGATTCATCTTCTCTTACAGAATGAAGTGCCTTCATTACTGTGCTGGTTTTATTGTGTCTGGCTGTGGGTGGGGGTGCACAACTTTTTATTCTGAATATTTACTGTATACCTGAATACTTCAATGGCAGAAATTAAAGTCTTTCAACATTAGTCTGAGGAGAATGATGACTTATTACTCTCTCCAATGAAACTCCCATTATTTTTATTTCTTTCAGTTATGCAATGTTTCGTGGTTAAATTTACCAAAGAGTTTTACAATTGGAGGTGATTTCTTGTTAAACGACATCGTACGGACTGTACATTGATCCTATTTTTTTAGTTGATTGAAAAATACAACTTTGTTTTAACATCGCCGTTCGATGGCGACCGTGGAACGTCGGAGACAAATATATTGATTAGCTTAGAGGATGTGAAACTACGTATTTACTGGGTTAGACTGGGCTCGTGGTGCATTGTTGTAAAGGATGCTGTTCAAATCGTACTGTAAAACATTACTAATAAAAGTTGCAGGTTTGCACACCGTCATGGTTTCCACCCTGGTGACTTGGAGGCATGAGTTGCTGTTTCACCTGATCGATGTGTCGATGAAGACTCTCTGTCTTACGTTCAAGGTTCAAGAGTTTTGTTAGGCAAGTGGACGTTACATTTTTTTGAACTAGTGTCAGATGTAGTCATTGTCATTGTATTAACATGATGATTAAAAATGGTACATTAGTAAGAGTGTAAAAAAATGAGAATGTCTGATCATTTGCAGATATTGTCCAAACACTTCCAATACTGATATATGCTGCCCAAACTGAGGTAACGGTCTTGGAACCCCACGTACTATTCCAGCAAAGGCGTTGTGTGGTTAATATTCTCCAAATACTGCATTGTCCTATACAAATATGGGCCCACACATAAGTTGCCAATTTCTCACAAAATCGGGGTAAACGTCTCAGAACCCTACGTGCAAATCCACATTCCGCCAAACCCCGGGCATTGTGTCGATTTTTGTTATTGGATAAAACAGAATATGATATCAGGAAATAATACACAATTATGCTATTATTGGGCTGATAATAAGGAAATTGTTGACTCGCTGTGGTAACCCCTGAGATAAGTGATAAGCCGAAAGGTGAAGAAGACTGGGCTGATAATATGGATTGATCAATATTATCAGCCAGCCCTAAAAGTAACTTATAACTTACTCATAACACTACCTGTTACAATATTAACATTATTTGTATTTACCTTTTTTTTGGCAAAACTGCATGTGTTTCCCTCAGAAAAACAAACCCAAAACAAGGTTATTATTGTAATATGTATCTATGACTCACTGCACCACCTGGTGGCTAAAAGTCCTAGTTGTAAAACTAACGCTGTACATTCATATGGTTTGAAATCATTGTATGAATGGGTGAAAGACGACACTGCTCTGCTGACACGAACTCTTCAACTTTCGATATCTGTTTAGGAGAAATGTAATAATAATGGCTAATAATGCTGCTACAACACACTTTAATGTTGAATGCACTGTTAAGTGATTTTTATCCATATTATATATTATATAATGCAAGGTGTAATGACGGTAATTCTCACTGGTTTTGTGGGTGTTTTTCCTTGAAAAAAAATTAAACAAATGTGTTTATATGTGTTTATAATAGTTGTCAAGAACAGCGCAAACTCTAGCTATTGTTGCTAGCATTGTTCATATGGTATCAGTCTTCATAGGTCACTAATGTGTTTTCTTTGTTTGGTTTAACTTCCATCTTGTATAAACCCTAGTCCAGTGGGTTTTAACTGGTGGTGCAGGGGGCAGATCCAGTCCACCAACTGATCCCAATCTGTTCTAAAAAAAAAAACCCCAACAGATTATCATGTTAGAAGGGCAACAGTGGTGGCCTAGCGGGCAAGGAAGCAGACTTGGGTCCATATGTCTCCAGATCCCTATCCTCCAGCTACCAGGTTGGTGGCGGTGATCAACTGGGCAGTTGGTGGCCTAGTGGTCAAGGAAGCGGACTTTGGTCCTCATGGCCCCCAGTTTGAATCCCCCTTCCGCCATGTTACCGTTGAGGTCCACTGAGCATAGCATTGTCCCAACCCATAACTTAAGTGGGCTTACCACCCAGGCTCACAATATGGAGAAGTGATTTAGATGGCAGTCATAGAGACTGCTGACCCCTGTGACCTATAGTAATGGATAAGAGGATGGAAATGAATGACCCAAAGCTGTCTGTCCAGGAGAATTCTGTTTGTGTGACCGTTGTCGTTGGGTAGCCCAGTGCTGTAATTCGTGGTGTGAAGCTGGTGTTCATGAACTTTTGTGGACATTCTAACATCTAAGCTAACCATTCAACTCCCACCCTTCACTCACTGAGTAGCCTCATCCTCTCTGTTAAAGGTCAGACTCCATCGTCTGCACGGTTAAATGATCTGCAGCTTCATTAACATCACGCTAGGGTTAATGTTCCACCCATAGGATCAAAGCTGCATGTGATATCTTGATGTGGACCTTCAGCTTCCGCTTGTGCTGCAGCCACTCCGAGTGCAGCATGGAGGATTAAGCAGCTCCTTGTCTCTCAGCCTTTTCTCTCTCAGCTTAAAGAATTCCTCCTTTCCTTCTTCTGTGCACTTTCATTTCTTTTTGCATTCCTTTTCAGGATATGTGCCAATTTATTTCACAGTCTTGAATTGAAATGATAATATCTTCATGATGGAGCCAAGACGTGCATCGAGGACTGAGAAATTGGGGTCAAAGGTAAGACATAATAAAACAAAAAGTTCTTTCTTTTTTTTTTTTTTTTTTTTTTTTGCACTCTGAGCAGAAAAGCTAAGGAGAAAAACAATATGGTTGTGTAACTTTGAGTTCCTTGGATGCTGAGCTGTGGATTCAAACTGTAGAGACTACAGTGTTCACAACCCACTTTGGTTGATATTGTTCAGACTGTGGTGTTGATGAATAAGATGACATCAGATTTTTATCTAAGTCTTTTTCAGCAGTGGACCATGTTGGCACTGCAGCTGTTACGGAAAGACTTCATGAATGAACTCGCTTACATGTAAATTAATGTTTCTGCACTTGATTATTGTTTATTTCAGTTGCATTGATGTGTAAAAAAAGTTAAACAAATACAATAACACATCAAGACTTTATTAATAGACACAGAAAATTACCTCATTTGGACCACGGGCCTTGAGTTTGACACCAGTGGTTTTGAGTCTGTGTGGTTAGAATATTATGAAACTCTAATTATCCATTATTTTGATCTGTAATGATGTGTAAACACTATGTTCCTAATTTGGATTTACAGACAACAAAACATGATGACATCCCTGCAATACTGCAGCATACCTCTAGGTGTCACAGATCCTGTTTTGACAATGTGCATGAGAACGCTTAAATACAGTAGAAGCATTTTTTTGGTCTTTGTCTTAACAGTGGAATAAAATTAAAAAACTTGTTACGGAACAGAACCTTATTTCTATTAAGCCTTAAACTGACGGCAATTGTTTATGTTTTCCCTTCTCTCCGGATTTGTAATCTAGAATGTTTTCATTTTTATTTATAACCAAAATTTTGTTTTTATATGGAAGAAACAAAGCTTTATGTTGCAAACACATGAGAATTTTGTTTCAGGTCAACAACAACAAAATGTATTTGTAATAACAGCACAGTTACTGCTAACACTCCAAATCTTCTCAGTGTATAGTGTCCATACTGTCATACTGTGGGGCCAACTCTGGTACCCATTTGATATGATCTCCTGGACCAGATATAATTTAATCACGGGCCAAAGTTGGTCCACGTGCCTGAGTTTGTGTTCTGTACTTATTGTGCTTATCTCTGGATCTGATTTCTCTTTGGTTTTGTAATTAGATTTAAGTGATATTAGTGTCATGTGACTCTCCTACTGGAGATGTCAAATAAGTTCTGGTTAGGGTTGCCAAAAGTTAACTTTTGCCAATATCCGATTCCGCATTTATTGTCGAAACATTTACTTTATACTTACTATATATACAAGTATACATTACTTCTATACAGATATCAACCAATATGTGCTGCCATATTTTCCTAAAACTGAGATAAATGTCTCAGAGTCCCATGTGCTATTGCATTAAATTTGACTAAACCCAGACCATGTGTTATCAGGTTTTATTATCGAAGGAAAAAAATATTATTGATCCTATATTAACGACCCACCAATGTTATCAGACAACCCTAGTTCTGGTTCATGTCGGTAACTCATGCACAGAACCTTTTGACACAGACTGGCGTCTGGCGTGAAGGTTTCCGAGTGTGGAGTTAATGTGAGTACTTCACGAGAGCAGGAAATTACAGGTGTGTTTATATGTGGGTGTGTAGGCAAACACATCCAGGCTTGTGTGTGAGTGTGTGTCTGTGTGTGTGTGTGTGTGTGTGCAGTGATACTTTTCAACATAAAAGCTCATCATCTCACAGACTCAGTTCCATATTTTTGCAGGAGCTGGAGCAGCACCAGGTGAGAGACCTTCATCTCTGGCTCTTATACAGAATCCAGCTTTGTTTCCTCAGTCTAACCTACTGCTAAAGGCATATGATATGAAGGCAAATGATTGAGTTTGATGGCGTCAGAGTGAATAGAGAGTTGATGTGAAAAGGAAAAAGCTGGTGAATTGGCAAGAGACCAGTCTGACATGACAGTTTATCTTTTCTGTTTTATTTTATTTCACTTTTCATAATGCAAAGTTGTTTTTACATACGAGCAACAGTAGCTGCCAGTGAGGCAGCGTCGACATATTTGACTGATGTGAGATTTTAGACTCATCATATTTGGTAATATTCTGAGACTGAAGTCGTGTTTTCTGCTCTTTTAACATAAATCATCAATTATTTGGACGTTGTTATATTTGAAAATTGGCATATTTACTTTAACATGTCTCCTGATACTGCAGTATTATGTGATGTTTTATTGAATCTGAAGGGTGTGGTCCGTTCTTTTATCTTGGTTAAATATGTAGAGTAGAGTGATGGTCAACGGCTTCATTTTACTTTAACACAAACTTCCTCGTCTTCATCGTGACAACTTTCATGTTAGATTTTATTGTTTTTCAATTCACTGTAAATGTCCATTCATGTCAATGGTCGATTCCTACAGTGTTATTTGCCGTCAGCAAAATGAGTCCAGGCACATTAACACCAACTGACCTTTTTACACCATTTACTCACACACACTTGCGATTATTATTGCCACCACTAGATTACACTATATCTGGTGTCACGTACCTTTATTTTATGTGTTAGATAGTCAACGATCTTGGACTCTGCTCAGGTCCACAGTACCAGGAGTATAAAGTTGAAGTAATCACTCATTAATGCTGCACAGTGATATAAATGTGACCAGTGGTTCTTAACCTTGTTGGAGCTACTGAACCCCACCAGTTTCATATGGGCGTTCACTGAACCCTACTTTAGTAGGGTGAGTCAGTGTGTCTTGACCTCTGCGCTGTCTTGACCTCTGCGGCAGAGGCTCCACTGAACCCCTGAGACTGACTCACCGAACCCCTAGGGTTCAATGGAACCCAGGTTGAGAACCACTGATTGGGTGGGGGTCTCTCTCTCTTGTATATACACGTGTTTCAAAGGTATAAATAAATACATATATCGTACTTTTGATAGAATAGTGTAACCTCCTCGTCTTTCTCTTTTTTTTTGTATATTGCAATATGTTTTTATCCATCCCAGCTATTTCCACCCCACACTCTCTCCACAACAGCCACCCAAATCACATTGCACCATACTGTACCTTTGCATGTGGTGAGCCTAATGTTGTATATGTTTTTATATATTGTTATTATATTATATATATATATAAATATATGTATATAAATATAATTCATGGTGGGGTTTATTTTTACGTCTGCAGCAATGTCTAGATATATATATTTATATATATTTTTTTCATATATATATACATATATATATACAAATGAGTGTGCGTGTAATGGCATGCTGTTCGGGAAATTTATCATTTAATACAAAAATGAATGTAAAAGCTACCAATAAATACAAGAAGAGTTGCCTTTTACAGGGCTGTATTTAATAAGTTTTCAATAATTGTTATTATTTTCTGTATATATATATTCATGGATTAATCTCCTAATATATATCCATATATTTAAGTATATATGAATATATTTATAACCATGTTTATATAACATGTGTAATATATGTGTAATTGGTTACACAAATACTTTCAATAGGATATTGTGACCTCCTTTTGCTCCTTCCTCTTCTTCCTACTATTTTTATATATAGAAATATACAGATACTGTATATATATATAATCTTCTAAATGTTGGGCGTTACAGGCAAATGTAGTTATCTGTTGCCAAACATGTTTTTTTTTTCCTCATTTTTGTTTATTGACTCATTGACTATATAGTTGCTTTGGTTTGGGATCATCATTATAAACACAATGTAATGACAATAACAAAGCATTTTTTCTCCCTTCTGTTTACGTTCCAGTTGAGCACAATGATGAGCAATGACAATCATGAGGTTTTTAAAAAAATCAGCCGAAAGCCCGGCCTGCAGATCTGGACCATTAACGTGAGTCAATCCCAAAGCAAACACCATGAAAACCGCCGCTCCGACATTGTTGACATACATGTGGTGCAGCCACAGCTCTGCATTAACCAGGGCGAGGCACTAAATACTATTTATGTGTGAGATTTTAATATATTGGCCATGTTCACCTCAGGACATGAAGATGGTTCCTGTTCCCACCAAGAGCTTTGGCAACTTCTTTGAAGGAGACTGTTATGTTGTTCTACATGTGAGTGCGAAACAACAACATCAACATCAACGACAAGGCCTAGACATGTGACCCATGGTGTTATGTGAAATATTTGTCTCTCTGTGTACATGTTTTTTAATACAACAGATGACTGAGAGCAGAGGCTCAGGACAGTCTGCAAACATTCACTACTGGATAGGAAAGACCTCCTCTCAGGACGAGCAGGGTGCGGCCGCCGTCTACGTCACCCAGTTGGACGAACATCTGGGTGGCAGCCCGGTGCAGCACAGGGAGGTGCAGGGCAGCGAATCCCCGCGATTCAAGAGCTACTTCAAAAACGGAATCATGTGAGTGTGCAAAACGCTGCAGGCTGTAATCTTTCTGAGGTAAAGCTAAGGAGGCTAATCCCGTAGTGGGAATGTTGCACAAATATTTAACTCTTAATAGAATAAAGACATTTCATTTTGATTGAAAAATGGTTTAGCTGGATATTACACATTTAATCAATTCTGAAAAATGTAGCTTTCAACTGCATTTACAGCTGTTTATATGTTATCAATGGTACAAGCCGCCAGGTTGGGCTCACCACCCGCAGCAAGGCGCAAAGTATGTTGCAGTGTGATTTGTGTGGCAGGTGTGGAGACTGCTGCCCTAGAGACCAGGCAACGGATAAGAGTATAATGATGAATCAATGATTCTTCTCTACATACCGAGACATCTGTGAACAAAAACGATTGTAGCTGGTTTTCTGGATTTTTGTCCTACCTATTGCTTTTTAGAGGAAGTCCATAGCCATAGCTGATATGTGTTCATACTTTGCAGGAATATGCTCCCAGCACACCTCTCCTCTCTGTATTCAGGTGGTAGCTAAATACTATAGGTGTCATTCATCCATTTTCACCCACTTATCCCTTACCAATAAGGGGGGGCAGCAGTCTACACGGCTATCACCCAAATCACATGGAAGCCAACCGCCCTAACTGGGATTCGATCTTGCCCAGGAGGAGAACTCTGGGGTTTCTCAGTATTTACAGAGACACCAGGCCAAATAAAAGGCCACTGTAGACATTACATTTCTATAAAATATGCTACATAAGGTAGATTATAACTGTTAAGCCAGTGGTTTTCATCTTCTTCTCCTTTCAGCTTGTCTCTTTTTCAGGGGTTTCCACAGTGAATTGTCTTTTTCCTGTCCTCTGTATCTTCTACTCTGACTCCACCTACCTCCATGTCCTCCCTCACTGCATCCATCAATCTCCCGGGGGTTTCCACAGTGAATCATCTTTTTCCGTCTCCTTTTCCGTCCTTTTTTGTTTGTGTTCTCTCCATTTTTCTACCTCCATGTCCTCTCTCACGGCATCCACCAATCTCCTCTTTGTCTCCTACTTGGTATCTCCATCTCTAGGATCATTCTTCTACCAATGTATCCACTGTCCCTCCTCAGAACATGTCCAAACCATCTCAATCTGTCTTCTCTAGCTTTTTCTCCAAACCTTCCTGTCTGTGTTGTCCCTCTAATCACCTCATTCCTGATCCTGTCCATCCTTGTCTCTCCTAAAGAGAACCTCAGAATCTGTCACTCCTCCACCTCAGGCTCTGTCTCCTGTCTTC
>JAFBJS010058830.1:128527-193570 GCA_016785265.1 Paraplagusia blochii
TTGTCTCTCCTAAAGAGAATCTCAGCATCTTTAACTCCTCCACCTCCAGCTCTGCCTCCTGTCTTCTATCTATTGGTAGTATCTCTAATCCAGGCAGGGGCAAACTTTGTGACTCTGAGGTCACAATTGGTCCTAAAATTGGACACATAGGCTGAGTTCAGAGCAAAAAAAAAAAAAAAATTTTCAAATTAAGTTAAATGCCATGTAAAAGTCATGTATAAAACTTTGAAATCCTACATTTCTAATACACTTTATGATTTCATCTTCTGGTGTAAAACATTATTGCAGGGAAAAGGCAGAGGTACAATGGTAATATAAATAAATTGTTTAAATAGGACATTGTACGCAGGCCGCATCAAAAATTCTCAACGGCCGCATCCGGCCCCTGGGCCATAGTTTGCCCACGCCTGCTCTAATCCATTCATCAGGGCTGGTCTTAAACCTTTACCTTCACCTTAGCTGACACTCCACAAATCACTGCTGACACTTTTCTCCAACTGTTCCATTATTTCTATCACTCTCAGTACATTAATGTCAGTATTTATTTAGAAAAACCTTTAAAATACTATTTGCATATTACCAGCTCCCTTGTGTCAACAGCAGCTGTTCCACCGGGGCCTTTTGGAGACAATACATCATCAGTCCTTTTTATGACACCTGGCCTTTGCCCACTCTCTCTGCAGATACAAGAAGGGCGGAGTGGCCTCGGGTTTCACCCATGTTGACACTAATGCCTACAATGTCCTGCGACTGCTGCACGTCAAAGGGAAGAAACATGTCACAGCCAAAGAGGTAGGAAATCATTAACAGGGTGCGATCTGCACTGCCCTGCTGCACCTCTCACCCAACACCTGTTAATGACTTATTAAATAAGGAGTGTTGTAGCAAATCCTCTCCTTTATCTTTACACAACACTTAATCTCTCCAATATCTAAATGAAGGAAATTAACCTTATTAATAAGTGTCCATCCAATAGAGGTGTGTGATGCCTGTGTGCAGGTGGAGGTGTCATGGAACAGCTTCAACAACGGGGACATATTTCTCCTGGATATGGGAAAAACCATAGTGCAGTGGAACGGTCACAAGAGCAACCGGAGTGAGAAGTTGAAGGTACGATTTCCCCGGAAAAAGAGTGAAAATAAAAATAATGCAGTTTCAGAAGAACCAGTCTGTTCCAGAGTATCGCAGTATTTTTTTATTACTGTGACCTTGTGAGTCACACCACAGGGCACAACGAAATATGGCCTCTGAGCAGTGGGCAGATTTTCAGCACCTAGGAAACAGTGTGTGGGGCTGATACCATGCTCACAGCACCTCAGCTCTAACAGGATTCAAACTGGGGACCTTGCGGACACAAGTCCACTTCCTTAACCACAGACGTGATAACTACTACACTATGGAACCGTGCTATTTCTCTATTCCAGCACCTGGAGAGCAGGTGAAGTTATATCTTCAGGGGGGCAGTTGGTTAAGGAAGCAGACCTGGGTCCGCAAGGCCCCCGGTTTGAATCCCCCTACCACCAAGTTACCACTGAGGTCCACTGAGCATGGCACCGTCCCCACTCACTGCTCCCCGGGCGCTCAAACCTGCCCACTGTTCATTTTGGTGATGGGTTAAATACAGAGGTCGCATTTTGTTGTGTGCAGTGGTGTGAATCACAATGTCACAATGTCAAGGAGTTTGCTTTCCTTGCTTTCCTTCCTTTCCTTTCAAGTCTATACCATGGTCAGGGCACCTCAGCTGTAACAGGATTTGAACTGGGGACCTTATGGACCCAAGTCTGCTTCCTTAACCACTAGACCACCAACTGCCCAAATAATGGGCTCCGAACCAGGACCTTTTTGCGTGTAAAGCAGACGTGATAACCACTACACTATAGAACCGTGTAATCTTTCTATCCTTTCTCATGAAATACCAGAGTTTTGGCTTTAAAAGTGTGATTTAAAGATCAATGCCGGCAGGTTTGTGGACCTAGACAAGATTGTACACAGTATACCATCGACTAACACAGACCTGGGTAAACTACAGCTCAAGGACCAGATGAGATATGGTATTTTAATCCGGCCCAACAAACTCTATATTATCCTTGGCCTTGTATCTTATGACAGTGTGAAACTCCAGGTTTGACCTTGTAGGCATGATTAAATCCTTGTTTGGGTGGTTGGGCTCCTTAGGTTCAAGGTTCATGAGGTATTGGTAAGGTGTAGTGTGGTATGAGTGATGATCTTGGAGACTGCTGCCCCAGTGATACGTGAAGATGGATGGATGGATAGATGATCACAATTGTACCTTTTCTCTACAATGTTTATTTTCTCCCCAATAGATAGTGTAAAACAGGCTTAAAGCAGTTTTTGCATTCATCCCTTTATTTATTGAGTGACTGACATGTAATTTATCACAGTTCACACAAATGCTCCAACTATCTGGAACCATCTTGACTTATGGACCAGGTGTGGCTTAAATATTTCCTCAGACCTAGGCTAACTTGACGCATCCTTCTATTGGCTTATTGAGCATGCTCTCTTGTTCCTCACTCTGATTGGCTCATGCATTGTAACATCTCTCACCATCTCCTTTCATCTGTGGGCCACTGTCTCATTCACTGCTCTCTGCGTGGTGTAATAATACTGTATGAACATATGTTAAAAATATAATTAGCTTGATATCAGCATAATTACGTGGTGTTGGTATAAGATCAATATAAGGTTTTCCTCAGATAATGAAATACAACTGCGCAATGTCGGGTATTTGGCATATTGACCACAATTGCACATAAGGTTCCAAAACAATCAACACAGTTTTAGGGGCAAACAGCAGAACATATGAATATCTGTCAATATTGGTATTGTAAAATTATGTCCTCCGATAATATTGGAAAAATCAGATATGGTAAAAAGTTAATTACAAACATCCCTAATTATAACTTTTATGCTTATGCTTTGCCAGCAGTGGGTCTTTGAAGTCTTTTATATAACTTCTATACATATATATTAATATTTTACAACCAAACGCCCCCCAAAAAAGTGTTCTTTATTTGTATGCCTTATTATTAATTGTGGTTAATGTAAGATACTCTTCAGTCAGTTCCTAACTCCATCCACCTTTCCAGGCGGTGTTGTTGGCCCAGGACATCCGCGACAGGGAGAGAGGAGGTCGTGCTCAGATCGGTGTGGTGGAGGGAGCCCATGAGCAGGAATCTCCTGAGCTGATGAAGGCCATGACGGATGTGCTGGGTAAGAGGAGTGGTTACTTGAAGGACGCCAAGCCTGACGATGCCCCAGACACCATGAACAACTCCGGTGTCAAGCTGTACCAGTGAGTATGGTCTATGTTGGTCTTGAATTAATGCGGTAAAAAATGTTAAGATGTGATTTTTATCAGCAACTGTTTTCCTATGATTCTAGTGTCCATGATAATAGTGGTGATATTGTGGTCCAAGAGGTGGCAAAACAACCTCTAACACAAGATCTGCTGCAATCTTCGGTAATCCCACTGTACATCCTCTCACTCTGGGTCAGGAGTGACCTTCTTATCGCCATGTTGTTTTGGAGTCATTGTTAAATTTCGTTTATTTTGCTCTGATGTCAGGACTGCTACATCGTGGACCAGAACGGCTCCAGTGTGATGGTGTGGAAAGGCAAAAACGCCTCGAAGGAAGAGCGTCAGAACGCAATGAACCGAGCCATGGTATGTTCATGAAAATGTAGTAAATGTCTATCCACTAGAGGTCAGTGTTTCTCACTTTTGATTATCGCTTAATTAACAACAATATTTGCAGTTAGAATATGCATAAAGCATAAACAGGCACTGAGCAATTTGCCACAGATTTTGCCCAGGAACTCCAATCGGGCACCATTTTTGGCTCAGTTGTGCAAACAGAGGTGTGCAGTGTACACGAAATTACACAGTTTACTCTCACCTTAACTCAATTTCTTGATTTCTTTCAGAGCTATATCAAAGCAAAGAAGTATCCAAGCCGTACCAGGGTGGAGGTGATGAGTGAAGGTGGGGAATCAGCAATGTTCAAGCACTTGTTCAAGTCCTGGAAGGATAAAGGACAGACTCAGGGACTGGGAAAGACTCACAATGTGGGGAAGACAGGTAAATCTGAGCTGGAAAATCCAACCCAGAACTCTCTGCTTACAAAGCAGGCTTTCCAACTCCTACACTATGGAGACAAACACCTGTAAAATTTGTTGAATATGTACTGTATATATATATATATATATAAAAATACTTCTGTTGCTTGTACAGCAAAGGTGGACCAGGGCAAGTTTAACGTGATGGAGCTCCACGCTCGTCCTGAGCTGGCAGCACAGCACCGCATGGTGGACGATGCCTCTGGAGACATTAAGGTGGAGCAGCTAAACAGTTTCTTACATCATCAGTGAACACTGAGGTTTTTTTTTTTGTTTTTTTTTACATCATTAAGTTTTTCTGCCTCCGTCAGGTGTGGCGCATTGAGCATTTGGAGCTGGCTGAAGTCGATCCCAGTACATATGGACAGTTCTACGGCGGCGACTGTTACCTGATACTGTACACGTACCAACAAGCTTATCAGCAGCAGTACATCCTCTACATGTGGCAGGTCAGTAACATGTTTCACTGTAGTCATAAATGTTACAGGGATGTAACATGTGTAACTTCTTAGGTCATTTCTATTATAATTCTTTATTTTTGCATTGAATTAGTGTCCTATTGGGCAGCATTGGTGCCTGAGGAGTTATGGAAGCTTCAGGTTTGAGTCCACCAACTGCTAGGTTGCCAATGAGTTTAGAACCTGACCCAGATAACGTTCAGTGGGCTCACAACCAGTGATATTTTAGTATAAATAATTGACTAATATCCGTGCCTCTTTAGTGTAAGACAACACTGATAAACTGTCAGGAATTGAAAAAAGACAATATTCTTCTCCAACAACTCTGATTACCTTTTTTTTGTTTTTTATAGCCATCTGCTGCCACCTAGCAGAAGAGTATTTAATTGTGCTTATGCTCTGAGACCAAAGGACAATTTTATATAATAAATACATATTAGGGCAGTCTAACATTTAAGGAAAAGGACTTGGGTCTGCAAAGCTTAAAGCTCAAATCCACCGGTTGCCAGATTGTTACTGAATTTGTTAGCATCACCCTGACACACACAACTCTCAGTATGGTGCAGTGGGATTTGGGTGGAATTTGTGGAAAGCCAGGAATTTTTGAGACCTGGTAATAAAGGATACAGGATGATCAATGAATAGTGCCATAACTTTTAACATGTTCCCTAGGGGTCACTTGCAATTATGAGGAAAGTACCAAAAAAGTACTAGAATAAATGTCTGTATCCCAACATGTGAATGGCTGTTATGTAAATCATCCAATAGTGGCCTGGTCAAGTCACACATGACGACCTCCTCTAATACAGTATGCCTTCAGAGATGATTAGGTTTCTCATAGGAAATATACTTTATTAGTATGAAAAATATTATTTATTTAATTCATTCATTTTCTCACTCTTGTCCGTTACCGGGTCACATGGGCAGCAGTCTGAAACCCAATCAGACTGGAGGTAATTTTTGCTGGTTGAACTTCAGTGGCAACCTGGCACAAACTCTTGGCAAACCAAAGCTCACTTTCATAATTGCTAGACACAATCTCCTGCCCTGCTATTCATTCATTACATTTAATATTAGTCACAGCATGAAAGACAGAACAATGAAAAACTCCTCTGCTAGGTGGCAGCAGATGCTAAAGCGTCTTTCTTCAATTTCTGCCAGTCTATCAGTGTTGTCTTCAACTAAACAAGCACAGAGCTTACTCAGTGATTTAACCAGAGTACTACTACATGTTATCACAAATACTTTTGTGAGATTGGGAAACACTGTTCTAACACTGGTTATCAGAAAGTTCAACTGATGCACTAACTAGTAATTAATGTTTCTCTTCAGGGTCAACACGCCACCAACGATGAAATCACAGCATGTGCCTACCAGGCTGTAAATGTGGATAATAAATATAAAGGAGCTCCAGTCCAGGTCAGGGTGGTGATGGGAAAAGAACCCCGACATTTCCTGGCTATGTTCAAAGGCAAACTTATCATCTTTGAGGTAGGAATTGTCTGATAAGTTGTAATTAATGTACCGCAAATAATTAGAGCAGGTTCCGCGCTGTTCCCATTTTCCACAACCTAGCATTGCTAACTTAGCTGTTAGCTAAGCTTAGCATGAGAAGAGATAGAATCTGAAGAAAAAGTGTCTTTGTCTATTCCTTAGCTCACACATATAGACTAAGTTTAGGATAGATTATAATACAACACAGCTTCACACTGTAACTCATTGTAGTGTCATTGTCATAGTGAAATACAATAACAATAATAACTCAAATTAATGAGTATCAATTACTCAATAAGACCACACACAGCAGGAATGTTTACCTACCTAAAAAGATTATTTTTATAGATAACTTTCTATCTACTAACTCTACTAACATTAACCTACATGCCTATCTATATCCTACTAACCTACCTATCTACTAGCATCCACCTTCCACATGTTCAGGTTTTACTGTCTGTCTGTCTCTGTCTGTCTGTCTAAACTCCTGTGAGTAGTTTAGTATTACTTTCAACTAAACAGGCTCAGAGTAAACTGAAACGTAGTCACGAGTAGATTTTTATTGATTATTTCAGATATATTATCTCTGGCCCTATGTGTCTCTCTCGCCCAAAAAATATGGAAAATAATTATTTTATTTTATTATTGTTATTATTATTATTATTTCTTTCATTATTTCTCTGCCCCCCAAAATATGGAAAGTAACTCTTTTTCTTTTTTAAGAGTTAAAAAATGTTTTCTCTTAATTTACCAGGAACAAGGAAAGGGGATTAATAAAGATCAATCTAATCTAATCTAATCTCTTGATACAGTTTGTAGATGTAATGAACCATATGAAAGTCTAAAAGATGAGTTGAATATTTACTTGTGTGTTTGTCCAAAGGGCGGCACAGGTCGACCAAGTGCGGTGAACCCTGATCCTGCTGCCAGGCTCTTCCAGGTCAGAGGTACCAATGAGCTGAACACCAAAGCTACTGAGGTCCAGGCCAGAGCTTCGTCTCTGAACACCAACGACGTGTTCCTGCTGAAGACAAATCACGTCTGTTACCTGTGGTACGGAAAGGTAGGAACTAGGTGTCCAACCGCACCTGAATTATTCCAAAGATTCACACAGCGTGTTTCATTTAAGTCCTCGTTCCTCTGTGTCCAGGGCTGCAGCGGTGATGAGAGGATGATGGCCAGAGCGATGTCCGATGTGCTGACCAAGCGGGACAAGCAGGTGGTGATGGAGGGCCAGGAGCCAGCGGCCTTCTGGGTCGCTCTGGGAGGGAAAGCTCCCTACGCCAGTGACAAGAGGTAAATGTAGGAAATGGAACGTAGCTTCAACACAACAGGTCATATCGTAGTTGTTGATGATGTTCTGTTTGGTTTCCCTATCAGACTGCAGAGGGAAGAACCTCGTCACAGTCCACGTCTCTTTGAATGCTCTAATCAGACGGGTCGATTTATAATGACCGAAGTGGACGACTTTGCTCAGAGTGACCTGGATGTAGAGGACGTCATGCTGCTGGACACCTGGGAGGAGGTGAGAGGTTAAAAGAACCAAAGAGTAATCTTCAATCCTTCAATGCCATTGAACCTATATTCAAACTCTCTTCTAACTACGTAAACATCAACTGATATTGCAATTTTTATATCAAGGAAAAGTACAAAAGTACAGTGTTTTTGTAGAAAAGACCTATGACAGGGTGCTTTTATATGAGGAAGTCAGGAGTGGCAGAGAAGTATGTTAGACTGGTGCTGATTGTGTATGAGAACAGTACAACAGTGGTGAGGTGTGCTGTTGTCAGAACAGAAGATATGAATGAACCTTGAGCCCCTGTTGTTTGCTTTAGTGATGGACAGATTGAGAGATGATGTTTGCAGATGACATTGTGATCTGCAGTGAGAGTAGACAACAACTAGGAAAGAACCTAGAGAGGTGGAGGTTTGGACTAGAGAAAAGAGGAACATGACTGTGGAAGAGAGGTAAAGAATACAGTGGAGACATGATGGGACAACTGGAGAAAAGTGTTGGGGGGAGGCAGGAAGAAGACAAGAAGCAGAGCTGGAGGTGGAGGAGTTAAAGAGATTCTCTTTGGGAGAGACAAGGATGGACAGGATCAGGAATGAGGTGATTAGAGGGACAACACAGACAGGAAGGTTTGGAGAAAAAACTAGAGAAGCCAGATTGAGATGGTTTTGGACATGTTCAGAGAAGGGACAGTGGATACATTGGTAGAAGATTGATCCTAGAGATGGAGCTACCAGGTAGGAGACAAAGAGGAGATTGATGGATGCAGTGAGGGAGGACATGGAGGTAGAAAAATGGAGGGAACAAAAACAAAAAAGGATGAAAAAAGATGATTCACTGTGGAAACCCCTGAATAACTGAGCTGAAAGGAAGAGAAGAACAATTTCAGGGTCGACTTAAAATTTAACCCTGCATTAATTTTACTCTCAATCTTCTTCAAATATATATTGGAGAAATTCTAAGTTTCTATTACTTATTAAAAATATATTTTCTTCAAGTTCAGTTTTATCCCTTATTTTACCTCATACAGATTTTCTTCTGGATTGGAAAGTCTGCCAACCAGTCTGAGACCAAACAGGCGTGGACATCCGCCCAGGAATACCTCAGGACTCACCCTGCGGGGCGTGACCCCAACACTCCCATCATCATTGTCAAACAGGGCCACGAACCGCCCACATTTACGGGCTGGTTCAATGCCTGGGATCCTCATAAGTGGAGCGTGAGTTAATTATTAGAATGTCTGAGTCAACGTGAGTGTTGTAGAGCGTGGTCACATGACTGGTAAGACTACTAACTGTACATTTCCATGACTTCAGCACCGATCAGCGTAGTCAGCAGCATGAATCGCACAGAAAATCTTGTCAGTGTTTATGTGCTGTGTGTGTGGACGTGTCACATGATTTCATGGATCACAGATGCACCACTGCATGCCACTAATTCTCAGCAATGCTTCACTTGATCTTCTCCACAGGGAGGAAACTCCTATGAGGAGATGAAAAAAAAGCTGAGCCATGCAGCATCTCTCTCACAGGTCACTGTAGTAAGTGATTGACACTAATTCAACCTCTAATTAACACTGTATATTCAAACGACCTATAAGATATCAGCCATTGACAGACAGAGATTTCACTCTTTCATTGTTTTCTCAAAACACTGTTCCAGAACAGTTGGTAAAATCCTTGTTAATAAATGTCCAATAATATCAGATGACATTATTGGTCTGAGGATTGCATGATGTAATGTCAGTAAGAATAAAATCGTTTAATAATGAAAATTTGACTATACAATGTCAGGGTTTTGCCAAATTAGCTGGAATCGCGCGTAGGGTCCTGAGATGTTTATGTTTTTTGGAGCAAACAGTTGCATATATCACAATCAACAAAAATAATAAATACATTTCTGTTTTGGGGTATATATGTGAGATGTTGATGTAAAAAAATCATCTACATCATCCATCTGCAGCTGTAAATGTAAGATAAAATGCCAAATGCATTGCATTGCAATTTTCAGTTAAAGAATATAGCAGACAGAGCCTTTTGCAGATTAATGTCTCACTTGAATCTAAAAACGTAGTAGCTCCTGCGTAACAAATAATTTTGTGTTTTTCGTTAATAAATAGCTAAAAAAAAAACACTTCAAGGTTTTTTCCTCGGATTGTACCAACTCTTCAGTGAGCAGGCTTTACTGTTTTCAAAGGACAGAACTTCCAACTCTTCTGCCTCACTTCTCTGCAGGACCATCACTCCAGTTCACCCAGTACGAATGACTACAGGGCTCCGGGTGGCCCTGTCACCCAACCTCCAGTCTACAGGGTCCATAGTTTCGGAGCTTCACCCGGACCCTCTACTCCCACAAGTCCGTTCGGAGGTAGAGGCCCAAACTCTGCGACCCTCTCGCCTTTCGCTCCCTCTGCTGGAGGGATGTACTTGGACCCTGAGCTTCTGGTGAACAAGGCTGCCAGTGAGCTGCCTGAGGGGGTGGACCCCTCTCAGAGAGAGGTGAGTTCGGCACCATCTTGGGTTTTATATCTGCTATGTCCAAACTCTGACTCTAGTCCGAACTGCTTTTAAAGGCAAGGTATGGAAATATTTTAACATTAAGATGAATAGGTTTTGAGAACATGAGCGTGCAGTAACAGCGCTTGTGCAGCAGAGGTCAGTCTAACCTAATCTGGTCTTGTGCTGCTTCGACTTCAGGACTTCCTGTCTGATGAGAACTTTGAGAAACTTCTAGGCACCGGCCGTTTGGAATTCGAGCGTCTGCCAAAGTGGAGACAAAATGACCTGAAGAAAAAAGCAGGACTGTTCTGAAACGGATTCATGAAAAAACAAAGAATACATTTGATGTCAATTATACTTAAATATTAACTTAAATTTCAAACACTGGCCAAAATGTACCGACAAGGACAGTTGCTTACAAAGACACAGATTAGACTTATCAGAATCATAAACATGACTTGGATTTGACTTGAATTGTGCTTTATAACTTAATCCAGAGGTCCCCAACTATGTGACAAGGCCGTTTCATGTTTACGATGGAGACGGAAGTAAACATTATTTTAATAGTTTTTTATTTTAATAGTTATTTTTTTATTTTAATAACATCGATGTATTATCAGAACATAGTTATATAGAATATAGTTAACGCCCATTGGCTGAACTTTGATTAAAAAATAGAATAGGGCACAGAGGAGGCGGAAAATATCCTTGTATTTTCAAAATAAAAGCAAATTTTCCTTTTGATCAAATTACGGATTCACTGCGACAATTGCCTGTCACATTTCAGACACTGTATAACGTCGTGCTCAGCTCGTCTGGTTATCCTTACTTTGTGCACTTTATTTTTGTTTAATAACAGTCGTATTGGTTTATTTTGTCGGTTGTTTTAACTACACATCTTGTGATAACATGAACTCCTCCATGTTGGCATTAAGGTTGGGGACCTCTTTTTATAGCTATACTTTGAATGTTTTATTTTTATTTTTTGCTTTGCTGAATCAATAAATTATAAATAAATAAACACAAATCCCCAATTCGCTGGTTATCAGTGTTTTATTTCAGATCAAGTGCAAATGCAGATCAGTTGAAGGAGAAAATTAGCTTTTTCACTATAGAAACAAACAAATGTAATTAAGGATTTAGCGTATTATTGCCCCTTTGGCACAAACCAGAGTAATTTAGGTGCTGTTAGGTCAGGGATACACTGTATTTGCTAAAAAGAGTGTGGATGAAGTGTGTCTCTTAACACACAGTTAGAGGTAGAGTAATTGGGAATGTTATCTGAAACGAAACGTTTCCTGAAGTGTTCCTCTGCTGGAGACGATGCTCTCTCTCCAAGCCTTTTCCCCACTTTTTGCTATTAGTCTGAACCTGAAGTCGCTCCTTTTAAAACTTAGTTGAGAAAGGGTGGTGTTAAGATCAGCTCACACCTTAATCCTGTAGGAAACCCATGATTTTTGGGCAGTAATCTGGCTGTAAACACAGTATACATTTTTACAGTTCCAAATAGTGCCAAAGTTGTCAGGAGTCAAGAGTAGCTGGTGACTTTGGCCTACATATTAAATCCAACAGCTTTTGCGTACACTAACTACGTTACCTAAACTAGTGAATTGCTTGTTTTGTTGCTTGGAAAATACCATTACTGTAAAATGATTGTAAAAGAAAACATAGAATCTAAAACAGACATGTGAACGGTCTCATGCCTCTCTTTAAATAATTTTTATAAACCCCACTTTTCATTCACATTTTTCATTCTCTCTTTTTTCCATTACTCTTCAGACACTCTGTAAAACCACTGCTTAAAAAGCTGCAAGTACAGACAGACAGACAGGAAAATGTTACAGACAGTCTGAGTCAGCAGCTGCAGCAAGACGAAATAAAAACAAACACAAAATGTCTGGGTTAAGGCTTTTCCACACACGTCTACGGAGCATCCAAGAGCATGAGGTGAACGAAGAGTCCGGCCGAGCTGATCACGTCACCTCGCTTGGTGAGCAGTGGCACGTGGCGATAGCCTAGGCAGAAAAAATAAATCAGTATATAAACCTAATACCTAATACAATAGAATAATACAACATACAATATAATTTTTAAGTTTAAAACAACCTACAATTACCATTTAACACACGCCTGAAAATAGTCATTAAGAGATAAAGGTGACATTTCAGTATTGAAACCATTATCAGACTGACTTACCGTTCTGTACACTGGTGAGTGGTAGACAGTACTGGCCAATGAGATCATTATTGGATGTTGAGTCATGGTCTTCCACCACAAAATGCAACATGGCCAGCTCTGGGACATGGATGATGAACTGGAAGCTCTCATTCCACATGGGTTTGAAGCCTGGAATATCATCCACGATTATTAACTCACTGGTTAACAATACCATGTGTAGCAGATAAAGCTTCAATATTCATCATTTACAACAGGGGTCACCAACCGATTTGAAACCGAGAGCCACTTCAAGGACACTCAGTAAGCTAGTCGTTTGATGCAGACTGACCAAACAATGTAATAATAAAAAGTTCTGGGACATACAATAGTGACCACTCTTCTGACCATCATGATTGCAACCATTAGAATATCATTGTAAGTGTAACCTCTGCTTAAAAAGCACAGGAACAGAACCATTTTGACCCTTTTTGGACCTGTTTTGTTTTTGGGAACACACTGTAGGGACCTCAATAGGGCTTCAAGTACTAGGTTGGTGATCCCTGATTTACAACAACAACAATCATCCCAATATACCATTGTTTTCAATATAGTGAGTCTCTTTGCTCTCGTTGTCTGCTGGTACGCCATGGATCTCCACCCTCACCAACGGGTCCACAATAGACTTGTGCTTGTCCTTGTCCTTGGGCAATTGCTGAGCTGAGATAATCTAATAATAGACAAACAAAAATAAATATTTTATATACTACAATTATGGAAAAAAGATGATTTAGATAATAATACCAACAGCTCATCTCAACATTATGTTCCACAAGTATACCCTGCAGACATGATATTTAATAGAGACTTTGTCCATTAAAAGTGTTTTAGTGTAGTATACAGTACTCAGATTTTCTAAACTACCATTGCATATATGCAACATAAAGTAGATCATATAATTCATTTCACCATGACATGGAAAATCTTCTTTTTCAGCCAAGGTCCTCTGGTGAGTGTGTTGGGATCAAACTGGGAAGACAGACTCCTCTGGAATTCTGGTTTCAGGATGTAGCCACTGACACCGTTTGGCAGGAACCGTCCCTGATTTATGTGCATCTCTTTGGAGGGAGTCTGGAAGTTGAGCGCCACTAAAAACCAAATTTAGAATGAGGTGAATTGAACCACAGTCAGTCATTCTAAATCTAGGCTGAGTGATATTTAGGGCTTGGAAGTCTGCCTCTCAAAGGAGTTAAGTTTACCAATCTGACATCCAACGTTCCACATGGGCACCGGGTCATAGTTGGAAGAGTCGGTTCTGGAGCCAGCTGGGTAGATACGGCTGAGTTTGTCCATGTTGTGATGCATATAAGCAGTAGCTGTGAGAAGAGAACCATCAGTTAAACCATGGTGTGTTCATCATGGACAGTCAGTCCCTCAGCTGGTCTGTGTTTACCTGAGGACTCAGCCAGGTTGAAGGCTTTACTCTCTTTGAAGGAGGACATCTCGTAGAAGGCCTGGTCGTCTTTGGCGTGTTCGAAACCATTGAAGTGAACACTCTTACAGTAGATCACGAGGTCAGAGAGTTCGTGGGCCAGTTTGATCTTGGATTTCTACAAAGGAAATAATAATATTAATTCCGGTTGAGCCTCTCTGGGCTAACTTAGCCAGGATTTACCGTATTTGCCGCACTATAAGGCACACCTGAAAGCTTTCAATTTTCTCAAAAGCTGACAGTGCGCCTTATAATCAGGTGCATCTTATATATGGATCAATAATGAGAGCAACAGGTCTTGTAACTAGCTGAAGCAGCAGCCGACTCCATTTCCTCTCGTAGAGCATGCTATGCATGCTGCGATATTTGACTGCAAAGGGTGCGTTTTCATTTCCATTTGTGTAAAGACCCCAAAAGTATGGAGTCAGAATGGTTAAAAAAAACCCCCAAACACACAAGCACGCATCCACGAACGTATTCGGAGGAATTCACAAACGCACTTTCAGAATAAATGCCCAAGCGTGGACCCACAAATTTCTTTTGCGGAATTCACAGATGTATTTTAACAATAAACACACAAACAACAATTCGCACATCAAAATACATTTGTAAATTGCTAAAACTACATACGTGAACTACATGCGCAATTTGTGAAACTGCGCACGCATAGGGGTATGAACCATAATTTCCAGACTACAAGCCGCAACTTTTGTCACACAATTTCAACCCTGCGGCTTGAGCAGAGTTGCGGCTCAGCATAAGAAGTTTAACGTACGATAACGCCCTTTGTACATTAATAAAATGAGCATAAACTGTATGTACAAAATGTTTTTTCCTTTAAAAAATTTATTGGGTGCGGCTTATAGTCCGGAAATAACTGTATTTTTGAGACTCTTCCTGCGTGGACCAGATTTGTGTGGGTTAATGAGTGAAATGTTGTTTAAGTGTTTATTGTTAAAATGCATTTGTGATTTCCACAAAATACATTTGTGGGTCTGCGCTCGTTCATGTATTCTGACTTTATTCTGGTTAGTATTCTATTAATTTTTATGCATCCACTAGAAAGAGCTGCGCTAAAGGGAATGTCAACAAAACAGTCAGATTAGTCTGAACTTTTTTAAGTTCATAAAGTTCAGACTAATCTGACTGTTTTGTTGACATTCCATTTAGCGCAGCTCCAACTAGTGGATGCATAACGCAACCCCAGCCACTATTGTAGCTTCAATTCTATGTGCCTTATAATGCTTATGTATGAAAAAGTTTTAAAACAGGCCATTCATTCAAGGTGCGCCTTATAATCAGGTGCATAAAATACGGTACCTTAAACCTATGTGTTGTAAGGGACCTACCTTTGATTTGGATTTTTGTTCATTCTCTTTATAATCTGCAGCTTCGTCCTCCTCTGACACTGTGTCTTCTTCTATGGTGTTGTTGTTGCTGAAGGCTGCATCTAGTTTGTTCAGTCGCTTCCCTTTAATGAGGAATTTCCCCTTCAGCTCCTGTACTCACAAAGACAAAGAATGTTAGCAGTTTTAAGATATTGCATACGCTAAAGTATTTTCACATTGTAAAGAAATACTATTAAGTCGTAGAAAATACCCATTTGTCTCTAGGGCTGTGTACTGATGCCCCCTGTCTGTATTTTCTCTTGCTTTGCATTTTCAGTGAGCACTTAATAGTTGAAGGCAACAAAAATCAGTTTAAACACGCCGGTAGGTGGCAGTGTTGTCACATGTAAGTTGTTAGGTTATATTGCCTGGGGGAGAGGTAATATTTTGTGTTGTTTCTCTTGATCTGAACATATTTTTATTTCACCAGAGGCGATAATTTCTGAAGTTAGAAGCTGGAATATGTGTAAAAATTTTGTGGTTGCATGTATGAAGCATCAGCAAGGTTTTGTGTTGCACATGTATCAGGGGTTGAAATTTGTAAATTTTCATTCAGCTAAATGGAAACACTGGACCTGCTCTGCAGAATCTATGACAGGAAGGAAAAAGTCCTGTAATGGATCATGGATAATGATTGTATCACATTTTCCTCGGTGGCTGGCAGATATACACATGTTCAATTTCTCAGTGTGTTTTTTTCTTTATAAGCCACAACATTTACTTAAAATACAAGACTTTCCTTTTCGCAATTGTCTCCAAAAACTTGAAGAAATATCCTGAGAGCTGGTGTGACCTGTGTTGTCTTTCAGTTTTTGCTCCATCAGATACAGAATAACCTCAGCCTAATGAAATACTTCCTCCTCCAAACAAACCTAATGTGAACTCACAGTAAACAGGAAAATGGAAAAAGGTGATGTCACTGAGCCTGAATTTGTTTATTGCTGTAATTTAGAGGTGTGGTGTCCTGTTGGTGTTTATCGCACAATAATGTGGGGAGAGGAGCACAGTCATTATGGTGGGTTTGTTATAAGACTTCAGCTGCAACTGGGGAGATGAGGATGGAACGACCACAAGGTGGCAGTGGCGCTAAAATGCAGGGATAGGAGTCGGAGAAGGAAGTTGAGATAAGGAAGGAGGAGAATGATAAGGCGTAAGAAGGAGGTCAAGATTAGGAAAAGGAAATTTAAAAAAGGGGAAGGGGATTTTTTTCAGGGCACACACCTGAGGTGAGGGGAAGTTGGTAGGCATGGTGCTGCCCAGAGGCTTCGTGACCAGAGCATCACCCAGAATGGAGATCATGTGATGAGCCATGAGCTTCTGTTGGTCCACAGAGCAGTGGTTCTCCAGGGACAAGATCACCGGGTAGTCAGATGTCTGGAGAAAAAGGACAGCACAAGGTGAAGGTCAAAGGATAGGATAGGAGATGGAACGTATTGATTGGTCCACGACAGCATCACGTGCTTCCCTGCAGGAAACACGTACTTACGTACTTTGAAGGCATAATCTTTGATAGCTTTGATGGCGTCCTTGAACAGAATTTTGGACGTCAAAGTGTAGCCGTGATAAATCACTGGTTCCCCGTTGGCCCCGTCCCAGCAGTCCAGCTCAACGCAGCGACAGCTCTTCATTAGCGCTCTAACAGGAACAGAGTAGTTCATGTGTGAAGGTCTTGAATATGGCATGTGGAAATATCTGGGACGGTTAAAAACTAAGGACCTGAAACATCTGCTCTGCAATTACATAATCTGAGGAAACAATATCCATTTATTTACAGTCATGGAAAAAATGATTAGACCACTCTTTCTTTAATTTCTTGTCCATTTAAAAGTCTGCTTCCACTTAATCTACATTAATCTGGACAAACATAATAACAACAAAAAAGGCTCATAATTCAGTTTAATTTCAGAGCTGATTTCTGGCCATTTTGCATGGCTTTATTGACAGTGACAAAAATCCCTTCCATTCCTACATCACTAGCAATAACATTGTACTGACAAATACAGTGCTTTTAGTCATTACATGGTTTTGTGTTCATTGTTTCCCCCAGGTGATAAACCTTTAGTGGAACAAGGCATTAAGATGAACAAGGAATTGAAGAAAACAGCAGAGTGGTCTAATCATTTTTTCCATGACTGTATACTGTACACTCTACCATTCTTTGCAGTTAGTATATAGTGTAATACAGTATGCATTTTGACTGCTTATATTTCATTTTGTTGAGCTATAGTCAGCATTTATTTCCTTGGTGAATTATAAGAAGTTAAAACTCCTAATTATTTTATGCTTTTAATGAATTGTTTGAAATTGAAATGAACTGTTTTTAGCCTATACTATTTTTAGAGTTTAAGCTAGCATTGGGCTAATTTTGAGCCATTTTTGGCAACATTTTATTATATTTTAAGGTTTTCCTATGTCTCTCTGGAGAATGTATATTAACTGTGTGTGGCAGTAGTTACTTGATGTAGGCTTCTGTGCTGCTGGGTCCTTTAAGCTGGTCCTCCATCAGGTACGTGTTGTGTGAGGAGGAGATGTAATAGTGGTTGAGGGGCTGGCTCATGTCCTGGTAAACCCCCTTATGGGCGGGGTTTAGGATGGATCCCTCTTCGTGGTGCAGGTACATCAGGAAGCCATCTTTGGTCATGTGCTTCTTCTGCTTTGCTGCAGACCAGAGAAAAAGGGAAGGGTTTTGAGATCCAGCCCAAACCATCCCAGATCAGTTGGGTTTCTGGTCAAACCTACCTGTCTCGTCCATCTCGTATTTGTCAATCAGCTTCACGGCGTCCTCCAGGTTCACGTTCTCCCTCTGCTCGTTCAGCAGGAAGTTCAACAGGTCTCTGGAGCTCATCTGACCGTCAGTTTTGGCATAATTTTCATAAATCACATCGATTTCCTCGCGCTTGGTTAGTATTTCATAGAAATGTTCGATCTCAGGTCCTTCCAGGGTTCCTGAATTCGATTTGTCACATTCCTGCACAACATAAGACAAAATTAAGCATTTGATCGGCCAAAGTTCTTAGATTTAATTTTGTTTTACTTGCCTTAAAGATCTCTTCGGCATAGTTGTCGTCAACCTCGACGTTGATGTGACGTAGGAAGTGTTTCAGCTCCTTCAGGTTCATCTTGTTGTCTGCATTCTTGTCTGCTTTCCTCATGCAGTTGATAATCCAGCTGAGGTTTACATTTAAGGATCGTGTCTAAAAACATTATCCCGAAGTACAGAACTCACAAACACCGCAAGAAAAACCTGTTGCACTTCAACAAGGATACTGCTCATTCTTCTGCTGCCGGCTGAGGCTCATCATGTTGCTCATGATCTTGTTCAGACTGGCCACCCATTGTTTGGCCTCATCCCCACTGGAGGCCATCAGGTCCAAATTTTTCTTGCGTCCTTTGAAGATGATGGAGAAGCAGCGATCTTCATCTGCAGGCAGCGTGTGTTTATTGAGCCCCTCAGACTGTCGGCCCATACGCACCGAGTCAATGTCGTCAATAGAGACTGTTTGGGAAGAAGGTTGGAAGTATTTTAATTTCATAGTAAGGTTACTATAGCAGGGCATACATAGATGGTCAGATACGATCAGACTGATCACACGGTACCACCATTCACAGCATGACTTCTATAACCAAAACTGCTTTCTATGAAAGCATCTGTCATTTGTATGTAATGCAATATAATGTTAATGCAGACGAGGAGGAGGAGAAAAAGTTGGTAGAGGAAGATTTGTGTATGCTTCTACTTTCTCTCTGAGATCCAATGAGAAAAATGCTCAGCAAACAAAGTCTAATTTCATGTACTTCTTCTTCTTTTCCTTTCGGCTTATCCCATTTTTCAGGGGTTGCCACAGCGAGTCAACAATTTCCATCTGACCCTGTCCTGCGCATCCTCAACTCCAACTCCAACCACCTCCATGTCCTCCCTCACTGCATCCATAAATCTCCTCTTCGTCTCTTACCTGGTAGCTCCATCTCTAGGATCATTCTTAGCTCCATGTCTAGCATTCTTCTCCCAATATAATCACTGTCCCTCCTCTGAACATGTCCGAACCATCTCAGTCTGTCTTCTCTAGCTTTTTCTCCAAACCATCCTGTCTGTGTTGTCCCTCTAATCACCTCATTCCTGATCCTGTCCATCCTTGTCTCTCCTAACGATAGAGACCCTCAGCATCTTTAACTCTGCCACCTCCAGCTCTGCCTCTTGTCTTCTACCTATTCCTAGTGTCTCTAGTCCATACATCTGTCTCTTATACACATCTGTTCCAAAATCTGTACAAATACACAGCGCACCTTGAAGCTCAAATTTAGCAGCTGTCCCTGCATGCAGGATCTACGAGATGGTGAGAGAAATGTCCCTTACAGCTTTTATGTTCAATTTGGCATGAACCTTATTGCTTACCAGGCAAGGCTGGATAACAACAAAGGACAAGATGTGTATAAGAGACAGGCTCTAGGGTGTGACAAATCATCTTCCTCACTGCTGTTAGTGTTGTCTGAATGTTCTGTTACTTTGTGCATTTGGTTTGTTTTGGCCTTTGTTTTTGGTTTAAAACCTTTGTTCTTTCCAGATTTTTCTTTTGGGGTATTGGTTTGGTCTATGGCTGGTCTCACCACTGTCCTGTAAACCTTTCCCTTCACCTTAGCTGACACCCTTCTATCACAGATCACCCCAGAGACCTTTCTCCAGTTGTTCCATCCTGCCTGTATTCTATTCTTTATTTATTCTAATTTCATGTACAATTTGTGTTATTCAGCGATCAGACACGGAAAGGAAAATGGTGACGACAACAAATGGTTCAGACGAGGACATGTCTTTCCGTACGTGGTCAGTGTGGTCTTTCAATACAGTTCTGCCCCCCTTGGTTGTTTTTTCAGGTGCATCTACTGTATATTTGTGCATGTGCAGTGTGGCAGGCTAACGTAAAAATCATGGGTTAATATCGGCAGAACTTTAAGCATGTTTGATAACTACATGATCAATCATGAGGTAGTCAGGAGGCAAACATGAGGTAATAACTAAACCTGCATACACAATGCACACCTGAGCCAAAAGTCCGGCCAGATCACTGATCATCACACACGATGATCAATTGCACAACGCACACCAAGCTTAAGATGACTCCATGACCACCTTTTAGGGTTTTAGATTCAAGATGCAACCAAAAAGTTCAAACATTTGGCAAGCAGAGAATTTGATTTTGCACAATTGTAATGATTTATCTTTTGCAGAGATTTGTTTGTTTTTTTTAAGTTACCCTTTAACTTTTTCATGAGCTTCTGGTAGTTAATCATAAATTTATACATCAATAATCTTCAGACATATTTTAGTTGTCGAAACTCAGCTGAGAGAATGTCGTAGCCAACACTGATCAAATCTGTCTTCCTACAAAATGTCTGAATTTCTGGCACGTAATACAGCAAACGATCCGCCCTGTGGGATTTTCAAAGACCAAGTCAGATGTGCAGAGGCATCTTTCTGCCTTTCCTGTTGTTTTCTGACTCGAAACCACAGCAGTTGTATCAGGAGTTCTTTGTCCAAACACGTTACATAACATCGCTCTGATCCAGAATCTTGTTTACCACAATCTGAGCTGTATTTCTGTCTACTCAACACCAGGATTCTTTGGCAACACTGGCACGCATTCCACAGGGATTCCACTGCTGCACTCTTTAATGCAACTAGGGCCTCACTGTAATCTCTGTGTGTTATGCACGAGCGCTCACAGGTAAACATGAATTTAAACACTGTGATGATGCGTAGGCCTGAGGCTAAAATTGACTTAATATACTTCAGTGCCATTTGGTTACTCTCAGCAAGTTTCTTTTAGCTGAAATAATGGCTGACTTTAGTTGTGTTTCAAGTCATATAACTCTGCAGACGATCATCTGATGGTACAACATTCTTTTGCGCATTACAATATTTTATTTAGATTCACTTTGTTGCAACCTGTATTGCTATATTTTAGGATGCTTTGTAATTTTCTTACAAAGTAATTTCCTTTCTTAGAAAACGATAACAAGCTTTTTTGCAGCACTAATGACTTGGTCTCTACCACTGACTTCTTTTTCAAAATTTACAAAACAACCTTTTTCACTTAATACTGAATGATAATGTACATTTTTAATTGTCAAACACTTAGGCTGTGCTGACCTGTATAGTCAAAGACATTAATTTGCATGGCAAATAAACAAGAATCGTGTTTGTTACAGAACGCATGCTGCAATTGTGCTCTCAGGTCGGCCAAATCCTCACTGCGTATTAAAAACGAGATTAAGATATCTCTCTATTTTTTCTCCAAGATTCCCTGTTTTTTTATTTATTTAAATGTTTATTTAACAGGGACAGTACAGTTACGTTGTTACCAAAAGTCACCAATGTCATTGTATATGGGGCTTTTAGCCATTGGCTAGTTTGCAGTCCCTGAATTCTGTGCATAAAGCTGACTCCATGAAGACAATCAACAGGACGTTATTGCTACGTCTGATCTGTGGTTAAAAACTAACCGCAACAGAGAGGAGTTCACTGTGGAGGAGTTTCGTCTGTAAATCTGGACCCGTTTCTAAGAATCATTTCTCTTGAGGTCAGCCGCCAATGTCCAAGACATGTTGGTTGTGCCGCGCAGACATTGTTTGAATACCAGCTGGAAGTTTCACACAAAGACATGGTTGTGCCGTGTCCTTAAACGTCTTCTCTCCCAAATAATATGGGAGGGAAAATTCCTTTGTGAAAAAGAGAGAGTGTTTCCCTCTGTAGTTACTCGGTCAGCCATGTCAGAGTGCGAGGGCACAAACATGGCCTTCGGGTTAATATAAGCTTTGCTTCAGTGTTACAACTCAAAGCAAACAACGGTCGAGGAATGGCATGCAAAGCAATAATCATCTACTCAGCTTATCGACTGCACCACTTTCAATAAAGTACTCTCACAGAATTGTTTAGGCAAATACTGATCTGATCAATCTACTGATATGCCTGACTTTTTCTCACTGACTTGATGCTCTATAGAAATGTGCAGTCACACGGGAAGAGCATACCAGATTTATATCTGCCATCTTTAACAAAACACTGTACTGTACCCCTCAGGGTTCATTGTATGTTTCTGTGTTAAAGGAAATGTCTGTTGTTATGATGGATAAAGTAACAATATTATCATAAATACCCTTGAAATATCTACATCTACTGAACCCCACCAGTTTCATATGCGCATTCACCGAACCCTAGGGTGAGTCGGTGGGTCTTGACCTCCGTGGCAGAGGCTCCACTGAACCCCAGAGACCGACTCACCAAACCCCTAGGGTTCGATCGAACCAAGATTAAGAACCACTGATCTACATTTTCTCATCAAATATTCTGGAGAGGGGAGAATGGCCCAGAGGGAAAAAAAACATATGTCAAACCTAAGGCCTGTGAGTCAAATGTGGTCAGCCAAGTCATCATGTGTGGCCCACAGGAGCTTAAAAGTATACCATATTTTCACGACTGTAAGTCTTGAATTTCTTCAAAATGTGTGGCTGGCCTATAGTGCAGTACGCCCTATGTGTGTTGTTGTTGTAAGGTTGACATAGTAGAGGACACCATGAGAACGTTAAAGGGTGAAGTGTGGGTGTGGATTGTGTATAAAACCTGTGCCCTATGATCAGGTGCGCCTTATGTGTGTGTTCAATATAGTAACGACACACAAAACTGAGACTGTGCCTTTTAGTACGGTGCCCCTTATGGACGTAAAAATAGGGTATGCTAATAAAAAATAACTTTGTAATTTGAATACATGATAATAAATTGCAGACTAATTTCATTACACATAAGCAGTAATTAATTATCAATTAGTGTTAAAGAGGATCTTCATAGCTGATGATGCCCTGTGCTGAAAAATGTGCCACCCCCTGGTATAAACAATGACATAAACATGTAACACACAGCTGCCAGTCTGGTGGGATGACTCTTCAGAAGAACACTATCTTGCAAAAGGCCCTATTCTTAGCTTCCTGGGGCAGATAATGTGGAACAAACAGACATGGAAAATGTGATGAAAACAGGAAACGTAACTGAATGTTGACGACTCAGTAACAGCAGCAGAGGAGGAGAGATGGCAGCTGTAGCTGTGTTCCTCTAATAAAAATGAACAAAAGGCAACAGTGAAAGTCAGCTAAGGCCACGACTATGTATGTGAGGTGTGGCGGACAAGTCTCGTACGCTTTCTAGCTTCGATGCCCTTTAGAGCTTTGTGTGAAGAGTGACCTGCAAATGAACAACGAGGGGGCAATAAAACCAGAGCTGCAACAGTTTCTGTGAACGAGGAAATGCCAATAAGCCTTAAAATCACTTTGCTCTATTAAAGCAGCTGGAGTGTTTGGTCAGCAGGGGGTAGCAGCCCCTGTCTGACCCTTCTGTTTTGCCTACATGCGTGGGAACCTATAGGACACACCGCTCCACCGCTTAGTGTTTGTTCGAGGCTCAGACCGGGACACATGTTATCAGACATGGGAGCACCAACAGACGCTGTCATAGGAGTGTGTGTCTGTGTCTGTGCTTTCACCCTCTGACCCTGCTCTGTTTATGATAAGAACCTAATCTGTGTGTCTCTTTAACACATAGACCAACTTACAGTGAGAATTCCCATAATTGTTGTTAAGAGTCTTTGGCTACACAACATTGTCTTTCGTTGTGAGTTCTTTCCATTCCATCCGCTGCCACTGCCTGTCGCATACTGTTTTCATCAACTATGGGTGTGTTTAACCGAGAGAGTCAACAACTATGCAGTTTGTCACATCTGCTGTATGGAAAACAGACAACATCTGTTTGTATTTATGCCAAAACATTCTGTTACTCTTTCCATTCTAAATTCTAACAGTAACACAACAAATACAAATAATTTTATGTAACAGAATCCCACTGCAGATGGAGATTAAACATATTAGTGTTATTAAAAGATGACATATTTTTAAATTGCTCTGGTTATATATTTCTTTGACTTGACTGTGTTTCTGCACTTCCTTTTTCCGTCTGCTCAACCTAATTCAGTCAGCTCGGGCCTGGGGACCAAATGCGGCCATTTGAGCCCTTTAATGCGGCCCGCCAACCTTGTCCAAATAAAATAATCTATTTATATAATCAATATACTTCCTATTTTTTCTGCAATAATGCAATTCCCCAGTAGATGACGTCATAAAGGGTGTTAGAAATGTAGGATTTTAGGTTTATACGTGACTTTAACATGCCATTTATCATAGTTCGAACAAATGACCCATCTTTCTGCTCTGGACTCGGCCCCAAAGTCCAATTTTAGGACTAATTGTGGCCCGTGAGTCAAAAAGTATGCCCACCACTGGTCTAGCTTGTATTGCTCTTCCTTTGTCTGTAAGCTTTCACAGCCAACAACCTCTCAAACTATCAGTTCCACTCTTGTTCTTTATCACCCTAACCTGCTGCACAATCCTTGCTGCTCTATCTCTTTTAATCGCTTAAAGTCGTCCTTCCTCATTGTCTCATACAAACCACAATTTGAATTACCTTTCCTCATTTTCTCCTTCTGTCGGTTACGGTAAATGACATTTTTTGTCTACACATAGCAGCTGTAGTTCCTGGGTGTGCCTGACCTACTTAAAAATAAAAGGAAGCCGCTACATGTGCAGAGTATGCATTTCCTGTAAGAGATCTATCCTTTGTTCTGAGTCGACTGACATATTCATCTTTGTGTGAAGTCCTTTAGTCGGTTAAAATTATGTAATCAAACATTAGCGGTTGCGGAAGCAAGCCTAGGTTAGTTCACAGTTCCACAGTTGAGGCCACTCACAGGTCTGATTCTTTTTGAACATTTTGTGGGACTCGTGCCACAAAGTTTTGCAGTCCTCTTGCAGCCTGTAGAACCGGTCCTTTTTCCAGGAATTGGAGCGAACCTTGACCAGTACACCACCGACCAGGAGGAACTGGAGGTCCGTGTCTCCTTCCAGACCTTTGAGCGCAGGAGAGAGATACACAAAAAAACAATTAGGGATGTAAAACATAATTCTATGTCTATGGTCTTCAAGGCCCAGCTCTTTACTCTCTGCATCTTGGAGAACCAGCCCTTCACCATCAATTGAGGCAGATTTTTTGTTGTTCAATTCTTCTGTGAATCTGTGAATTCTAAACCAATTTTGAATATAAGCAAAACACTTATCAACAAGTAATTCAATAAAAATATCCAGCCAACTTAAACTCTGCACAGTACTATATATTGCATAACATGTTGTGTAATAATAAACCACCCTTAGTGCTGTGTAACTTCTTTTAGATATCCGATATGCAGATATTGTCTCCGAAATAACCTGATTCCATTATTAACTGATACCGATATAGTAGTGGGGCAGTGACTGCCTTATGGTTAAGGATATTTACAAACTTATGTTGCTTGCACCAACATTCCTTATATTATTTTGTGATTATTATAATACATTTATAAAAATCAAGTGTAATGCTGCCATCTACTGACTTTCACTTTGACATACAGATGTTTTTTTTACCAAAACTATAATAGGACACACTTTATTTAATGATACCCAGGCAGTGCTACTTTAGTTTGCTATATTTAGTCAATTGCAGATCTTATTGGATATATCAAAAGTTTACTGTTATATTTAGAGTAAACTGGTATTTTTCCTTGCGTGCTAAGCTATGTATGTATAAATGTATGAATATATACATATTTTAATCCATTCATCCATGTTCACCTGCTTATCTGTTAACAGTTTCACAAATTCAAATCCGACTCTGGGCCAAATCAATGGCCAATTTTTTAAGGAATTTATAAAATTATTCTTTTTTGTTAGTACAAGTGCACAGGCCAGTTTTTAGTGTCTGCCACCGTCAAAATTCGTATTTAAATTTGCCTTGACAAACAAAACTTTCCTGATCCTAATGTAGTGCCTTGCGGCATCCCTATGAGAGCCACAGCCCCTGTAGAATAGATCTATAAATAGACTTTCTTGTGTCTTAGGTAAATTACATTGCATGTGTCATTCACATCATCAAAATTGCAGTGTAGATAGATAGGTCTTTATGTGTCCCTCTCTGTAGAAGGGTGTGGGACATCTGCTCCATGACTGACTCATACTTCATGTTTAACACTGTTCGATACCACAGAGGGGAGGGAGAGAATAAAAAGTTATCTGTCATCTGTTGTTACGATTAAGACACTCCTCTCATTAAACAGAGGGCAGTTGTTTTAGATGGACTTTGTGACTGTGGGTGGAATCACAGAGACATTTTATCACAGTGCCATCTTCCCAGTCGCTTGATTTTTATTGCTAAGCTACACCATATTGGTACAAATGTTACCATTTGTGATGTGTTCTATTGCTTGAAGTGTGGGTCATAGCATACTGGATAGTTTTCCGGAGAAATGTGTGATATCATTTACTTTCTTTGCTGTTACTTTCAGATGGGAGGTTCTGAGAAAAGCACCATTCTTGAGCGAAGTAAAGGCTCATGACTGAGAGACAAGCTGAGGCATGAAGTAGAGAGAAATTGGGTCGGAATGACAGTTTTCCATTTTAGGAGAGAGGGTTCAGAGACATAGTTGAGTTCCACAGAACAAAGTAAAGTAAAAGTAAATTAAATGTTTTGGGTGAGAATGAGTTATTCGTGCATAACACAGTTCAACCTCAAGAACATTCTTACTATGTGCAACATTGTCACTATTTGTTACCATACAGCAAACTAAATAACCCAAGTAATGCAGTGGTCACATTATCATACATCATTGCTTTTATGATATTTCTATTTGGTCAAATCTTAAAAAAACATCACGTAAACACATAACAGTAAGTGTTTCAATGTTTTTTTTGTTCAAGTAACTATAGATTATACTTTTTGAAAGGTCAGTTTGCAGAAGATATCCATCCAACTAAAATAGTCTGAATGAAACTTGTGTTAAATGTTAAATGGATATGGAAATTCAATTCCCTGTCAATAAATATCCCGGAACCCGCGATTTAGGGATGTCCCATATTTTCATATTAATATTATCTGTAAGAAACATTGTTTTTCCTCAAATAACACAGTGTATACGTTTTACCAAAATATATGTGACAAGTGAAAGTCAATAAATGGCAGCATTGCAGCTTATTAAATGATTTCAAACCCATATTCATACAATAGCAGATAAATAATATCAGGCTGATATCAGTTTCAGCTGATATTGGCAAAAAGTTGATGTTAGAGATGCCTGATAATATCAGTTGGTTTATATCAGCATAGTTAAGTCATTAACCCAAGCTTATTGCAATAACATTATTATGCCGTTAAATGAAAATCCAATAACACAATTTGGGGAAAGTTACTGGAATCAGATAGTGTTCTGAGTAGGGATGTTCAATATTAACTTTGCTGAAATCTGATTTTGAGTCCAAGCACTTAAATTTCTGCAAAACATAAAGTTCGGCAAAAACCAGGCTTTGTGTTATTGAATATTTAGTATCGGTGGAAAAGCGATATTGATTTCACCGATATTACTGGATGTAGCGGTAATTCAAAAATATTTAGCTCACTTTTGAAAGGAAAACTGCGGGATAAATTGGTATTGAAGGGGATAATATCGGAGAATTCTTATGTCGCCAATGGTTAATACTGAATGTCTCCAGTTTGAATGGGTTATTGACAGCTACCTCCTTTGATTCGGATTCCTCTAATCCGTAAACCTCGCAGCTACTGTGCGTTAAATGAAACCCAAAAGTGAGAAAATGAAGTCGGGGAGATTCCTCTTCACGCCCACTTGATTTTTTAATCGCTCATTTCCTGAATTGTCACCTATTCAAAGCCAAATGATATCAATCAGATCAGATCCGCTGCTGTTTCTAAGTTGGCTTCACGGCACATGGGAAAAAATGACAGCACCCTAGGCAACGAGGAAGACTCTCTGAAAACAAATCCGCTTCATCGTCAACATATAAGTCCTGGCGCTCTGTGAAGTTGCATTATCATACGACTCAGAACAGAATCTGTGCGCCGGATCACGGCATCAAGTTTGGTGAATACCACCAGACACGTAGTCCGTGCTACGTAACAACATGCCACATCAGGCACTTCTGCCTGGCTATCCGGGATTGTTTTTTTTTCTTCGTGCACACTCACCGAGGAGTTTTCCATTCTCCTGCGCGACCCTCCCCACCTGCTCCTGGAAAGCCCGGTCCTCAGACTCAGACCGCTTTGGACCCTCGTTCAAACAGGACATTACGTGTGACCGACAGCACTTTCCTAAAACCCTGGTCGAAGTTTTACAGTGAGCTCGGTGTGTTGGAGACGTAGTCAGGGTGCAGTTTACCCCCGTAAGGGCGGGTCCCAGCCGTCTGTCGGATTCTGCTTTGGTTTTTCTATTCCCAAGAACACTGTCCAGATGTGTACAGTCCCGAGTAGTTTTATAACGGCACAATAAGCTGATAATACAGCCCTAAAGTTATACTGCTGCACTTTATTGGCTGCGGATTGGAGCGCTTCTGATTGGCTAAATACTTTTTTTTTCTCGTATCGCCTGGTATAGCACTTCTAGGACAGTTGTTCTCGAACCCCGGTATGCAAAGCTACTTTGGTATGCGCTGACTGTAAAGGTGGTCGCCTCAGGTGTTCTCCACCATGGGCGGTGCTAGACTTGGTGCTCCAAGACTTTGCGCCATTGGTGAATGCACCAAATTAACTGTTTTTTGGCCGCCCCCTCTGGCTGGACTTCCCTATGCTAGCGGAGTTGTGACGTTTCCCCAATGTAAGACACATTAAGAAAAAATATTTAATTATAAAAGTAAAAAAAATAAACTAATTAACTTATTTTTCAAATGAATCTGGGATATGTAGTTTGTTGTCCCAAGTAACCTGTTTGGCTAGAATTGAAAATACCAGGGGCAAAACAACCCCTAGATGGCAGCATTTCAACTCATTTATACTCAATATACTCAACTTAATTATAGAGAACTCAATTGTGACTCATGATGTTGCGTTCAGCCTCGGTAAGACATGGAAATGATGGTTGATGACGTCAGTACGAAAAAAGAACCACAGCAGGGTGACCTTTAAAGGTTAACCTGTATATTACCTCAGTCGCTGCAACAAAAGCATTTGTGTGTATATTATTGTACAAACAACTCACCCTGATTGGGATTTTGTCAGACATTTTATCCTTTCAAAAACCTGTATTTCTGATGGCACAGATACAGACTACACGTTTTCCTAATTCTTTCTGAAAATGTCAAAAGCTGTTTCAAAAGTGGTCTAAAAATAAATGTTAAAAAAAGCAGAACCTGTGCTTAAAATTCAATCATTAATGTTTACAATTTCATTGATCCACTACATGGTATACATTTTTATGACATTGTACATAGACAAAGCGAAATATATACTTTAAGGCGTTGCATTATAAAATCTACAATAGTGGTTAAAGCGATCGTAACCATTCTATAACAATATGACATATTTTAACTAGGCCACATCTTTTTTTAATTAATTATTTATTATTCCTAGTACACTTGTCAATCACTATAATATCATAATATTTAAAAGTAGTATCCTTTTAAAAACGACGCAATGTCCTTGAGGGCCAAAAACAGAGGAACAGCGCCACCCTATGATAGAAAATGAACATTAACCCAGGGCTTTTTCTCTTACAAAAACCAACAGTTGCATTTCCAGTGTAAGCAGGTTCAACAGATCATTTAAGATTTTCGATTTTAGAAACTTTAAAATCTTGGATAATAGTGTGACATTAACACCCACATATCAAGAGTTTTTATCCTCCAGGCTTGACATTTGATACTTTCCTGGCAACAGATGGTATACATCAGCAAACAAAGGTATCACCTTTATAAGGCTAGGGACAAATGTGCTGTAGAAAGGGAGAAAAGGCAGCACAGAAACCTGAAGGCGTGAGTTACACTCATGTGGTACAGGAGTCACGACAGTGTACGGTTTCACAGTTAAGAAACGCAAATAAACTCATATTGGTTAAACTTTTACACTGCAACAAATAAAAATCTTTGAAAATGAATGACAAAACATCACAGAGTTTAACTTGTAGATCTTAAAAATATTAGTTTATATTAAATCTGTGAATCTCAACTCACCATGTTTCCCAGCTGTGCCGTTTGCCTCCATTGTGAATTTAACCAAAAGTAACCACCATGCACCGGGGCAACGTCCTCTCCTTCCTTCAGTAAACCCTCTCTTATGACACTGGCGTTATCACCACTAACATAAAGTGCGTCTGTGTGTCCAGATCAGGGGAAAATTCCAGACTGTGTCCTCCTCCCTCTCTGAAGAGACCCACACAGTGTGCAGTAAACCAGTCCGCCAGAGACTTTTCACCCTGGAGTCACACCCACTCCAACACCGGTCTGACAAGTACAACACTGTGTTTTCTCCTGACTGTCATTCAGCAGCCTTCTTTTAACAAAACTAAAAATTCTTCATGGAATTTTGTTAACTTAAACTCAACAACAAACACGTTGAGAGGAACCTAACACCAGGGGTTTCAGTGTTCGTCGTTTCACCTCCATCTTGGGCCAGCACACCTTCACTTATGAGAATTTCATAATGGAGAGAGTGTTTTGATTTATTTAGGGTGTTGCCTCACTCAGGCACTGACCTGCCATTTACAGAGTGATGAGTACATTCAACGCCATGTACTGACGGCCCTGTGATCTCATTACTTTTATATTCAAGGTGTTCCTCATGATGCAGTAGAGGAAGCACACTTGGAATTTCAATGTTTTTATTTTCCAAATTTAAAGGAAGTAGGATCAGACAAACCACAGCATTTTATAGTGTATGTTAGTTTCTGTGTTGGACACGCCCTCGGTCAAACAAAGCTTTACTGGTGTGTGATTATGAACTCCTTCTTATGTTAGTTTGCTAGTTTAGATGTCCTGCAGTGTTTTTTTTACACATCTCTCCTTAAGGGCATGTGCACACGCAGGAGGCACACATCACACCTTGTGTAAGTTTCCACTGAAAGTGAGGAGCATTGTCTCTTAGGATGGAATTAAAAAAAAAACCTTCTTCTCTGTGGAGTACTTTATAAATGTGTTAATGGGCAACCTAATTCCTGTTTTGAAAAGTAAAAATTATGCTAAAAAATAAAGGTAAACTGTTCTATCCCGCATGAAGAAACAGCTCCACACCTTGTGCAAACAATTTCCACTCATGCATATCATCCACTCACAAAACCCTTCATTTTGTATTGCAAGTTAATGATTGCTCAATCAATCACAAGTAGAGGAAGACATCAGCTGCAGGAACCCTGGTTGTTGTACAGCATTCAGCTTAATCTCCCACTTTTCAAGTTCTGTGTCTGTGCTTCAATGGAACCGGTGCGTCTTTGTTGTAACTTATGAGACGATTCATCATTTAGAACCATAATTGTCCAGTATGGAGCAAAATAACTGCTCCAGTTTGTGGAAAGAGAAACTTTTAGGCAATTCAGATTGATCCAAGAAACCCACCACATTCCAAGTGGGTGCCGTACTGCACTCAGACTGTAAGAAATGCAGAACATGTTCCACCATATCCAACAGAACCTAAAAGATGTAGACCAAACTGCAAAAAAACATGTGACCTTTATAGACTTGTTAGGGGTAAAAGGTAAAGTAAAGCAGACAGGTAATAGTTCCATAAGTGCATTAAATATGTGATTCTAACATATTGGCTCTGAAATACTAATTTTCTGTATTAGACTCTGAATATTGGCATTAAGCCACCCTGAGTTAGAATGCCATGTCTGCGTGCTGAGACAGATCACTCTTTGTGTGTCTCTGTTATCACTGTCTGCCAGCTTGTTACGTCCAGTAAAAGCTGCTGCTGTGTTAATCCTATTGGAGAGGGAAAAAAAAACTTCTGACGCACGAGGAGCTACAAAGTCAGCTGAACAATATTCTCTTTGAGGAGTGAAGTCAGAGATTTTGCCGTGGGACGTTTTTTAACATTTTTCAAGCTGCCAATCAAAAATCTTTTCTATATTAATTGTAATGTTGACATTTATTCTGTGCTAAGCTACAGAACAACACCCTCGTAGTTATTGTTGTTTATTTTTATCTAAACACTAAATTGTGCCTCTTTGTTTACAAGTTAGGTAACAACACTTTGAGCCACTAGAATTCCCTTAAAAGGAAACTTTTCCAGCTGCTGCCTTCCAGGGTTTGGCTGACTTCCATTCTCCCAACCTTTTGTGCCAGCATATCTTTTTTTTCTTTTTTAATCATAGCTGATTTTTGAAACCATCCTGCTTTTCTGCATGGACATAACATAATCTCACCTAAAATATGTTCTGCATGACTGTTTTGTAATCCCTCAACCCTCCTGACTCTTGAATATGGCATGTTTAGCCCAGAAAACTCAACTAGACATTCACAAGTTCTTGTATGGGAGGTACGACAGCTAAATTGCAGATGGTGGCCGAGTGGTTAAGAAAACAGACTTAGGTCTGTAAGACCCCTGGTATAATAATAATAATAACAATAATAACAATAATAATAATAGATAAATTAGTCAAAAATAATCACAAACTTTCTAAAAGTAATGAAGAGTTGCTGGTACCTGCATTCTGCATACCTTCCCCTGATAATGAAAACCGAACAACCAAATGAGCTTTAATGCTGCCATCTAGTGACTGTTACTTTTATGATAAGATGCCTCCCCAGCCACGCACTTTTAACCATGAACTGTTTTAGTCAAGCCATTTAATTTTCTGAATTTTATTTGCATAGAAAAACCAACAATGATCCTTGCAGCTATTACACCGTTATACTAATATCTATGCTATATTTATCCAATCTACTAAATACATAAATTCAGATTAATTTTATTGCCATTGTGCAAAAGAAACACATAGGAATTTGTCTTGTTGTTCAAGTGTTCATAAGACAGAACAGGACATACCTGAAACAGACAATGTGCAAAAAACAGTGTGCAAATGAGCGTGTTGCTGTGGATGCAGGGGCGGGATTGAAGCCCAAGGAGTTCAGCAGACTGGCGGCTGAGGGGAAGAAACAAGGATTTCAAGTGTAACAACAACATAATTTTCATCTCCATTAATCAAATGTCATTGTTGGAATACTATGTCACAATTTTGTGAAATATTCTTATATTTTTAAAGGATCTATTTTTTTTCCACAAAACTCTCAAAAGTGTGTTTCCATGCAAACATTATTAAAATATGTTTCTATTATTGTTTATTAATGTTATTTAATCGACGAATAAAACGATACACACGTTGAATTTCCAACAATATCCTCTCCCCTTTTCTCCCCCTGCCCTCTGCCACCGCAGCTCGGCAACAGCCTGTAAACAACATGGCGGAGGAGCAACAAACAGGTGAATTGGGACGTGAGGACTTTCTAACGTACTCTACATGCATTTTAATATGTCGCTTAAGTGTCCTTGCATTACTGTTGCTATGATACCTGGGTTGTTGTGGCGCAAAATTAACTTTACACGGGATTTATAAAGAGAAAATTCCTGAACTCCAGTTGTTAGAGACGCCGTGGGACGAGTAAACAACGCCATCGGTGCGGATGAATACAAAATAAATAGGGTTAAAATTAAAAAATTGGGTGGCGGTTAAAGGAGGACAACAGAGGCTAAGCTGTCGATGCTAACAACCGTAAAAAACAACAATGACCCACTCCTTTTATCTTTTTTTCTTGTCTTGATATTTATTTATTTTTAAATCAACGTTTTATGGTTTTGAATCGATATCATACATGGTGTATATCTGATGTTTCCCAACGTCTCAACTTCTCTCATAGCTTTGTTTAAAAGGTTACCGTAGGTACTCATTTACACGCAATACGATGTTAAAATAAATAAAACAGTAGAATAAAAAAGGAAATTGTAAGATAAAAATTTTTACACGTTTATAAAATTATAATATAATAATTTAAAAATGCCATTTCTTTCTAGTGATATAAAATATTTATATCTATTCTAAATAAAACAACTGATATTCCCCACTTTTAGCACTGAAGGTAATTATTTTGCATAAATATCAAGAAACATTCACAGCAGTCTCAGACAGGTTTTATCACATAGAGCAACAAGATATACTTTAGTTTTCCATTTCATCTTAATAACGCAAGTCAAAGACAGAAATATATTTACATGTTTGCATTTTAATGACTAAAAAGAAAGACAAAGTGTTTTTTGTACCATGAATCACTTGAAATAATATAAAACAATTCTTTATTTTAGGAAAAACACAGCAACTATTGACCAACATGGCAACTGCAATATCAGACCTGATGGAGAAGCAGGAGCTGAGGAGGAGGTGGATGTTTGAGCCAGCGGTGAACAACCACAGACCTGCCTCAGCCAAAACACAGGTATGAAATTTACACAATAAACATGCGTCTCTCGATAAATGTTGTGCACACATCAGCCATGTTAACCGTCTCCTTCACTTTTTTGTTGAACCTCAGGACATTTCACATATCTTTGCAAACACTTTCCAAAAGATTTACACCCAAGATGTCATTGGTAAAGACACTTTGGCCAATCTTGTCAAAACCAAGAGTGGACGCAGCAGCTTTCATGCCAAATATGTGGAAGAGCTTCAACGGGTAAAAAAAAAAAACAGTAATATTGCAGTAACCTTAGTGAATATTTATTTTCAAGATCATAGCAAAGTTGGACTGGTTATTTAGACGCTAAACAAAAAATTACATTTGCAGGCTGCTCAACTGTAAGCGTTTAAGTCACATATTTATTAATCATCCCATTATGTCCCATTATGGAAAAACTGACATTTTCTACACATTAAATATGCAGCCATAAAATAAATATGAAACACTGCATTTACATTGCTCTATATTTACAAATCTGCAGCATCACAATCTGAATTATCTTTAATAATAAACCTTATTTATAAATTTACCCACAGGTTCATTCTGAGTATGACAGACAAATCCAGGAGGCAGACATGCTGGAGAATCATATAATCCAAGCTAGAGCTCAAGCTGCAGTCAAAGAAAGCCAGGCCTGTGAGAGAAGCAGAGGAGACATATGTGATGACAAGGGTTTACTAACAGGTGAAATTCAATTTTGTTTTTGTTAGTAGATGTGAATAATGGTTACTTTACACTGAAACTATGACAATGTCATTTTCTGTGGCTCTGATGATTTTTCATTTCAGTCCAGTCTGCCTTTTCCTGGTGTGTTGACAACGATCTCCTCCAGATGAACAACCTGATTTGCCCACGTGACTACATTCCTTCACTGAAAACGCCATGCCCAATACCATCACCAGGTGCTTGATCTTCTGTCTGGACGCAAAACAAGTCATTTTTTTTTCAGTTACTGACTTTTTTTTTATCCACAGTTAAATTAGATCCTGCCAAACCCACTCTATGCTACTCCATGCATGTGTCCAAGGAGCCTCAGGACGATGGTTACATACAGCCCACCAGTCCGGACAGATATGGTGAATCAAATGAGGTAGACAATTCAAAGAAGAAAAGCACTGTTAAGAAGGAGGTGAGTATCATATACTATAAATTATGTCATATTCACAAAGATGAATAGATTCACCCTGGATGTAATTATTAGCAATTTCTGGTCGTTCATTTTTAATCCAACAACTGATCATCTTAGCATCTGCGTTTCAGAAACAAAATGAGGACAAACCCAAACCCACTTGGAAAGGGCAGCCAAGTGTAAAGGACAAGACGGAGGCTTGGGAGAAACTCAAAAAAATGAAGGATCGACAAAACATTCTCTGTAATCCACACTTTCTCCCGCCAATTGCACAGCACGGAGGCAAGTCACTCATACAGACCAGGAGCAGAGTGACAAGGACAGAGCGTGAGGACAAAGACACTGATGGACAGAGGTGCTGTATGGAAAGTGTCTGTGAAGATTCTCATTCATCCAGGTCATAATATCCAAAATGTTTTAGCTGTAAGCAAATCCAACTTCTTCTTTTAAAAAAACTATTTAAACTCCAAAGTGTTAGTCCAGTTTCTTACAACTAAAACATTTTGGATGTATAAAATGGGGCAAACCTATATTACCTAGGGCATTGAGATGGGGTTAAAAAATAGGAAATGACGGGGTATGACCTCATAGGGTGACATGTATTGTAGAGCTGAACAAATACAGTTGATAAAGAACACATAGTCTCCTCACAACGCATGCAAACACAGCTGTTCACCATAGTTTGCTTGTGGTGACACGATCTCATCATGTGTTTCATCTCCTGGGTGAACCACACAAATACAGTTAAAAATGTTGTTTGAATATTTAACCACACAACTATTTCAAATGTTGTGATTCCTCGTTAAGAAATATTTCCATATATTTTGTTATTCTATTCCTATTTCCACTGGGTTATAATGCTGATTCAATAATGAAGGTACGACGTAGAGGAAGAAAAAGAAATACATTAATGCTGGGGAAGAAACGATAAAGATAAAGAAAAAGTTTTTTTGTCCTTCCATGATATAAAAAGATAGAAGAGGTGCTTTAGCCAAGAGTTAGTGTGCCTGTTATTGTGGTGGAACTCCAGGACCTCGGCAAGACTGAATCCTGGTTAGGGTGGTTGGGTTCTAGTGCAGTGGTCACCAACCACTGGGCCGGGGACCGTGAATTGGTGCCGGGCCGCAGAGAAATAGTTTCCTTTAGGTACCATCTGGCTATTACTTCCACTTGATCCATACCCATATAAAAAAGAACTGAACAATAGAATGACTAGTTTTCATCAATAATGGAACTATTTTTGATTAGGAAATATTTTCTCAGTGAAGACAACAACCATTAACTCAAAATGACGCAGAGTCATTGATACAAGATTCTTACCTTTTATACCGGTTTGGTAGGACAAAATTATAGGCATGGTGCATTTGGGAAATCCTTGTTGTGCCCCCATGCACAGTTATTTTAAGTAGGAAAATTTTATAGGTAGGAAAATATTTTAGAACACCATAAAGTTCATTTTATTAAGGGGTATTTGTCTGTCACAACTTAACGACCGTTTCATGAAACTAATACAAGACAATTAACCAGTCCGTGGTGCAAAAAGATTGGGGAACACCGTTCCAGTAGACTCACCGCCTGCAAGAAGGTTCATGAGGGGCTGATACGGTGCAGCCATGATTTAGGAGAAAGTCATAGAAAAGCCAAGTGGAAGGATGAATAGATGGATGAAGTTTGTGTTTCTAACAAAGGACAGCTCGGCATTCAAACCAAAGATTATAGTTATTTCTGAACAATGCAAAAATGTATGTAAGTGATGGTACAAAATTACCCACAGCACTATGTAAGCAAATGTAAGCTTAGGTTTACTTAAGGGTTGGGTGGAACGATCAAACACCGCCAACCTAGTGACATTTTTAAAGCGTTCATTCATTATCAAACTTTTTACACAATTTTCTGCTGGACTGCCTTGTGGTTTGGCTTGTGATCAATTCCTTCCAGAAACTATGTTGAAGTGACTCTGTCCTTGTCCTCCTCTTCTCTTACAGCTCCACTGAAGACGCTGTTCCAGTCTTCATAGCAGATCCTCCTGTGGTTGTTTTTGCAGAGTACACCGTGGGTCAGGTCTATGAAGTATGTGTCAGACTTAAGGCAGCGACAGTATTTATGGGAGTCGATACAGACTGACCTGTTCTGTCTCATTCTCCTTCCTCAGATGACACTGGAGTTAAAAAATATGACATCTGCCAGCCGACATGTCCGTGTCATTCCCCCAACAACACCGCACTTTTCCATTGGACTGGGTAAAAGTTCAATATAAATATTTTTTTATTCAATTTTATTCCATCCAGTCACAAATATATTACTACAAATTTTATTCCATCCAGTCACAAATATATTGCTACAAATATATTTGGCTGACCTTTATTTTTATCTGAAGCAAATAGTGAGATTTACGCCTCTAGAATTCCACATATTCACAAAGAATATTTTGGTGAAGACTTTTAGTTTATTTGATGAATTGAGGACATGTTTGAATTAAAAATACACACAGTTTTTCAACCCTGCATCCCTGCTGTAGCCATTATAAACACGTTTACTGTATTGTGTTCATATTCATGATTTTCCAGGAAGATTTCCAGGAGAGGGTGGCGTTGTTGCCCCTGGTATGAGCTGCAAATATGCCATCCGCTTTGCTCCAGACTCACTTGCAGACTACAGTGACTTCATAGTGGTGGAGACTCAGACTGAGCACCAGATGGTAGTGCCTGTCTTAGGTAGACGCCCCCCTCCAATACTGACATGTGAGTTCTTTTGAATGGCAAAGGGTCATTGCATTTTTAACCTGTTAGTCAACTTCATTATTCCAAGATATTGTGATATGTTCTGCTAAAACATGTCTTTGCAGTACCAAGAGTTCTGGACTGTGGTTACTGCCTGATTGGAGGAGTTAAGTTTGTTGAGTTTCTGTGTCAAAATGTTGGACACAGTGCTGGGACATTCACGATAATGCCAAAAAACCAGTGGCCAACCACAAACCTCAGGGTGAATTTTTGCATTTACACAGTAAATATTGGAACTCATTATTTTCCGGCTGCAACAGTTTTTTCTTCTATTTCTTTTTTTTTTAGTCTGTGACTAAAACATATTCTTCTGAGGAGCCCCCCTTTGCGATCAGCCCGTCTCTTTTTGCACTTCAGCCAGGAGAAGCCACTATAATAGAGGTGAGTCTATTTTGGAGGCAAATATGAATAGGAAAATAACTATGTTAAAGTAAATTATTCTCTTAAATAATTACGTTTTTGTCCATGCCATTTTACAGGTTGTTTTCTTTCCAACTGTGGCTGAAAAAATCTCAAGGGACTTTACCATAGTGTGTGACAACTGCCAAGTTAAAGACATTTCCATTCAAGGTGGGTTCAAGGGTATGTAAAGTAGTATTTTTGATCAAAGATTTTAAACATTTATGCTGTAATTGTTTTGCAGGTGAGGGTCAGCTGATTGCTCTGGAGCTGGTATCCGCCTGCGGGACAAATGAACTTCCTGTTATTGGGGAAGTGCACGACCTGACAGCGCAACACTGTGTCCGCTTCAACTCCTGTAACCCTCACTCTGTACAGCAGAAAAAAATCACCATCAGAAACAATGTGTAAGCCCCGACTATGTCTTTATTCTCAGCACACTTTGAGATGATACTTGAGCTTTCTTGTTGTCAGGAATTATTTAGACCTCCAGTTGGAATTTATTTTAATGTATGTAAACACTAAGTTACATGTAAACCATGGATCTTACACTTGAATAAGTTGAGGGCCACCACCAACACTATCATTTCACTGAAGGCCCACGTCAGCTTTCAGTGTACAAAATACAAAAGAAAATACGAAAGGAAAAAAATACTAAAAAATCAATTTCCCAAAGATTCTGTGTAATTCAACACTCAACCAGTAGGAGTCTGTGGGATCAGGGTTTTGAGAACTGTAGGATTTACCATAAAATATGGAAAACAAATTTATAAGATATGATCATAAATTCAACTTTCACGTTGTTAGGGCCACAAAATATTGTTCTATGGGCCGCAAAGTGCCCACGGACCATGAGTTTGAGACCCCAGATGCAAACATTAAGTAGAAATCTAAATCGAAAAAGTCAACATTTTCTTGCTGTCATAAAAACCTAGTCATATTTTTAAGACTAATGATGTTTTACCCTTTAATCGTGACTCTTTTTTCTTCTCTAACTGGTCAAAGTCACATAGGACTGCCTTTCTACTGGCAGATCATGAAGCCCAACCTCCAGCTTCGGCGTCCAGAGGAAACACCTGTGCCTTCCAATGTCCAGTTCTTCCCATCCGTGGATGATGCCTTCACTGTCAGCCCTGTATCAGGTCTACTGGCCCCGGATCAGGACCTGGAGTTCCTGTTTACGTTCAGACCTAAAGAGGTAGACAATATATTTATAAATCTATTTTTTTTTTCATAATTCACTTATAATAATTGAATTAAATAATTCTGATCTTCTCAGTTGAGGGATTACAAGAGTGTCTGTCATTTAGTCTTGAAGGATATTCCTCAGCTCCCCCAAGAGGACAGTGGATCCAGGTGACAAAACAAAAACTCAACCATTAATTGAAATAATTGTATTCATACAAATTTTCTAGATGAATAAATCAGAGTTTTGATTTTTGTGTCTGTGGAAAACTCCAGTGTCCCACAGCCTGAACACATCGGCTCCAAGCTCAGTGACTTTATAGCCATGGAGATCGAGGTCATGGGTTCTACAGAACCCTACCAGGTCCGCCTGGAACCCTACGCCCTTGTTATACCAGGAGAAATTTTTATTTGCACCACCACTCGCAGGCAGTTCAAGGTTATTTCAGTCCTACGTTCTTATGTAAAGTTTGATTCCATATTACAATTGTTGACATTATTCAATAACTGTGTTTTTATATTTACTGTGTGAATCAGATGTGGAACCACAGCAGGAGCTTCATCTGTTTTCAGTGGGAAAGGAGGGACAGTAGCACTCACATCATGGAAGTACTCCCTCCTAGTGGTAGAATAGGTGCATCACATAATCTCGAACATATTGTTTGACTTGACATACACTTTAAAAAGCAAGTACTTTGTCTTTTTAGTCATTTCAAAATCTATCATATTGATCTTTCCTCCTTCCTTTTTATCAGGAGAAAACGAGTATTTTGATTTTGATCTAATTGTGACTGGAGGGAAACCAGGGAAGGTGGTGACCAGTCTGGTTTGCCATATTCAGCACCACAGTGAACCCGTCAGCTTGTTCCTGGAGGTTTCATTCAAGGTTAGATTAAAACTAATGCTGGCACAAAACTGATCCTGACTCTTTTGCGCCCCCTAAGGCTCATTATTTGATTTTGACAGGGTCCAACTGTGACCGTGAATGTCCCCAGCGTGGACTTCGGCCTTATCCAGGTCGGAGGTAAGATGAGCAAGACACTTGTCCTCAGCAATACAAGCCAGTTGGAAGCATCCTGGACAATAATGGACGTTAAAGGGAGACAGGACTCTGAGGTAAAACAGGCAATTATTTGGAAGATGTTTCTGACCTTTGTTAAAGTGAGGAGATTTGAGACCCTCTTTCTTTAGGTGTCAGTGAAGCCATACGAAGGTGTGCTTGCTCCCTTTGCAACATGCAGCGTGGACGTGACGTTCAGCTCGCATTACTGCCAGCATTTTGAAACTGATTTGGAGCTGAGTGTGAAGAATGGAACAGGATGGTAAAAATCCACAGAAAATTCCTGTCTGTTATTTATTTCATAATGTAAATCGTCTTTGTGCATCCCTCACAGTCATCTGTCGGTCCGAGCCGACGTGCAGTCTCCTCAGGTCTGTCTGCTCAGCTGTGAGCTGATCTTATCCGAACTCTATGTTGAAATTCCTACCAAGGGAACTGTCCAACTTTTCAACCAGACCCTGCTGCCTTCACACTTTAAATGGATGGTATGCTGCAGTCCCACATTAGCTTTTACAAAACAACAAAAGTAAGTCATCTTGCTGCAACATGTGGTCCAACCCTTTTCTCCCTCAGTCTCAGCTTCAGGGTAAACAGGCGTCACTGTGCACCGCCACCTTTGACCCCCCGTCTGGTACTTTGGGACCAAATGTGTGCATGGAGATCACAATTAATTTCACAGCTCACACAAATGTAAGTAACAGCACAAGATCTGATCGTACTGGAGAAAATGATGGAAAGAGATGATTTTTTTTTTTATTCTCACTTCTTAATTCTGTTATCTGTCACCGTATCCAGATGAAGCTGACTGAAGTAGCTGCCCTCTGTGAGGTTCAGAGCATGAACTCTCCTCTTGTTCTTTCCATCTTGGTTCCAGATCCCAAGACACTAAGTGTGTCTTACTTTTTACCCAATGCTAGGTAATTTCATCAAATTGTATCAGTAGTTTTTCAAAATGGTGACAAAGTAAAAATTTGGAAACCTAATGTCTTTTTTATATTTCTTTTATTAACCATAATCTAAATAGGAGATAAGTTTAAGTTTAGTTTATTGATGACAGCTGATCTGTAGGAAACACTGAAAAAAGCCAACAAGTCTAAAAACAGAAATATGGAATGTCACATGTGAACAAAACACTCTTATACTAAATCTTGTTACATGTTTTCAGCTCTGCCCAGGAAACAGGAACATTGCAGCTAGACTTTGGGGAAGATGTGATTTTGAAGAAACCTGTTATGAAGCAATTATTGATAACCAATCAGACGGCTATTCCTGCCCCATTCACTATAGAGGCGGAGTATTTCACATGCCCTGCCTCATCACCACAACAACACAAAGAACAACTGGAGAGCAGGTAAAGAAGACACGGTTTAATATTATCTTCTTGTGTGGTCTTCTACCTGGAACTCAGAGTGCATTTATTTATACCCACATAGATTTGCATACGTGAAAAAGCCACGTCACTCCATACAAGCGAAGAAAGTGGATGATAAGGCCCAAGAAGGTGGGTTTACACGTCCATAGTGTTATACATTTTGGAGCTAACAAGTCTACCACCAAGTGTCTGTCTCTCTGTCCACTGTTAGACTTTGTTAACACGCTCCTGGCTCATGGAAAAGGTGCTGCGTTCTATGTTCTGCCCAACTCTGGGACACTGGGAGCATTTGAGACCAAGACTGTAGAAGTGACAGCCTACACCGACATGTGGGGCGATTACAGAGACCACCTTATATGTAAAGTAGGATTCAATCTACCGGACTCTGTTCACACATTTGTTTGGTTCTGCGTTTTGGGATGAAGCTTAAGTTTGACTGACTCTCCTGCAGGTGGGGGATCTGGAGCCGAAGCTCATTCCCATTCAGATGACGGTGAAGGGATGTCCACTCTATTTCCAGATGACCGGTCCACGGACCGATGACCAGAACCAGGGGCCGATTATACAGTCAGTGTTGCAGTTGTCTTGGAATTATTTTTGTTGATATGTACTCTATATGAATATGGCCTATTGTGTTTTGCACAATATTAGGTTTGGCAGACATGTATCTGGAGCAGACACAGTCTCCCGTTCACTCCGCATCAACAATCCCTCTTTGACTGGTAAAAAACTTATTTAAAATTTAAAAAATTATTCAAAGATCCACATGTTATTTATTTTGAGGGTGCCACAAGGAAAGTTTTACACCCTGTCTTTGTCGCTTCACAGATATCCGCGTAGACTGGGAGATTTATAACATCGACCCATTCAGCAGCAAAGTGGTGGATGTTGTGGTGACATACGGAGAAGCCTTCCCACTCAAAGATGCCGATGGCAACGAGGTGGCTGCCCAAGCCTTGAACTTCTCTGACGGAGATATTCAGACGACCTGGCAAAGGAATGCAGATTATGAGAGAGCAAGCTTCTCACGCCAAACTCAGAGTGTGAGCATTAATGCAAAAACAGAAATATCATCTTCTTATTTTTTATTTTTTTTACTTTTGTTGACATTGTGTGGTGTTTTTGTTGTATTTCAGGACAGTGATGAGGAAGAATCTACTGTTATTGAAGATAGTGATACAAGGGAAGGAAGTCTACACTCTTTTCCTGATAAAGAAAATATCATCTCCGTTCACATCCGACCTCACGTGGGGAATCGCTCGGATTATCCGTTCTGCATTACTCCTCAGCAATTAGTAAGTAGGTGAGACAAGGGTTGTGATTTGTTTATCTACCATTTAAAACCTTCTGATGTTTTTTTTTTCGATGTACTTTAAGGTGATTCCAGCCAAAGGTTGCAGCATGATCCACGTTTCTTTTACTCCCCTGACTCTCTGTGGGGCTCATTGTGAGTCTAAATGTGAGGGTTTAGCTCTGGGCTTTATGAGTCTGGACACCAAGGTAATAAACACAAGAGTTATAATATGAATTATTTTTATTATTGTTTACATAAAAAAGTTATATCGAGGCAGCTGGACATCATATGTTTCTTGAATATGTTTCATCTCTCATCTTTAGGCTATCTCTAGGTTAGGCGAAATAAAAATATCACTAAGCTGAACAAAAGTAAAAAGTTAAAAAATATTTTTTTTTCACAATGAATTACATCCAGCTGTTATCAGTCATTAGAAAACTAATCTAGATCAAATGTCTCGATAATTGTGTTATTGTTATTGTGCTTCTACAGTCAGCTGCCTGTCTCCCTGGTAAAGTTAGACGAGCTCAAGGTTTGGAACTGGAACCCCTCAGGTTGGATCTGATCGCTGCTGTGAAGCCTGCAGTGTGAGGACATTTTAGCCAAGCTTATATTGATGACATTCTGCTGTGCTAAAGTCAATCTGTGCTTCTCAAATGAATAAAAACTGCGATTGACGCTCTCCTTTTCTTTCTCAGACTGTTGGTGCAGATGGATGAGGACGACGGTGTGCTCGACTTTCACGCCTCTGCTGGTGATTTACTGAAAGCAGAATTGGAGAAGGAGGTCAGCCGTGCGGAAATTAAAAGCACTTCACGTGTTTTCAGAAGTTCAGTGCAGTCAGTGTGCTTGCTTTGTCCAGCAGATTTGCGTGCAGGACTTCGCCGTCATACGGACTCTGCAGCTTCTAAACACCTCAGAGATGATTGTGCATTTTAAACTGAAAACTCAGCCGCCGTTCATGGTGATCAAACCACATTCGGGGCTAAGAGGTAGCACCTCGATCAACTCCAGATCTGCTGAGAGCGAGAGTCTGGTGCTGCAGCAACAAAAAAGTGTGCAGGTATGGAGAGGATGGGGAATCTAGACAAACAACAACCTAATGTAGCCAAAGTCAAACAGAAACAAAGTACTATACACTATACAAAGAGTTGTTGGTTATTAAGACCAATCATGTGTTTGCCCATTTGTTGTTGGTACAAATATAGTGTAAAAAAAGTCATTGGAGAAAACGTTGGAAGGAGAGAAAACACCTTTAAACAATCTTTTTTATTTCAAACATTTTCTCTGAATGTCAGGTGAAATTGGCTTTCCAATGTTCTCTGCCACTTCTGGACCACATGGCACAGATAGACAAGGGCGCCTCACCCGGGGTGAGGCTGATCCAAGATGTTAGTGGAGAGAGGAGATTGAGGTTTGAGCAAAACCTCCTCATCCAGTACAGCAACAACAGCATGCAGGTCAGACGCTGTAGGAACCAAAGTGACAAAATGAAATATCCCCAAAGAAAACATTCAGCTCTCAAGAGTTTTTTTTCCTCTTCTCTCCACCAATTAGAGTGTTCCTCTGCGAGCCAACATGACTATTCCTACTGTACGTTTGTCGAGGAAGCACATTGACTTTGGTTTCTGTTATGTTGGGCGGACACGGACAATTGAAGTGAATCTCTACTGCTGTGGATCTCACACATACTGGAAGTCTGTCGTTGGTGAGAACAACCCTTAAACAAAAAAGCCCAAAGTAAAGCCTTAGTAAAACCACTTATTGAATGCATGTATGTGTGTGTCTGTGTCTAGAGTCACATGGACGTGACCCATGTGTCTTCACCGTGACACCATTCTTTGGTCTTCTTCGGCCGAAGGAGCCACACGTAAACACCTGCAGCCAGTGTTTAGAAATCAACTTCACTCCCAGGTGAGAAATGCATACAGACCAGTTAAGACCGACACAGAGCAGTACTGTCAGTAAAAACTGATGATTCTGCATCTGTTGCAGTGAGAAGAGAGAGTTCATAGCCACGGTCCTGATCCAGTCTCCTCTGGTGAAGAACTCTCTCAGAATGCAGGTCCGAGGAGCGGGTTGTTTTGATGAAGCCTTCATACCCACGTAGATGTTCCTGCTGCGCTGTCTTCACCTGCTCTCTTCAACACTGTCAGTATTGAAACATCAACGTCATTTTTACCAATAGACCAGATTATGTATATTATGTATTTCAATGATAAGTTGAACTCTTCAGCTCCAAAGATCCATAAACCAATGGTTGTTGACATCTTTGTTTTGATATACCAGGTCTGGTGCCATTTCATATATAGAAATCTCTCTTTTTTATGCCATCTTAGAAAGAGTAAAGGATAAAAAAAATACATGGTAAATGACAATAATGTTATCTTAATGTTTGGTTTAAATAAACTACTGCCAGATTTGATTCATTTTAATTTCTTATATGGCTTATTGTGAATATTGTGGATCCAGGGATTCTTCTGCATGAGTTCAGCCCGTACTGGGCTAAACGGAAAATCTATTGTATGTTTTGAAGGTTAATTGATCTCTCTGTATTTTTAGATTTTGCTGTAGAGTTCACCTGACTGACAATGGCTACATTGATTTTCAACAACGTTCAGGGTAAAGAGAAGATAGATTTTTTTTTCTCTGAAAGCCTCTCTGGGCTTTGATTTAAAAAGCCAGTGCTGTGTTTAGAACTGGATCTTCAGGAGACTGGACCAATTCCCTGCACTGCACTGTGACCTGGTTTTATGTAAAAGCTTGTATATCTACTGCAAAAAATTATCTATATTCTTTGTAACAATATCATATATTGAAAGAATTAAAAGTTAAATTGATTAGAGAACTGTAACTTTTAAATTCCTTCCTGAAAGAATGTCCTTGAAGCTTTAGTTTTTCGTGATTGTGTCTCCAAAAGTTCAGTTCAACAGGTGTCACGCTCACAGATTCTTGTTTGTAGGTGTTTCTCGTCTGCAGCTCAGCTCAACCTGCAGGTCCACAGAGAGATGCAAATTTCCCATTATTATTCATTGCACTCAATGAGTCTTTTTGTGGACAGAGCAAGGTCACAACTGATCACAGTGAAACAGCCAACAGTGCTGCGTGAGAGAGGAGATGAAGGAGCTAAGTCAGTTGTTGGCAGGTGGCTGCAAAATGAGTTTGACATCCCAGTCTGGTTTCGTCACTGAGTCATAACAAACACAAACTGCTATGAAACAACACTTGGTTAAAAGAAGCAACAAGCAAAACAAAAATGTTTTAAAAGGAAATCCTGATTCATTTGAGTTACTTTTATTTCTGTCCCTCTAGGTTTCATTTTTGTGTGTCGCAAAAAAGTTTTGTGTGTAAGGAGAGGGACTTTCATGTTTCACTAGAGCGGGAAAATGTGTTTTTAACTGTGACATGATAAAGCCTGATCCAATGTGGAAAGCCCCGAAAGAGACAAGGTCTATTGAATTTAAATTCTTTAAATCACAACCGGTTCTTTAAGGAATACAAGTACTACTCCACAATCTGATTGCGTCCAAAACTACAAACATTGACATTTTTCTGTAATAAAAAAAATATATATATTTGTAATCCTCCAGGTTAAAAACACAGATTTTTGGTGAATGATCTCATTATTGTCACAAAATATTACACAGACATGTGTCCATATGCCAAATCTCTTCCATCGTTATCAAAATCAACACATAAATTAACTTCCTTTGCTAAAAATGCCTGAAATAAATGAATAACCCAATGCAATCAAAGCCTTGTACTTAATATGTCCTAATGTTCCTTTTTATTATAATTATTATGACTTTTATTGATTTTCATTTGAACTTTTCTGCGAATTTTGTTGAGAAAATGCACCTCATGAATGTCACTGAACATGTTTGGTCTTCGAAAACGTGTTTATGAAGATGTACTACCGGTGAATAACCACTGCGTGGCAGTAGTTCCTACTTTTTGTTACCGCGAGTCTGGCGGAGCGTCAGCACTTCCTGGTCCTGACGCCGTTGCTGACGTCAGAGGCGCAGCTCAGGGGAGAAGCCTGAGGTTCAGTGTAGAGTGAGAAGAGACGGAGGAAGCGCTGGGTGAAAAACTTTACGGTATAACCTGAGACACGGACGCAGCAGACGAAGGCGCCTGCACTTTATTCACCTGCGGATTATATGCACCTGGAGGAGACGAGGGAAGAGACTTTTTAACGGCCTCCCCTAAAAAGATTTGCTCGGTAATTCTTGGGGCGCCTAAGAAAGCAGAGAAAGCGCAGTTTCCGGACAACACCGCCAGTGTTTTTGGAGACATTGGTTTGCATGCATTTGGATTCTTACAGCCGTTTCTGTGTGGTAGTAAAAGTTGTACTTTATTAGTCCACGCTTAGAATCTCGCGTCTTCATCGAGAACATGGAGTCGCACAGATAACAAGGTAAGAGGCCTGTTTTTGTCCTTAACTCATTTGTTCCATGGCATTATCAAAGTTGATTCGGTGTTGTAAAAGTAGTTTACGGTTAGACTATTAATAATGCGATGACTTTATTTATCAGATATATGTGCTTTATGTTTAGTCTAGAAACATACTTGCAGAAATCATAAAAAAAAGATGTTTCATTCACTGACCCGGTGATGTTGCAAGTTGACTGACTAGGCATTGTTTCTGAAAGTGACCAATTTTTAAGGCGGCCCACTCAAGTTATGATTCTATTGGTAGATCCCTATGGTGGTACAGTGGTGGGTGCTGATGCCTTACAATGAGATGTCAGTCACTTCTCACAGTTAAGGACTTAGCTTGAGTGGTAGGTTCTCTGTCATCCAAGAATAGTTACTTCCAGGGTAACAGGACAGAGTAGGTTTCTTGATAAGCTGTCATCCAAGGCTCCTTCAATTCTCCTTCGGTTCTTTAGTTCTTCTACAGTTTCCTCTTCAGTCCTCAGATTGGAAAAGCGGTGAAACATCATCAAGAAACCCACTATATCCACTTGTCCTCAAAGTAATTTTTTGGAGGTTGTTAAGGTTGTTAATGGAACCAGTGTTGGACGGGAGACAGCTTGGTGCTAGGTCCCCACATGTGGCCCCATGTTCAGCTGCTGGTTTTTAGGATTTAGCTGTAAAACATAGCAATAAAAAAATAAAATGACTTCACAAGATGCTCTGAAATTTCTTTAATTAGTGTAAGGGTCACTTGAAAAGAATCAGACATGACTGAAGGATTGACTAATTCACATCGGACATAGGACAAATATCTAGAACTGTGTGTTTGCAAGTGACAGTGCTGGCAGTAAAAACCTCAGAATCCACTAGTGGTTTTTGAGGGTCATATCTGAGTCCATTGTATGAAAACAAAGGCCTGCTTTGATTTGATGTGGTTACTTTCACTGTGAGAAATAGTGAAAATGGCTAAATTTGGAGGTACTGTTGAGGATTGGAAAGTTACTGTCATCTCTGCTGTGTCTTCATTCATCCTCCCAAGTTTTTTTTTATTTCCACTTCAGTCTTCCAGACCTCTGTGATTCACAGTGGTCAGTTAAAACTGGAATCCTCAGCCCCGTCCAGGAGAACCTCCTCATGACTTCCCACGATTCATTGTTTTTCCTTGCTGTCCATCCCTGTCCCTTTGCTCTGCGTTATCTCCTTGGTGAGGATCATTACAGTGGTGAAGGTTATGAAGACTCTGCTCAGACGTTGCTCAGATGCTGCACAGCTTGGACCACAGCTGATCTCTTACATCCACGTGTTGATGGACCTTTGAGACGCTCCGCCAAATTAGATTTTAATGAGGCTGCCCCTCTCCATCAATCCGAATCAATATGAAGTGCACTCAGCAGAGTCTGAACAGCAAACTGACTGATGACTTTATCAGCAGGTGGGCCTGAACCCCGGGGTCTTAGGAATAGCTGTAAAGTAAAAGTCAGACATTCAAGAAAAACCAATCCACAAATACAGTTGCGCTTCAACCAAAACAATTATTTTTCCCTCCTCATAAGTGGCCTGGACCCCACTGTGGAAATGCTAGCTGGAGACTTTAGTAGGGACTTGGTGCTCAAGCTGTGTTGAAACGACTTGCTAATTGAGGTTGGTGGCGCTGTTAGCATTTGTTGAAAATGTGGGTCTTTATCATGCTTGGAAGTGAAGAATAGTCAGCAGGTGACACCCAGATTTCACCTATAATTTATTCCTTGTTAATTTACTGTGCAATTTTGAGCCTATTTTGCAGATTTCTCGGTCGTCTGACAATTTGCGCCTCGCGTCATTCAGTGTACGCAGGGTTATGACAAGAGATTATCACCTCATGACTGACCGTCATGAAAATCATGTTTGAAATCCTGCCAATTTATCCACAATTTTTTTTTTACCACAACCTACCACACTGAGCCACAGACAGATACAGAAGATGAAACCAGTCATCAACAGTGAGCAGCTTGGTAGAACAGACAGACCAGACTGACCGCCTTTGCCAAAACATTTCCTGTTCCATACGCGTCATCGTCTCGGCCTTTTCTTTTCCATGTCTAAGTGGCACAAATTGTCAGGGGAATTAGTTTTATGTTTTATGTTTTTCTTATTTTTATCAACTGTACAGCATCTTCACCACCGACTTATTCCTCATCCTTGCTTTCATCCAAAGCAGTTCTGGCCACAGGAGTCAGACGTGTCGTGTTTGGTCGTACAGTGTGAGCACAAGAGTCGTGAGCTGTGAACTGATCAGCCCTGAGATTCTCTTCCCCTGTCATGTAGACAGCACATGGCTGCTGCATTAGGAAAAAAATCGTGGACCTTGTGGACGATTCTGTGTCGTCTCTGATGCTGCGTATTTACTTCCTTATCAGTAGAATTTGTGACCCCTGGCCCCTCCCACTCCTTGAGGAGTGTGATGTCACGCTCTCAGTGCTGACTTCACAGAAGCCTGAACACTTGCCAGACTCCACTGACTCTGGGCCCGTGGGTCAAAGGGTATTGTTACTCACTTGGAAACAGATTGTCCTCCCTGTACTGACGTCTGTTTTAATGGTTGCCTAGTAACACTCCAAAAAACGAATTGTCCCTTAGAATAGATAACCGTGCACCAACTTAGTTAAATCAGGAACAGAAATGTGGGGAGTTGGGTTTGAAAATTGGGTTCCAAATTTTCGAAAGAGAGTGAAATTTGAAAAAGGGAAAACCTACTTTTAATGCACATGAAACTTAATTATCTTTTGTGAAATTTATAACTGAAACTTGTTATTTTTTAGGACAACAATGTGATTATCTGAAGGTTAACCATTTACACAGGCATTTGCGGGATAAACTTTGCTGTAATAGGCAGAAGAGCAGAGGCAGAGCTAGAATTCACAGAGTTAAAGATAGAAAGATTCTCTTGGAGTCAGAGAAGAAGATGGCGAGACAAGCATGGATGAAAAACGTTGATCACTGTGGAAACCCCTGAAGGGTTTGCGGGGGTTGGTGGCCTAGTGGTTAAGGAAGCGGACTTGGGTCTGCAAGGCCCCCTGTTTGAATCCCTATCTAAGATAGCGCTGAGGTTTCCCTGAGCATGGACCCATGATCCTGAAGGATACTCCAGAGAGATTAATAAAGTTCTTGAAATAAAAAAATTAAAATAAATGTAGGGACAAGCTGAAAAAAGGGGAAAAAGAAGACGCTACGGTATGATAGCAGCCTTTTGATTGTTCCCTGGACTCTTTTAGCAAACGTATGTCCTGTTTCAGATGTCAGCTCAGAACTGCTGTTGATCTTGATTTCAGTGTAGTGTAACAACACCAACATGCAACCACTTCCTGGTTATGGATAGACTATTCAGAATGGTTAGATGGATGGATGACTCATATATAACTTAATGAAACATGCAACTGAAAAACGTCTAATAACCCTGCATTACTTATGTGGACCTCCTAGGGTCCACAGACCCTATAATGAATACACTTGGTCCATTTTACGTTTTATCTTTTTGGCTGCTCTGTAGCCTGGACTATACAAAGACAATCTGGATGATGGAGAATAGTTTTCTGTGCAGAAGCAGGAGAGATTGATGGTCAAGTAGACAAACAGAAATCCATTCAACAGGAGTGCAGGGAGATCAGTGTGCAGTGATGAAAGAAGCAGTCAGTGAGACAGCGCTGTGTCCAACCATCAGACCTCTGTAAAAGATTGACCAGATGGAAACCACAGTTTCTAAAAAAAGGAAACAGGAGTAAAATTCTTTCCAACTCAGTGAGATTGTTTTGTGCGTCATCCTTTTTCATGTCATGTGGAACTAAAGCCTCCTTTGTTCTTCCTGTTAAAAACAATTCTTAAAAATAAAAGAGATTAAAATAAAAGAGATTAGCGGCTTCGTGAAAATTCTCAGTCAGAGGGAGTCCTGTGAAAAAGTTTGGCACTGCACAATGGCAGGTGTTCCAAGAGGGCTGCGGCACACCCAGGATGACGTTCAACACCAACGGCTGACAGTGCCGCCGATGGACACCGCTGGAGTGATGACCTCATTTAGTGTGTACAAGAAAATCTGGGATTTGTTTGGTCAATAAGGGTGGGCTGCGTTGATTTGAGCAGTAAAGACAAACCCCCTCCACCTCCACCCCTACTCTTCTTGCCAGAAGACCGAGAAAGGAAGTTGTCCTGATTGGGCTTTGTCTGCACAGGCTGTAAGGACAATGCCATCAGCAGCAGAGTCTGCAAGGACGGACAGAACGAGAACACACGGGCAGACGAGGTCACTCAACAACAACCTGGATTAGTACAGTGTGTGTACAGGGCTGTGTAAAACCCGTAGTCCACAGACTCTGTTCTGGTATAAATGTCTCGGCACTAAGGCAGAAATACGTTCTCGTCTCCTCCTCAGTCCCAGATGTTTCATTTGACGTTCCGTCTTGTGAAACAGGCCCACGTCTGTGAGCGGTGTCTGCGTTCAGGCAGTGAATGGATGTGCTTGTAATGGCATGTCACCAACATAATGGGAAGAACAGCTTACTCGGCAGATTGTGCTGAGATTCCTCCTGGGGCGGACAATGCAGTTCATGTGATCTGAGCAGTGGATTTATGGGACGTTGAGTCGGTGGCTCCTTCACATTGTCTATTTTTAGTGTAGGTTGTGATTGTGGAGTCCATGTTGGCTGTGGTCTACAGCAGTGGTCCCCAACCACGGGGCCGTGGACCGGTGCCGGTCCGTGGGGCAATTGGTACCGGGCCGCAGAGAGATGATGCTCAGCTTAACACAATTTATGTTTTATTTATTATTAGACGCTGAGTGTTTTGCTGGACGTCCATTTTCATTTGTGGTATTTATCAGCTACACCTCAAAGAGTGGTCCGCTCTAGAAAAATTTCTAGATGTTTGACCGGTCCATGACGCAAATAGTGTTGGGGAACACTGGTCTACAGTACTTGTTCTGTCCAAGAGCTGACAGCGCCACCACCTTTTCTAAGCAGGATCATTTTACTGATTGCTTCTAGTGAATTGGGATAAGAGACAGAACAGCAATGATCTGCTCTGCTGCGTCCTCATTATGTCATCCTCTTTGTCCATTGTGCACTGCCATCTACTGTCAGGACTCCTGTCCAACCCATTGTTGTCCTCGAGACTCATTCTCTTTACCATAACTCCAAAAAGAAGGAATGTTGTGTTAATTGGCATGCTCCGAAATTGCGAGATTAAGATCACAACAAAAGATTAAGATCACAATCAGGGAGTTTTGATATAATTATTTGGCTGGACTCCAATATGCCGATATTATCCGATTTCTTTATTTCTAGTTCCGAAATCAAGCCATACACATACAGGCCTAGTAATATGCACTTATTTGTCGGTACACACCACTTTACAAGTAAGGGATTAAGTAAATGAGCTGAAATACTGCCATCTAGTGACTGACACTTTAACATACATGTGTTTAGCCTCAAAACTATTTGTGGAAACCCAGATGTTATTAGGTTTTCATATATGGATGATAAACTAATAAAGATGATTACACATATTTGACAGCATGCTAATGGTGGGCTGGTTATATAGTGGGCTAACAATATGGAACAATCCTTATTTTCAATTCATCTAATTTGTTTAATAAAACTTTTAGAGATTTGAGTTATGAAGTGATTCATGGGTTTTATCTGGTTCACATTTGGAGTTCTTTAAGTCCTTGTCTCAATATCCACTTGTCAGACACATGTCAGAAGACATATCCCAAAGAGACAAATGTCTCTTCATGACATCATTTATTGCAAGTTGTGTTGTTGAGATATAATTTCAAAAAATCATTAGATTTTGGGATGTTGGTTGTTCTGGTTTTGCCTCAGTTCTTCATTGATTAGAAGAGGAACAATTAGCTCATCTCTGGTCACTTATGCTGTTTTTATAACAACCTCCTCTATGACAATGTCAGGATGATGGCATGGAACTGTCACAATGTGTTTTTCATCTATTTCTTCCATTTAAAAACGCCTCCAGTCTCCTCTCAGCAAAGTAAACTCAGTAAACTCCTGGCAAAATAAATTAAAAACCTTGATGGAGCCATGGTTGCGATAAATCAGCACCTAAAGTGCACCCCACGTGGTGTGACGTTTGTCCTACCCACGCACTCCTTCCTCACCCAAAAACCCTTGCAGCATCCCCACAGTGAGAGCCCACAGTCAGCTGTGTGTGTGCAGCAGGACGCAGTATTGTGTTACTTCCCAGAACCACTCTGTGTAAACCCTCTGACTCATGTGGGGAGGCCACCGCGCCGTCTTGCAATTGTTAAGTGAACAGGTCAGCCGCGCCGTTGACATTTAAAAACAGAGTTGCTCACACATTAGTGCAGTTCCTGTGCAAAATTTACATATGAATAATATTCTGTGCTAGATAGACATATCTATGATCGTTACTAAATTACTCTCTTACATTCATGATTAGTCATGCAGCCTTATAGTATTTGGTATACGAAAAAACTTTATTGATGATATATTGCACCATAAAGCCCTGAGTCATGTAGTGCATACTGCTGTTTTAATCATGGTAGGGGGGCTGCAGTGGTTGGTGGTCATGCCTAACTGTTGAACCTGCCAGAGGTTCAACAGTTTAATTCCCCGGGGGCAATAATTTGGCTGTAAAAAAAAAAAGTTTTAGCAGATGCTTTTACCCAAAGTGACTTTCAGGGACAGGTTAACATGGTTAAGAAGCCTGGAATTCCCTGCTTCTGAGGCACGCAGGCTAACAGCTACACCCAGAAACTTTGTAGTATATTCTTCCTAAGTATTTTATTTATTAGTATAAGTCACTCTTGATTTACCATAGGAATGAGGAGAACAACTCAGGTTGTAACCTCCCCCCTCATGGTTAGTACGGTTAGCATCCGTGGGGCCGGTCCCAACAGGGATGCCCAGACATCCCTGTCCCTTGACTCTTCTTCCAGCACATCTGGGGGATCTTGAGGGTCACCCAGACCAGCCCTGGGTCTTCCTGTGAGTCTCCTCGCAGTGGGACAGATCTCAAGCACCTCCTTAGGGAGGCGTCCGAGGGGCAGTCATACAATGTGGATGCTCAAGGCACCTGAGCTCACTCCCTGGATGTGGAGGAGAGTGGCTTTACTCTTATCTCCTCCCGGTTGGCAGTTCCTCACCCTTTTTCTAACAGATCACAAATTCCAGCCTACAGAGAAAGGTCATTTCAGCACCATGAGCTAAAGCTCATAATCAAAGATGAGAGTAGAAATGTATATTGACCACAACAGACCAATGCAGTGACTGCATTACTGTTAATTTATTTTTCTTAAATGTTAAGTGTTTCCTTGATAACACTTCAAGGACCTGGCTGTGACTTAGTGACTAATAAGGATACTTTTTTTTTTGCATTACAGAGTTGCACTCGTAATGCACGTATAAAATATATCATGTTTTGTCTAAGGTTCAATTTTGTACCTGCCCCTTAAAGCCACAGAGCAGGTCTCAGTGTAACGTTTGTACAAGTTTCTGGTGTCTCTGAAGCCCTGCCCTGAATCATAATAACTTTTGCCCTTGACAGATCAGGTTGCTGTGATCATTTTCCTGACCTCCATCATCTACACAGCCTTGACCTCATCAGTCAAACTCCAGCAGCTGTCCTGTCCTCTCCACCTACTGGTCTTTCTAATTCTCTTGATGGATCGAAGGTGTTTTTTTTTGGATGATGATTTTACTAAGGAACCTATCTTTTAGATAGCAGCAAACAAGTGGTTCCAACAGTAGGGTCCTTTTTTCTGCCCCCCACCCCAAACCCCTGTGAGTGTTGTCATCAATGAGGTCACTACTCAGGTCTCCAGGCTACTAAGTAACTGGCATCTGAGATCTGTTTGTTTACTTAGAAAATGATGTAACCGGGCTGAAACAGGCAAATGTATGTCCATATATCTGTCCGCAGGGTCCTTGCTGTGATTCCTAGTCCACTCATTTTAGCAACAATGAAATGTCTGCATGTTGTTTGAAGAGCTTTAGCCTTTTCTGGCGTGAACATATCCCCAAAATCCCATCCTCTGCCGTCCTCTTTTTAATTAACTTTCTTTGTCATTTCCCTGCAGAGCTTGTGCGGTGACAACAGACAGGCTCCTGCCAGTGAAACTCTAGTGGGGATGGTCATGCGAGGCCCTTTTTTTTCTGTCTCGTTGAACGCGTCGCCGAGTTTATGCCGTGATTTACATCACAAATGAGTTTATGTGCATTACAAACAGTCTCCTCTTGGAGGATGTGTGGCAGTGGAGCAACTAGAGTGAGAGGCGATTAGCATTTGATCTTCAACAAGCTGGGCTGTCACAACGCCCGCCTGCCAGGACACGTGGGGAGAATTGGGCGAACGATCAGTGGGCACCACTAGCTTGGACTCACGCTGGGCAGCGGGGTGAAGCAGATGGGCCATCTGGCGGCTTGCTGGCAGCCAAGAGGCAACTGCTGTGTGCCGGTGTGTGTGTGTGTGTGTGGTCCTAACGGACTGGGTGAAATGGTTTTAGGAGACCACCTGTCCTGTGGTCCAGCACCCTACTACCACACTGATGCTGCGTTGACACTTAGTGGAGAGTGTTCAGGCGGCTGCAGCATCTCAATTAACATGGCATTATATCTATGACTTATGTTTAATAAAAATGTCCTTCAAGTTAGATGGATTACAGTGGTCACCTTGTTAATACATGATCATCTCAAACTTCTAGGTTTAGTGGTAAGATGTGTTGAGCTTGAAGGAAAAGGACTCCAGGGGTGACGCCAGCAAATCACATTGCACCATATTGTGAGCCTTCCTGTGGGTGGTGAGCCCACAAGAAGTGATGTGGGTTGGGACGGTGCTATGCTCAGAGCACCTCAGTGGCAACCTGGCAGCTGGTGGATTCGAACTGGGGACCTTGCGGACCCAAGTCCGCTTCCTTAACCACTAGGCCACCAATGCCTAGTCTGGGACTTATATAGTGATAATAAAAATATTAGGAACACGATTTTGAGTTTGTTGGGTCCAGTTCAAAAGAACAGCATCTGGACCCCAAGCCTTAGTTTGGCCAAACCTGGTTTAGCTGTTTTTATGTCCAACATCAATGTGTGTTTATGAAAAGTCCAAAGAATATTGTTGTACTTCCTTTGTCTATGTGCAGCATTCATTCCTGCTCATTCTGACGATGTGCTGACAGTTGAATGCTTGACAGAATGTTTCTTAACTTAAAAAGATATTAGAAAGTGATTCAGTTTTGTTGAATATTCCACTCTGGGTCAATACTTCCTGTCTTGGTGTGGCAATGTCTGCTCAGGGAGGTGGCACGATGACACAACACTGTTGGAATATTGGAATATACATGATTTTTTTTTTTTAGTGTTTTATTACTGAAGCTGTTTTGATTGTACTTTAGAAAGACAAGGCAACGTGCACTTTCTGATGTTTGAACTCTCAAAAGCCTACGCTCTTGTTCCTGCACAAGTTGCATCAGTACTTTTCAGGAATCCTAGAAACTCTGGCCTTTCCTGCTGAACAGCAGTGCAGTCTTTAAACACAAAAGGACTCAAGGACAACTTGGACGCTGAAGATAGGAAAACAGAGAGTCCATGAAGTTCTGTAGAAAGTCCTCAGGGGATTGCTTTTTTCATTAATCCCTCTGGAGACTCTTTATAACAACCAGCGCTGAAACATGAGCCTGTGCAACCAGAAATTTACAGTCACTTAAAGGCTGTTTATTTTTAAAAACATAGAACATCCCTTGGATTCAGTTTCCATTTGTGTCTGCATTCTGCACTGTCTCTTCATCTCTGGTTCCCGTCTCCTCATTTTGCTCGACTTGCCTTTGAAAGAGAGACAGATCTGCAAGCGCCATAACAGGATGTAGCCATCATCCTAATGAGAAATCAACATTTCATCATTTCACAACAAGGAATAATAGCTTTATTGTACCTAAACACTGCAGCACGGATTATGGAAAGGGTTTTACAGCTGGCTTTCCTCTTCCGTTTTTAAGCCTCGTCATCAGAGGAGCATAAACAAGAAAGGAGAAAAGAAGAAAATACTGTTAGATGCGATTAAAATAACTCCATTATGAAATGTGATGGACATTTTTATGCTTTCAGCTCACTATGTCTGTCTCCTCTGTGAGAAGCTCTTCTGTTTTTTACCTAAGGCAGACTGTTAGGCAAACGACAAGCACGTCCCACAATTGCTGCACTGCCACGATGCAGCATCTCAAGGACGACAGGCCTCTCCATCATCACACAGACAAATTTCTCCATGACAGCTGACATGTGGTTCTCAGCGAGGCAGAGAGACAGGCAGGAAAGAGACATGAAGGCGTTCCCTGGATGTAGATTTACCTTGTAACCAGCGCTCGCCTGTCATCATTATTCGTGCCTCCCTCCAAAATATACATAAACCACAAGAGAGCATTCTGGTTAAATACAGATTAGACGGATCAGAAAGTAGCCGAGGCGAGAGTGCAGGGGGCGCTTTTGTGTTTAAACTACCACCTGCATCCTGTTTTGTCATTGTTTTTCTGTGGCAATGGCATAAATATTGTGCGCAGCCAGAAGGAAAATGGTTCTGTTTGGATGTTGAAACCCATGTTTTTTTTTTTTTTTCTGTCACAGGGTGAAAGCTTTGCCTGCAGAGAGAAGTTGAGCTCTGTGCTCAAGTTCAACAGGGTCACTTCCTGATGATGACAGTAAACATGGGTGAGTATTAGTCAAAAGCAGGTTCCTTTTACCACCAGATCATACAGAAAAGGTGCCTGAATTTAGGGAAACGTATACAAACGGAACCGCCGCTAACATTTCCTCCGCCACTAGAGCAGTATTATGAAGGAAAACATTAAACACTAACACTGCTATTCAACAAGTCCAGATGGTTCATGTCCGGTCTACGTCAATGTTTTGTTCTGGAGATGTTTACAGCTTTCTAAGATTGACTTTATAATGTAGGTGCGTGGAAAATTCACTATGTTCAATATGATGGTTATTTTATCCAAATATAAATTAAGTATATTAAAGTGGTGGCCTAGTGGTTAAGGCTCCAGACTGGGGTCCAGAGGGTTCCAAGTTCAAATCCACCACTGAGCATGGCACCATCCTTACCATCTTTTTTGAGCAGGCACAGAGGCATCAATAGTTCGGGAACCACAGTTACTCAGATTACACAGGGAACAGATCAGCAGCTTTGCTGACTATGGCTTTGTGCAATCTGAGGGGAGCACTGAACAATAATTGTTTAACATAACATAAGCACTTTAATAAAAAATAGGGATTTCTGATATTAACATTTGCCAAATTATCATAACACCTAACGCTAAGCTTAGCTCGGACTCATATACCGTAATTCACGGAGTATAAGCCGCACCCAATACGTTTTTTTAAAGAAAAAAACATTTTGTGCATACATAACCAGCACCTGACTGATGAGGGTCAGTTTATGCTAATTTTATTCATGTAGCGTGTTACCATACTTTATACTTCTTCTTCTTCTATGGTGTTTATTGGCGGTTGTGACTTGCGTCTTCCTAGACACCACCTGTCTCACTCTTACCTTTTCTGCTCCAACAGTTAGAAAAAATGCGTACATTAGCCGCATCTCTGCATAAGAAGCAGGGTTGAAATTGTGTGACACAAGTTGTGGCTTATAGTCCGGAAATTATGGTATTGTTATCAGGCCAATATAAGGTCGATAATATTGGTTGAATGATATCATCAGACACTATAAAAAACTAGATACAATTTGTGTGACATACTAAATCTATATAATGGTTAAATAAACTAATAAATAAATAGTTGCTCATGTATTTCTAACTTAACATTGAGTTTATAAAAATCATCCAACTCAGCTAACGTCTTCTGTGCGAGGCCTAGTGATGATCCAACACTGGTCTGAGCAGCACACAGGCCTCAGTACAAGTTCTAAAATAGACACTGACAATAGGTTCCTTGTGCTATATTTACACGTGCACATGACCCAGCAGCATGAAGAGAAGGAGGTCATCCCTAACTACTCCTGCTACTGTTCATGCATGTTACCCATGTTTTTATTATACACAAGTTAGAAAACCACACGGAACAGAATAAGTAAATCATTATAGGAAGGAGAACAGTAAAAAATTACACTTTTTTTTTCTGCCATGACTTCCAATACACAAAGTTTTAAACTATAATAACTCTACAGGGAACAGAGATACCTTATTATTTAAAGACCAGGATTGAACTAATTTATTACTTCAGGGTTCATGGCTGGAACGGTTCAAAAGGATTAAATTTCACAATTGTTTTTTGTTTTTTTTAGTCTTACACTACAAATGAAATCATCTTTTCAATTCTAAAACTATTTTCCTTTATAAAAACATTCTTTGTCCGTGAAGGAATACTTTATACAAGACAAGTAGGAAAACAGAATGAATCAGTTGGTGGTCCACACTACTACACATCAACCTGCAGTAGGATTGATTTATTTTGGAAAGTGATTCCAGAAAACTAGGGTCACTTCAAACTTATCAAGAAAATGTTTAAATGTTTACATTCCACTGCAAATGGTTGGACTGAGGTCATTGCTACACTTTTTTGATACAACACTTATTCACACATATCCAATGCACACTTGCACAACAACATCTTATTTTATTCATAAATGGATTTGACATCTATCAACTTAAATCTGGATTTGAATGTGATTTTTTTTTTCCCTTTGCACCTCTTTGGTAAATACATGCTAACACAATATTATAGTAGATAAACAGAGTCATGGGAACAGGATTTACCAAGTTAAACCAGATTCTTTGTTAATGTTTGTTGATTTAACATAAAAGTCTTAATTTTTCCCTTCTGACTTGGTGTATTTGTGTTTCTACCTTAGATGATGGTTTCCAAAATGGACCAGGGCAGCACAGGAACCTACAAGGTAAACTTGTAATCGTATTAGTGATATTTAGGAAGGTTGGATGGAACGTACGTTTGGATGTTGAAGCATCTGTCAGTGACTTTCTCTCATTGAAGCACGTCTAAAAGCTCTGTCATCTGTCAACTCTGACGGCTATTATCGAGACAGAGTGTTTGGTCAGTCAGTCTCAGGGGCCTGACTGTAAATCCAGGACAAAGATTCCATGTTTTCCACAACATTTTAATCCAGATGTGAGCCATAAATCCATAGAGGGGCCGTGGCTGTGCTCGTGTGGTGACAGTTTTTGTTGATGATTAATTTGTCCACCCCATGAACAGACATTGTCATTAAGTGAAGTGACTTTTTACAGCCATGTGGAAAAAGAAAGTAAAAAAACCTGTTGTGCTGTTTGATAATATGACCCCTTTGTATACCTTTAAGAGTTTTCAAGCTAGCAAAGATCCAGGAATTGTTAGTTAGCTTGTCTATCAGCGTCACTAACCTTTTACAACAACACATTTACGTTAACAATCTTGTTATTTAAGTCACACACACCCTTGTTTGCCTGGTGTTGTTCATAACATAGCGTTGAAAGAATTGTTGCGATGCTATCGCAACTAATTGTCATATCAAGATACAGATAAATGCAAAGTGACAGCTAATAGATTGCTAACTAATTGTTTAATTTTGACATTTTGGTATTTCATTGTGACCTTTGTATTTGTGGATTAATTCTGACTTATTACTTATTACTCATCTTATCTTATTCATAAAAGTTATTTTTGTGGACGTTTGTTCATTGTCCTGAGATTGGACTGGCGTTTGCAAACTTTTTTGACTCAAGGGACATGATGAGACAGGAGCAGATAGAACATTCGTGTAAACTCATGTACATGACATGACATGTAAAAGTCATACCTGTGGGGCAGTGGTGGGTACAGGGTTTTAGGTACCGGATTGGGGTCTGGAGGGTTTTAAGTTCAAATCTAGCAGCTGACAGGTTACCACTGCTCCTCGGGTGCTCAAACCTGCCCACTGTTCACTGTGGTGATGGATTAAATGCAGAGGACACACTTCTTTGTGTACAGCGGTGTGGAACACAATGTCACAATGACAAGGAGTTTGCATTCCTAACCTTTCCTTCCTTCCCTGAAGGCTTTTAGCTATTACTCTGCCATCTAGTGGGGAAACAGACATTATAAAAAAAAGTTGTACGTTTACGATGCCATTTTGAGATATTATTGTCTTAACAGCAGTAGTAGTTTTTATTTAAATCGATGGACGGTTCTTCATAGGTGCTAATCTTCTTGTTTTTCTGGGAAGTGAACCTAGGACTCTCTGTTCTCTCTGTCTGGGAGGCTGGCATGCTAACTGTTACACTATGGAACCAACATTGCTGGGCAAAGTTGGCAGTGTTATGATATTAGAAATTCATAACCAGCGCCCTGGGCGGTAGTTTGCCCATTCTTGGGCGAGGAGTCACAGCCCTCAGAAGTGAAGTGGAGTGAAACTGTCTGCAGACATTCCTCCAATGAAACGACACATTAATTGCACCAGTGCTTTCACACACCCAGAGAGCCCCACATTACAGCACAGCAGTTCTTAATGAAAGATTAGACGTCTAAGACTAATTACATGCAATGGCTCTTAAATTAGCCGGATCCCAGTTTCGGTTAAACAACAAGGTGTGTGTTTGCTCAGCCAGTTTGTATAGTTGTTGTGTCCAAGTGTGCATTTGTGCATGTGTGTGTGTGTAAGTGCTGTTGCTTATGCAGAGGGAGGACATTTTTGGCTCCAGCTGCTAAGCCTGCCGGATGCCTTTGCCATGATGTTTCTCTCGGCACCAGGAAATCCCCTCAATGTCTTCATTCAGCCAGCCCGGCTTGCTCATACACACTCTCACAGACAAACACAGAAAGTTGCTGCGCCTCACTTTGTTGCTGCTCTAAAACTAGCTGTTCTGTTCAAAACTCACAGTCTTCTGCCTGTGCTTTAGTCGCAGATATCTGCCACTGACATTTCTGCATTCCTCATTTCATCCAGTGCTGGTTTCACAGCTCTCAGCTTTAGCCTGAGGAGGAAAAAAAAAAAAAAAAAACTGAGTGATGATGCAAGTCACGGCAATCGGCCTTCATTTTGAAGCGTCCCTCGCTGTCTCTCTCTGTATCTCTCTCCTGCTATGTGTCTCCGCTGCTTCACTTTCTCGGAATTCCCCCGTTATCTCATCACAATCACGTCATACTAACCCTTACCCAACTTTTTAGAGTCAAAAGATCGGTACTGCTCGGGTCCATCTGACTGGAGGTCTCCTTGAACTTCCTGTGGCGTGTTTGTAAGTCTGATTCTGGCGGCAGTGTGTGGTTGGTGTGTATGAGCCCGTTGCTTTTCCACTGGGGCCGGCGGTTTGCTTGGCAGGACTGGAAGACCAGGCCTAACTGATGCAATTACTTTACTTTTAGGACTGCCATTAGACCTGGCTCTGTGCACTACCACGCATTTCTCACACTCTCGCCGCCCCCTTCCACCAAACTGCTCTCCCGCTCCTGTCCGTGTTATTATCCAAAGGTTACAGTGCAGGCCACAAGCCTTTATTAAGACTTCTACACTGTGATATACACACAGCCAGGCAACAGGGAGTGTTTGTTTTGTATCCTTGACTCCCAGTGCTCTGGGTCCTTGGCTGAGACTGTGGAGGCTGGGCTGAATCATTTGTTAGCAGAGACACTGGCAGCGAGAGAGGGCTCAAGGTGAAACTGTTGTTTGCAGTTATTTAAGGGCAAGGGTGACAGAAGAATCCAACAAAGTCTGGATTTGAGCCTGTGCACAGCATGGGAACAATCATCAGAAATTTAATAGAAAGAAAAATGCAACACAGTCTTTTGGATGTTTTCTATAACTTTTTTTTCTCTGAAATAGATGTCGATACACAAAGAACTTCAGTGGATTTTTATCCTGTTATTTTTCTGGTAGATTTTTTTGCTTGGTGCAGTTTCTACTGAGGGAAAAATGTCCTGTCATCCTTTTTTTTCCACAGAGGTTAAGGTCTTAATGTATTATTTGCCCTGAAGGAGGATTTGACTTCTTTTTCCTCCCTCGACCTTAAACTGCTGCACCATTGTGCAAGTAACATTTAACATTTATCCATTTAGCAGATGCTTTTATCCAAAACGACTTACAGAGGGGGATTAACATTGTCAGGATTGTGGTTTCTTTGGGAGTCAAAACTCTGATTTTATTTCTTTTTCCTGCACTCAGCGCTGCATGATGGACCTGCACGGTATTTGCGTGAAATTTCTCATGCTAATGTGTATTATGTTGTACACCAAAGGTGGGCCATGTGTCTAAGATCCTATGATGGTTTCTCACCAATTCATTCTCATTTTGATGTTCAATCCATTGTGAAAGCCTTCGTCTTTGTCCTTAATATGACTGTGTTCAGGTTTCCTGCTGAGTCAAGATCCTGTTCTGCTGGTTTGCACAGTCTTATATGGTTTAAAGGACAGTGAACTGATGTATAGTTGGATGAGATCTTGTGTGGAGATCTGTCTGTTGAGTCTAAACATTTTTAATGATTTGAACACATTGTTATGACTTGTGTTTCAAGGCTTTTATTTTTTTACTGCGTTTCTTCAGCTCTGCAGATGATGACCTGGTGTACTCTCACCGTAAGGATTTCTGTGGGAAGCATTATTATATATTACAACATAAAATATATAAACTTATTGTTATTATTGGAAAGGCAGTGTGCTTTTCATCTGCTGGAGGAGCATATGTGGAGAAGGAGCAGGAGTTTAGATACTGAGAATCAACTGTTCAGTGAAGGCTTTGGAAGAGAGGAGAAGAATAGAGCAGAGGCAAAATGGAACAACTGGAGATAGAACTGTGATAGAAGAGAGTCAGCTAAGGTGAAGGGACAGGTTTACAAGACTGTTGTGAGACCAGCCATGATGGATAGATTAGAGACACTAGGAATAGGTAGAAGACAAGAGGGAGAGCTGGAGGTGGAGGAGTTAAAGATGCTGAGATTCTCTTT
>JAFBJS010058830.1:195211-251621 GCA_016785265.1 Paraplagusia blochii
CTCTCCATACACTGGAAATATGTACTGTAAAAGGAGGAAACTAAACTATCTAGTGAGTAGAAAAATAATTGTCAAATTTCTAATGCTCTAGGGCAGGGGTTTTCAAAGTGTGGGGCAGGTGTGGTGGTGCGATGCTGAGGGGGGCGCGTGTGACCCTGGGGAACATGCTTTTTTCTCCACCGTACTACAATAAAGTGTAATTGCACATCCTTGAAAGGTGAATTATATCTCTTTTATTGTTTCTTTATGTTAACAAGGATACAATGTTATGCAGAGGTGTAACTAGAACTATTTTATAGACAAATGCTGTTATTTATAGTTGTGGCGGAGAGTGGGTGGTGGGGTGGAGGGGCGCAGATTGTTTTCTTCTTGCTGGGGGGGGTAACAGAAAAAGATTGAGAAGCACTGCTCTAGGGCATATTACTAACCACAGGCTAAATGGATTGTAAATAACAATTAGTCCAACAATTTAAGTATTTTAGCAATAAATCCATCTAGAATGAACCATAAATAAATAAACCATAAATAAATAATATTTGATACTTTAACGGGCACAAAGTGAGAAAACTTACCACACAGGTGAGTTCACTGTAAAAGGAAACAAAGAAAAAAAAATAACAATGGTAACCACAGTTTCATTTAATGGCTGTAGGTTACATGGGACAACGGAGTGGTTGTTATGTGGAATGTCATTCATTTGTGGCACATTCCTCCCTTTATAAACCCTCGTGTCCGAGATAGGACATCAAACCAGTAAGGTAGAGGTAGGAAGTTTTAGACTAAAGACTGATGCTCATTATTATTATGTACCCTATAATTAAACTTTTATTCTGGCCACCAAAGTCTCTAAAACCTAAATAAAATACAATTTTAAGTTTTTCAAAGTCTGTTTTTTTAATACTACAGACTTGAAGTAATGTTTCCCATTGTGTCTTGCTGTCCTGCCCTCCCTATGTCTTTGGCTCTTAACCATCCAGCTTTCTTTAATGTATTTATTTTATGAGCATCAGCCCTTTCCTCACTCCATTTTTCCTATTTACACTACGGGTGTAACTTTTCTTATCGCTCTGCTGTATTTAGCCTCGGAGTGAGTGAAGGGAGTGTGCAGGTCAGTGCTGAGGGGGAGTTACGTCACCCTCCTGACACCTCACTCCACTGCCGCTGCTCTACGGAGGTATTATAAACAAGATGTCCACCTCTGGGCCGCCAGCCTTTGTGGTCCAACCTCAGTTTATTTTAGCAGAACGACTGGGTCCGAGTGAAAGTGTGCCCTCCTCTTACTGCCCCCCAAAAGAAAATATATTCTGTTCCACATTGAGCTAAATATTAAGTGTGTAAATATTAGGTTTGCATGTCAGGTTTATTTAACAGGAATTTTGGAGAATAGGAAACAGGAAACTTAAATATAGTAAGAGGAAATGTATTTAATAGCATTTATATAGCCTAATATAGACTAAAAAGTCCAAAGACTATTGCAGGATTATATACAGTCAAGTCAGTATTTTCATGTTATTGGCCTATAATCTTGCAATAAAATATACTCGTATAGTAGTTAGATGGTTAGTTATGTGCTAACTGTTAGCTTTTTTTCATTTAATTGACCATTGAAGAGGAAATTATAGCTCCCTCAAATGTGATCTTGAGATTGATCCTGTGATTTCTGTAACCATACAAGAGTTCATACAGAAAGTCCTCTCTCGTCTAGGTTAATGAGTTCCAAGACACACCACAAAAAGGGAAAAACTTTTCAAAGTTTAGACTAGATGGTTGTCATGTCTTTATTTATAAAACTGTATACCATTGCAACCATAGTGAAAAAATATATATTTATATACAGTACATTAAAATCAACTAAAACAAAGTAAGATTATGAAATCTTTGCACAGACATAGGCTCCACAAACCAAATGTTTTTTCTGGACAACAATGGAAGGCTTAGAAATGGCTGAAAATATGCCATAAAATATGGGAATTTCTGCCGAATACTCTCTTTATATATATTAAACCGAAAAGGTTAGCTCTGCTCCACACCTCTGGAACGATCTCCGTAATTGCGACTCTCTCCTCACCTTCAAATCAAAACTCAAAACACACCTGTTCCAGTCTGCATTCCTATCTCTGACCTCCATCCTCCCTACCGCACTCTTCATTATTTTCATGTGCATCAATGGCTTGATTTTTGTAATTATTTGTATGTGTATTATTTCTCTGTAAGGTGTCTTTGAGTGACCTGAAAGGCACTTATGAATAAAATTTATTATTATTATTGAGATTAAAGATGCATTAAAAGAATTGCACAATTCTAAAAGTGTTTTAATTTGATTTGATTTGTAGGCTGGTGAATAAATTAGAAATGATTTTGGATTGAAAAAATAATGAGGTATTCAGGGATTTTGAATTTCTTTAAAAAAAAAAAAACCCAGAATGAATCAGTTGGTTATGAACTCTACTCTATATCAACTGGCAGTAGGATTGATTTACTTTCAATTCCTGATTCAAGGAAACTTGGAACATTTCAAAATTTTCTCTCTAAAATGAATTGGAAAACATATAAAATGTGAACATTATTTTACTTATTTACAAACTGATTTATTTAGTACACCTCTCATCGAATGAAACACCAAACCCAGACTGATTTTTAGTTTTAATCATTTTAGGATATATAAAAAGTAGAACACAGGCATCCTGGGAAGCTGGGTCTTTACTTCGACCCGTTCACTGAAGGTCCTGCCGTTGGTGAACTCCTGGCCTTGGAGAAACACAGACCGAGATCGAATGACACCTCGGACCACATCTGCTCCACAAACAACTGACATTCCCTGGTGATTAGACACACGGTTATAGGGAAGAATGTGGCCTGTCCTGAAGGTACTGTTTGGATTTCACAGGACACCACAGCCCTGAAGTGCGAGTGTGTGTGTGAGCGTGTGTTTTTAATTCATTCAGAGCTCATCTGAGAGGCAGACAGAGCACAGGTCAAAATCCTTCTCTTTATTTCACCTCACTGAGGAAAAGAGTTCTTATAAGTCTTTCATATGTTAATGCAGAGAAAGTCTCTCACTTGGGATGAAGTTGGGATGAAGGAATAAAGCAATTATTTTACATTTAACATGGTTTAATCACCATTTTGTTCAGGTAAGGTTCAGGTAACTTCTCTTGCACTTTTCTTTTACCTTTTCTTGATCTTGATTTAGACGTTTTAAGCCCGGCATACAAACAGGCACTGGTTTTTATTTTCTAATCATGGCGTCCATCTGTTGCTCACACTGTACGAGTGAATTTCAGGGATGATCACTTCACGCCATCGTGATCATGTTGGCCGTGATTTGACTGTTCTACCATGCTGCTCCCTGTTGTTGACTTGTTTTCTACTCTGTATCTCTGTTCTCGCAAGTGCAGTGTTGCAGGTTGAGGTTTAAATTGTTGGTAATTCAGCAGGATCACACAATTGATCATGAGGTGACAATCACTTGTCATAACTCTAGTACAGTGCATGACTCAAGTCACATGATGAGCCAGAAAAGGCAAAATCACACAGTGAATGCTGGGATTTTGGGATTTCAAGTAGTCTTTTTATCCACATTACATTAGTAATGGTTTTGTGCACATTTTTGAAACCCATTTCTTAAAAAAATAAATATGCCATCAATGCTCATGAGTTGCTGTGTTTGGTCATGAATCAATATCTCCTTTCTCAAAATCAAGGTTGGGTGTTGAAGAGGTGTCCTCTTATTGAAAGAGTGTATATCTATTCAGCCTGGTTTGATACAAGTGAAAGCACTATATTGTTACCGAGCTAAATTCCATAGATAAGATCGGAGCAGGAAGCATTGGACCAGGTGTTACCTCATGGAATTCCAATAAAAGCTGTGATTCCCTCACCCTCCCACTGTCACACTGGAGATGGATCCATATCAACCTGTGTCCCAGCTTCTTCTTTTATGACTCTGCGACCTGGACATACCGCATGTCTAATATGTGTCGTCTGTGTTTAGATGATGAGGAGGCGCTGAACTCCATCATGAAGGACCTGGCTGCTCTGGGTCGCTGCTACACCCAACAGCAGCCCAGGAACAGAACCCTACTCTACAAACAGGTAAGGGTTCGTCCAGATATGACAGCAACAGACAGATGTGCTTATTTTTATTATGCTTATATTTCCACTATATCCACTGTCCATGAGACATGGATGTGGATCAATAGGTTAGTAGTAGATAGATAGGTTAATCTTAGTATAGTATTAGTAGATTAATAGGTAATAGGTAATTGCAATCTCAGTTTTTGTTATTATATTTCACTATGACAACAACTTACTGTTAAGTTACGCTTGAATTACTCTCTAGTGTAAATATATAAGTATATGCAAATACATGTGTATTCAGTAAACATGTATTGCATATGCATATATACAGTATACAGTACATCTACATATATACATGTATACTTACATGTGCTTATACAGCCCCTCCATACAGTATATATGTTTTACATATATCAATCAATCAATCAAATTCTATTCATATAGTCCACATTTACAAATCATATTTGTCACATAGGGCTTTAGAGGGTTAGTAACATCCTATGTATACACATTTATACACGTACACATGCCCTGGTCTAGATATATACTATAAATATATACGTATATAGTATGCACACATAAACTGTACCCACTTCTTCTTCTTCTCCCTTAAGCTTTTCCCTTATTAATTGGATGCCACGGTGAATCAACCTTTTTTCGTCTCCCCCTGTCCTCTGTATACTACCTCCATGTCCTCCCTCACTGCATCCATCAATCTCCTCTTTGTCTCCTAACTGGTAGCTCCATCTCTAGGATCATTCTTCTACCAATAACCCTCCTGTGAACATGTCCAAACCATCTCAATCTGGCTTCTCTAGCTTTTTCTCCAAACCTTCCTGTCTGTGTTGTCCCTCTAATCACCTCATTCCTGATCCTGTCCATCCTTATCTCTTCTAAGTAGAACCTCAGCATCTTTAACTCCTCCACCTCCTTGATTCTTTCCCACCTCCACCTTCAAGTTAAAGAATCTAAGCTACCCATCCAACTGCTATTAACCTGTCAATTGATTGACAGCTGCAGCTCTTGCTTGGAGAACACGAGAGCTCTTCACTCATACTTATAGAATTACTGTGCATACATACATGCATATGTACATACACTTTCAAACAATCATACTTACACATGCATTACATACAGTATATACATACATCAGTAGCATACATAGTATAAAAGTATAAAATATGCTAAAAGATATAACAATCGTATGACATACTATAATATAATATGCAAATATTAAAATTATTAAAATATATATATATATTTAAAAATTAAAATATAGCATATAACGCTAACATTTAGGCAAGATGACAGTGTATTATAATATAATATAAATCAATATTATTATAAAGGTGCAAATAGTTTTCTGGATATATTTAAAAATACCATAGAAATATATACTAGTATTGTGGTAATGTGTTGGGCAACATAGGTTGATTTTGCGAGACCTCCTGGGCCTCATAAAACATGACAACATGACACGTTTTACTGTCTTTCTGCTGATGGTTTATCATTATTTCCTTTGTCTATAATGTTATGGCACTGTAAAAAAAAACATTTAAAGGACATTGTTTGGATTTTTTTTTTTTATCTTACTCATAAAACTACAGGAGCCCAGGAATTTAATTTCTCTCAATCACCTCCTGCCTGTTTGGTTTGTTCCTTCCTACCCTGGAATGATAATTGTTGAAGTCCCAGTGTTTATGATGAGACGTAAACAGAGAGTGAAGAGCAGAAAGAGTTTCCGCTCTCAGTGCCGTCGCCACCGCTGCTGCTGCAGCCTATTTTACCCCCAGTATCCTGAGCTGATACGATGGCAGGGCAGGTTTATCACCATGACCTCACGCAGACTCACAGGCTCCTCTTGATTCCTGCTCCTTTGGGTAATGGCATTAAAAATAGCAAACAAAACATTGTCTGGTGGCATCCATGGAGGTTGTTTCCAGAACAAAATGCAGCCCCAATAAAAGAGCCTTTACAACAATTCTCCACGATGCCACTTAAATTTTATGTCCAGTCTCCGTGCTTTTCATTTTCAAACTTTCCACTTCCATAACCAACCCCACTGTTCTTGTTTTCCCTCTCTACAGGATGTAAGAGTCAAGTTGGAGCATGAGAGAGAAAAAAGGTACGTTAGAACCCCAATGTTTTTTTTTTTTTATTCCTTTCCTAACACTTAGCTATGCCTGGGATTTGATGTCGGAGGGAAAACACCATGGTTTTCAAGCTGGAGAAACATAAAGAGGAGAGGAAAATATTCTTCCCTCTGAGACATTCAGTCCAGTCCCTTATGTTTGGGGCATGCACTGGTCATTTGAGAACGAGGGAGTGAGGTGAAGGACAGCCCAGTGCCAAGGACTGGTGTTCAGTGTCCAGTCTTCCAGACATGGTGCGAGTTCATTTGTCATAGTCTGTTTTTTTCTTGTGCTTCCATCTGTCGGCTATTGATTTATTATTTATTTAATAATTTTCTGCCATTTAATTGATTGATTGGATGATATTATCCTGGCGTCTTTTAGGGATTATTTCTCAAACACAATATAACAATATTACAGCCCATTCCTTCAGTGGTCCCTAACTGGGCCCTGGACCATTACTGGTACGTGGGTCAGTTGGTACTGGGCCGTACAAAAAGAATGCCTACATTCTAATAATTCGGTCCCAGTGGTTAAGGAAGCAGACTTCGGTCCACAAGGGTTCAGAATTAGAATCCACCAACTGTGTGATTGCCACTGAGAATCATTTAGTAGTTCCATCCTATTCCCACATGTCCACTTTCAGTGTGATTTGTGTGGCAGTCATGGCGACTGCTGCCTCTGTGACCTTCTAAAGGATAAGAGGATGAAGATGAATGACTGGCAAACAATGCTTTTTATTTTGAGGAATTGTAAAATCTACAGTTTTATTTCTATGGCATCTGCCTGGGTCATTCATAATTTATCACATCATGTATTCACCACACAGCTGTTCCCTGAAATGTAAAATATCCGACGTTTATTTCAACTAAATGAAAACATAAGCCTGCCATACCAGCATTGGCCGATCATCACAGCCTTAGGCACTGCTATTACAATCACTAAAGTCAGGGTTAAAGCGTCCATCTGCTGCTCACACTGTACGAGTGAATCTCAGGGGCGAGTAGGTCACAGCTCAAGACTCATGTGCTCACTCGGTACTATCTGATGATGAGGGTATGATTGGACTGCTCACACTGTAAAACCATACACGTCTGACACATGTAGCCAGAACAGCTTTGCGTAAAAAATCTGCCAAATGTATTGAAACATAATTTAATGTTAATAAAGACAAGAAGGATGAAGAAGATGTCAGTAGTGGGGGACGCTCACATTTTCTTCCTGACACAAGATGAGAATAATGCTCAACAATCAGAAGCTCTGGCAATTTTGTGGCATTATTTGACCAGACATATTAAAAAGTGATGATGTTTATAGACAATAAATAAATAAATGTCTTGGCAAATGTGGTCTCTATTCTACCATGCTGAACCCTGGTGTTGACTTGTTTTCTCTTCCATATCTATGTCCGTGCATGTCCAGTGTGGCAGGTTGAGGCAAAAATCCTGGTTACATTGAATTTCAACAAGTTTGATTTCCTTCCAAATTGATCATGACATGATAATCTCAGGATCCAACCCTGTGTACACTACAAATCTTCCCCAATCAACAATCAGCACAAAACTGACATATCGTAGCAAAATTATTTGGAGGGAATCCCTGTTACTTGATTAGACTGTTTATTTCTACATTGCAGTGACGGTAAAAAAGTTTCATCGTATTCTCCTCCCTTCTCAAGTGCCATGGTTACGGGACTCTCACAAACACTTTTTCTCACTATGTTCCTTTAGAGTTTGTTTGGATCACTCTTAAAGAGAACAGTCTGGTGAAAAAAAACACACACAGCCGTGAACAGGAGAAGCTTTATTTGGTGCTAAGCAGGAGGGCAGCTCCATCCTTCCATGTAGGGATGTTTAATGAGTCTCTGCTGCTGCTCTGGACTTTAACGTCACACAGTTGACAGACATCGACTGTCCTTATGAAACTTCTGAAGAGGATATGGTAGTCTAAGAGGCAAGAGTTACCAGAAACGATGATAAAAAAAATAACTGCTTTTATTCATTAGACAGTTGCTTAACTTTCTTCCTGACAGCCAAGTTCTTGGCATAGAGTCTGAACGCCCACAGTTAAAACTCAAGACAGCCCAGTGGAAATTTATCTAATTCAAGTGGTTTCAAGAGAAAAAAATCTAAAAGAATGTGGTGGCCATTTATATACAAACTACAAAAGGTCTGGGAGTCTCTTTTACTCTCATTCCTGAGGTGCTGTTTATGTCTTTGAGAAGAATTAGGGTTTTTTTTCCCATCCTGATTAATATAATGTTTGTCATTGTGATAATAAGAATTTCCGTTGTCTGTCCATACAGGGTAACAATGCAAAACTACACTTTAACCTTAGCTTCCTGATCTAAGACAGCTTTTGAACGTATCATACTTGTCCAAATTTAGCTTCTTTCACTTCATTATTTTACTGCTGTGCATCATTGGTTTATTGACAGTTACGGCACTTATATGGACAGGCGGCTTCTTTTCCTTCTCTCTCAGTCAGACAAGTAAAAGGGAAATGAACATTTGTGTTCCAAAGAAGGTGTGGGATGATAACAGCTACAATAGGCAGTGAAAAGGTTACATAGTAAATCAGTCAGTATTTCGCAATGTACCTGTCTTGAAATTATATATGATTGAGAAACTCTTATATGCTAGCTTTAGCTTGTAGGTTAAAGTGATTAAAAGCTCCTTTGCACCTTTATTTTACAAAAAAAAAACCCAAATGCAAAAAGTCGAGAGTTACTAATTAATTATATAATAGCAAAATGTAAAAAAAAAGTTTTCAGGACGTGGCAAAAACTAACAGGTTTTGTACAGAGATTGCTCTTAGCTTGTAGGTTAATGTGATTAAAAGCTCCTTTGAATCTTTATTTTACAAAAAAAAAACAAATACAAAAAAGTCAAGAATTACTAAATCATTTTATAATAGCAGAATGTAAAAAAGAATACAGTTTTCAAGACGTGGCAAAAACTAACAAGTTTTGGTACAGAGATAGCTAAAAATCCCCTGACTCACTAAAACTAGTTAAAAAATGTACCACTTAATATTATGTGTTAAGCTAGAAGATTCTGGGTTTGTCAGATATTAACTTTTGCTGATATCCAATTTTGCTGTCGAACACTTAATTCCTGATACCAAGCAATACTGAGTCAAGCAGTTAAACACAGCCAAAACGGAGATACTCATCACAGAACCTTATGTGCAACTCCAGCACATTTGGCGAAACTTATTATTGGAGGAAAACAGATGATATTCTTGGTGATTTATACTATTTATGTTAATATAAAACCTAATATTGACAAAGACAAAATCATAAAGATGTTTCCCAGCACTCAGACAACATGCAGCAATAGGTTAGTGTTAGCCCAGATGACAGCAGATGTTTTCAGGAAAAACTATTCAAAATGTGTTGAAACCACAGACAATGTGTTTTACCCTCAGCAGCTCGGACTCCTAACACCCTGGCCCTCTGACCAGGGGAGTGTTATGATGACCCTCACCCAGATGTTGAGTCTCCTGTTCAGTCTGGGAAAGAATGGACAGACACTGGGTCAGAGTGGAGTTAGGGGGTTCTGTTGTCATTTTACTGGAGAGAGCTTGAGGTCCGTAGGCAGGAAATACAAGCTATCTGTCTGTCTGTCGGTCTGTCTATCTGTCTGTCTCTTTGCCTGTCTCTCCTCTCCCCCAGGCTCTGCCTCAGGGTCTGCTGCCAGGAGAGTACAGGAACAGAGCCAGACCATTTTTCTTCTGTGTATACATGATTTCAACTGACTAAAAAAGAGAGAGTGAGGGAGAGAGAGTCGCTGTGTGTGTGTGAGTGAGTGTGCGTGTGTGTACATGGGTACATTCTTTTCACTTTGCAAATCTTTCTGGACCCGTGTGTGTGTGTGTGTGTGTGTCCAGAGGAAGGAAATCCATATCTTTTGGTGCAGCATCCTTACTCCCCTCCTCCTCCTCGTCCACATCCCTCCAGCCCTTTATCAGACACATCATCTGCGGGTATAAACACAGACGGAGAGTTGTGCGTCTGCTGGCCTCTGATCTGCGTGGCCTCTTCCAAGAATCCCGTCCTCAAACGAGCCGAGTGCTGACCGACCATTAAGATAGGCAGAGCGTTTGGCCTGTGATGAGGAAATGATGACATGAAAACACGGCCCTTATCAGGATACTATGGAGAGATAGGCCTTCAGAGAGTTATTCGCCAACTCAGGGTAAGAGAATACAGAAAGAATAGTAGAAGGGAAAAGTTAGAGAGAGGGAGAGAGGGAGAGAATCCCCTTTGTCTTGGTCTTTCCTGTATTTTCTCAGCTCGTTTCTTGTTGTTTTTTTTCCTTCTTTCTCTCTCTCTCTCACAGTCTGTAAATATCTCCGCGTCTCGGTATCTTTCACTCTGTCGCTCTTTGAAAGAGCAGGGAAAGACACACATCCTGCCGCTTTTTCTGCTGCCGCTCCAGATTTTCTCTCCCCCTCTCAACCCTCCCTCCTCTTTCCTCTCAGGAAGTTTCCCATCTGCCTTTGTGCTGCCTTAGTGCAGGAGGCCCAGTGGTGTTGAAACAGTGTCCGATGCACACACTGATTGGGAAGCACGCTCATGCATGTGGACCTCTGCTCTGCAAACACGCAAGCATACGTGTATTCTTTGCAGTATATCCCCAGGCCCAAAAGTACTTTCCCCCAAATATATCCTATACTATACCCAGTCTGATTGCCCTGCATCCCACTACTACAGACGCTGTCTGATAAGCAGCCGCTTCGCGCGTTCACTCGTCCGTGCTCGTACAGTAGTCGTGCCATTGATAAGACGTTCACATACATTGCGGGGTGCTGCAGTCGCTTTCCTTTTCCTTTTTTTTTTTACTGTTACCATGGAAACGCTCATAGAAAAACTTAGAAAGCCTTTACATGATGTGCCATCTAAACACACTGTACGTTAGCACCAAACGCAACCACAGAACCCAACATGCACGCATGCACGCAGCGAGATACTGCACCTCATCATGCTCGTTCAGAATGTTGAATTATTAAATGGTAGGCAAGAAAAGAGCTGTATTCAGTTTACTATTATTACATTCATAGACTAAATATAATAGTATTTGATGCACAGCAAAGCACAGAAATGTCATTAACTATTAAATTATTCAATATTAAAATCCTAAAAAATAATATCATTGACTGATGTTTTTCACCAATAAACAAAAATGGTTGTGATGCTTCTGAACAGCTCGCAAGGCAAGCTATAATGCTAGCTGTGAGAGCTATTTTTTTCAGTGTTTTATTGTTTCTGTTGTGAACTGACTGTTCAATGTTGTTGAACCTGGTGTCAGAGTAAACATGTACTACTGTACATGTAACTATTGCAACACAACAAACTAGAGGCCTGTGGTCCAAATAATTAGTCACATTGTGTGGCCCGCAGACGCAAAAAAAGTGTTTTATAATAAACACTTTTTGCCTTATAATAAGGTTTTGACAGTATAATAAAGTGCTGCTGAATTATCTTAATTTTCTATTTTTTTTAATCACAACTCAATGCAGTTCATCTGCTGGTCACACTGTTCAAGTGAGTCTCAAGGGACTTAAAGGGGAACTGCAGTGCTGATGAATGTCACTCGGACACCTAGACTTACAATAACAGAACAGGTTCAGGGCATAGACCAAGATAATAGGGCCTGGAATCAGAATAGGCTACAGTGCTGGTTTTATCGTTTGATTTTATTGACTGAAAGTTGTTCTATTTATCTATTTTCTTTTGTTTAGCGGTGGCCTTATTTATTTGATGTACTTCTCAACAACCTTTATTGTGGATAATCTCATCTCACCTCCTCCTCTTCCTTAGAATCATCCCTTTCCAAAGGCCACTGAAAATCAAGGAGCTGCTGCAGAAAGTGACGGAGGCGTTCGGCCAGCAAATGGACATGTTCTTTATGGAGAAAGAGGTAAAAGAGTGATGGAAACACCTTTTGCAAGTCAACACTAGTGCATGTAGATGCCATCAGTGCATAATAAATGTGTACATTTGTGTAATTGAAAGGGAAGAGTGGAATGGTTAGGTTACAAGGACCAGAAGACAGGAAGCAGAGATGGAGGGAGCACAGTTAAAGATGCTAAAATTCTCTTTAGGAGAGACAAGGATGGACAGGATCAGGAATGAGGTGATTAGAGGGACAACACAGAGAAAAAGTTTGGACATGTTCGGAGAACGGGCAGTGGATACATTGGTAGAAGAATGATACTAGAGATGGAGCTACCAGGTAGGTTGTTGGATGCAGTGAGGGAGGACATGTAGGTAGTTGGAGTCAGTGGAGAAGATGGAGAAAACATGGTGAGATATAAATGGATAATTCACTGTGGAACCCCCTGAAAAAGGCTCAAGCTGAAAGGAGAAGAAGATTACAAAACAACTGGCTGTGAGGCGTCATGTGTTTTGTGTCTTCTCATCTGTTCACAGCTGCTGCTGCCCCTGAAGACACAGGAGGACCTGGATCAGGCCGTGCTGACGTTGAGCTGCAGCTCAGGGATCAACAGTCTGCTCAGGATACTGCTGAAGACTCCCAAGAACAGCCACGTGAGTCACACGTGTCCTAACATGTCTTTATTATTTCTAAACAAATCATGATTGGAAACAGCTGATACTGACTGCAAGGTGTGACCTGTTAAACGTGGCCCACGGTGAAATTTAGATCTTGCCTGCAGGATCATATCAAGTATGTATTAAGAGTTGATGCGCCAGTATTCAGCCCCTACGTACGCTATGTTCTAGTGCATTATTTGCAGATATAGAGAAAGCATAGGCGCAGAGGCGGGAATGCACGGATTCATTTGTGTTCGCACTTTTCATCTGCACCTCCCCTTGTCCTCTCCCCCTCGACTCCAACGGTTTTCTCATCATCATAGATACTGTCCCGTCATAGATGGAAGAAACTAGATAGATAGATAGATAGATAGATAGATAGATAGATAGATAGAACTTTATTAATCTAAAAGGAGTATCCTTTGGGAAATTACGGAAACTCATAGATGAATGGACTTTTTGAGCTTGCTTAATGTTCATCCTTCTCAACTTTAAGCTGCAGCAGAGCAGTGACGTTCAGCAGTGGTAACAATGTTAAGAATCAAGAATGTTGCTGACTATTTGGCTCAGAAGTTCTGGGCGAGGGAGTTGATATAATGTATGGAAGGGTAGAAAGATATGGAGCCAGAATAGTCTCAAAAAGAACATGCACGTAAACACGGATCCGCGTGCGTATTCTGAGAAGAGCACACAAACAACGCTTCACACGTCAAAATACGTTTGTGAATGGTGGTACGCGCATGCAAATCATGCTTTTAATTTGTGAAATTACACGCACGCTAATTTGTATTTTTGAGACTCGTCTTACGCTGACAACATTTGTGAGAGTAATTTTGCTAGGTCACTCCGTCACCAGCCAATCAGGAGTTTCACTCGTTTGCAGCCAATCACACGGCAATGTCCCCACAAGGGTCCGTCTGTGACATCACTAAACTGCGTCCAAGAACCAAAATCATGTCCTACTAAAATTGTGTCTGGAAGCGGCAATGGCGAGCTTTTGAGTGTAAGTATGTAAGCATGTTATCATATGATACTTACACTTGAATGCTCGACATTATTTTAGGACGTAAACTTGGTTCTTGGACGCAGTTTAGTGATGTCACAGACGGACCCTCGTGGGGACAGTGTTCAGATGAATCTCATCTGTGTTGTTTTCACTGTAGTGTCTCAGCTCTTAACCTGTTGTTAGACAAATGTCAAAAGTTAATAAATATAAGTATATACACAGCCCAAACCCCATAGTTTCACATATCCACGTCAAGACCCATAAATTCCAGATTCCAGATTTACTATTTACACAAAGCTAAAGTTTATCTAAACATGGAAAAATATTTATGGTGTATCTTGAGAGAAGCCAAACAGAGACAAGTGTTGTTAATTTTCAAAGAAATTTTGTATTACATGTGATGTCAATTTTTTTTTTTTATTTTGGCCCACTATGAATTTCAGTTCAACTCCCCTGTCTTGGAGCAGTGTAATGAATTCCATTTCTTTTCTTTTTCCTGTTTGTGTTGCCTCCTCAGTATCTACAGGTAAACAGCAGAGACAAACAGAGTGAAATGAAGTCTTCGAGGTCTCTGGGAGATTTGAAGGGCTCTCTGCTCAAGGGGTCAGAGAGGGTGCGCAAACACTCCACAGGTGAGATGCTGTTGCAGAGATGTGGATTCTGGCTCATCACAGATCGGACAGTTAAATTTGAGTTTTACAATTGTAGAGGCAAGACAGTACGGGGGACATTAAGGTCAGATTCTGCTGATGTCGAGGATTGTGAAGCCCCAGGGTGGGCTGTCAGCCTCGATTTACAAATCAGAGTGTTGCTGTTGTCATAGGAATGTTAATAATGCAATTAGGGACATGCTTTGTTCCGGACAGGAAGAGAGAAAATGTAAATTTGACAGGAAAGTGACAATTTTGGTAGTCAGACATGACAGGTCATGGCAAGGACAAGCGTCTGTCCTCTCACCAAACAGCCACTGTGAAATGATTGCATAATTTAGATACCGCTTTTTTTCGATTAGAATAGAAGACAAAGGTCTGGAGAAAAAGCTAAAAGATTATGCCAAAACATTTACGTGGTTAGGACCTTCAGAGGAGGGACAGTTCATACATTGGTAGAAGAATGATCCTAGAGATGGAGAGTAGAAGATACAGAGAACAGCAATGGCGTGCGGCTGTCCGGAAGAGGAGGCTGCCTGCCTGTTGCCGTTGTCCTCCATGGACGCACAGACCGCCGTGTTGGCACTTCCAGAGGCTGTGAGGAGGGGGCCGTAGGACCGCCCCTTCACATTTGCCCAACAGGTGGCTGCAGCAGGGGACTTTGCTGGTGGAAACACAGATGCTGTAGTCCAGTGGTGTCCACACTGTTTCTTCTTGCGAAGAAACAGTGACCAGGCTGGAAGGATCTACCTACTGTGGATTGAAAACTCTAAATATATTTACCTATATAAACTGGATATTGTTCTACCAGGACATTGTTGGAGATCTACTGGTCGATCCCAGTCTATCTATTGGGCACCCCTGCTATAGACAGTGGTGGAGCAGTTCATCTAGGGCAGGGGTGTCAAACTGGTTCCTCAGGTGCCACAGTGGCTGCAGGTTTTTGTTCCAACCTATCTGGAGAAAACTAGTTGACCAATCAGCTGTCTGGAGACTCAGATCAGTTGATTGAAAATTCAAGTCAGGTGTGCTGCTGGTTGGTTGGAACAAAAACCTGCAGCCACACCGGCCCTTTGTGGATCCGGATCGTGGATCGACACCCCTGATCTAGGGGCTCCTGACCAGAACAGCGCAGTGGGCGAGTGTGAAAGCACCTCATTGAGCGAGAAAATGAGTATGAGATGTTTTAGGGCTGCTGCAGAGGGTCCGATTACATATGCAACAACAAAGGCTCCTGGGTTTTTGCAGGAATTAACAAATGGTACTGATGCTGCTCAGAGAGGCGAGTTGCAAATGTGAGTCCTCCCTGGGGAGAACCACACTGACATTGGATGGCAGTCTCACACTCTTGGATGGCAGTCTCTCCATTAGCGGTGGGTTCTGGTGGCAAAGTCAGTGCCGTCTGGGCTTGTCTCCCTAGCCTGTCTCGGGTGCCTGGGTCAGGCGTTTGTCTGTCCACTCAACCCACATCTCTCTCCTCCCTAGTCCAGACTCTAACCTAAAAAGGGAGAGTTTGATTATCTGAACTGCTCTCACGTGCGTTGCCACTTTCTGCTGTCACCGACTGCCTCGCCTCTGCCTCGCCCCCACATAATGATTCACTGTGGACCCCTCTTACAGGTCAAAAAAAGAAGAACAACAGTACAAAAAAATGGTAGCAATTTCATTCAGACTTTTCACATCATGTTTTCTAACTTTATTTCATATGATTTCTTCTGTGAGAACTTCTTTCTTCTTGTTCTGTTACTGTAGAGCACAGATAGCAAGGGCTCTGTAAAAAAAAAATCTCACTTGTAATTTAAGTGCAGTGCTTCCTAACCTTTTCTGAACTTCAGCACATAAATATTTTTTGGGGAAAGTCCCACAGCGCAAGTTTAAATGACTTGAAAAATGACCCGTTTAGTTGAAGACGATGCTGATGTATTGGCAGGAATTAAGGAAAGACACAAAGATATTTATTTCAATCTTTTTTCATAGCGCTAGCAGATTATTTAAGCTTTCTGCCTTTAGGTATTCACAAACAAATAGAAAGAAATATTTATTAAAAAATAATGAAAAATAAATTAAATATTTCCCCGACGTTAACAAGACTAACCAGTGTGCGGAGAGTGATATGTGTCTGTGTTTTATAAGAAATCTTAAACTGTTGCACTCTGCCTCTCTTGTCGTTCTTCACAGTCACATAAAACATTCCACTTTTGTCGTCCCTCCTGAAAAACACTGCATGGAGGTTTTTTTTTTTTTTTTTCTGTATTTGCTTACAGAGCACTGAATCTTTTCACTCCTCTTAAATCACGCCTGTCTGCAAAGGTCAGTGTTTTAGTGGTTCACCAACCTCAGGCACCTGCAGACATGAACGGCGCTGGTTTTTCTGGCGCATTTGCATTTTTGCACAACTGCTGAAAGCACTTTATGAGGGTTGTCAGCAGCAATCCTTCTCACGCAGCTCCATTACCATCAGCGCTGTCACCGTACAGATTCCTATAAATCCTATCCAGTTACCGGCTCCTCCATCAGTGAAGCCCGTTTGTTCGTAAGGCCAGGAAGGGAGAGGCTGCGAGATAGAAGTGGAATGAGAGGTGGCAGAATGAAGGTGACAAGAGAGTGCTGGCAGAGGATGGTTGAGTGAAGCTGTGATGTCAGCTGGAGCAGCTCCGTGATGTACAGCAGGAGAGGAAAGGGAGAAAGAAATGGGGAAAAGAACGTGATCTGTGAAACGAGAAACGCTGGGATTTTAGCTTTTAGTCAAAACATCAACGTTTCATACAGATGTTTTAGAAGTGCAAGGTAAGGGCTCTGACTCTCTGTTCTAAGGGAATGTTGCATTATATTTCATGGTTGCTGGAATATGAATGAAGTATGCACTTCATTAAAGATATTGAATTTTATATAAGAAACCATCTTTATTTACAAATACTAGGTTTTTGGGGCCAGAGCAGCAGCTGCTCCTAGAGATTTACACATATAAATAGACAAACGTTTTTTATTAAACTCTGTGAGACATGCAGTTGGACATTTTACTGTGTCAAGGACAACTCCTCAGTCTCCTTTGCAGCTCAGCAGGGGTGACAGTTGTCACAGTAGCTGTGTTTAGAGGTTGTGGCAGCCATGTTTAGTAAGTCATCACTGAAATTCTGGTCTTGGCAATGAACTTTTGCCCCCGAAAATAACAGTAAAACCAACTCGCCCTCACTTATTTTCATCCTTTCTCTCCTTTCACCACCTTCTCACCCTGTATTTCCAATCCCCCCACATTCCCAGGCTCCCTCCACACAGGTCGGACGTCTCCGCCACCAGGCAGCGTCCCTGAGGAGCAGCAGCAAATCGCCCGCCAAGGCTCCTACACCAGCATCCACAGTGAGGGAGAGTTCATCCCTGAGACCCTTGACCAGAATGTAAGAGCCAAAGATGGAAACAGAAGCCTCATTGTTAGAGCAGACTCAGAATATACGGTACAGTGTGTACTGAATATTCTGAGCCTGATGTTCTCTGAATGTATGTGTGACTGTACCAGTAGATATTTAGTTTCAAACAAAAATAATCAAGCATAAAGTAGAAATAATAACACAACAGAAATGATGGGAAAAAACAGCAAAACTATTTACATTTTTTTTATATGTTTTTGTTATTTTTAATATGTTATTTAATAAAAATAATATAAAAAGAATTATGTTGAACTTTGTATATGAGGGACCTACTGATTTAAGTAAAGTGTTATAGATATGTAAAATCAGAAAAGAAACAACGGAGAGAGAAGGTACTGCATCAAAAAATGGATAAGAGATTGAATTGAATTAGACATAAACTTTTTTTATTTTTTGGGAGAAAGGCTGTAACAGCCAGATTGAGATGGTTTGGACATGTTCAGAGGAGGGACAGTGGATACACTGGTAAAAGAATGATCTTAAAGGTGGAGCTACCAGGTAGGAGACAAAGAGGAGATTGATGGATGCAGTGAGAGAGGACATGAAGGTAGTTGGAGTCAGAGTAGAAGATACAGAGGACAGGGGGAGATGGAGAAGGATGATTCACTGTGGGATCTGTCTTGAGCAAAACATAGTTTAAGCCTTTGGACCGAAAACCCCATCTAAAATTTATGAGCAGGTTTTGGACAGAGATGATCTAAAACATACAGGACTTTGGCTTCTCCACCACCTTGTTCTTACACACACACACACACACACACACACACACACACACACACACACACACACACACCTTTTTCCTCTCCAACTCCTGATCCAACGCTCACTGACTAATGACCCCTGTCTTTTATTCACCCTGTCAGATGCTGGATCCCTTCGGGAGCACGGACAACTCACTTTCAAACAGCTGTCAGTCAATAGACCAAGCACTGGACAGGTGAGTCATGGGCAGGGACAGTGGTCAGTACAGAGGTGCTGCAGAGGTGCTGCAGAGGAGTCTTCACAGCTGGGCTGTAGTTCTAATGCGGCGTTTGACCAGGTCATCATCGTCATATTGGATAAGGCATTTTCTTGTTTGGAGGTGTACGGCACCACACAAACAAAATAGGTTTGAGCAGATGTTTGTGAAGATTCTCATTCATCCAGGGTTTGGTTGTAAGCCACTGGACTTGTTCCTGGAGCTTGAAAGATGATTCGTTCCTTAACTGAGAAACTTCATCCGTTTGTGGTTGATGTCAGAGTTCCTGAGCTGAGGAACTGCTCACTGCTAATCATTTTGGAAACAACTTTGATCTGCGTTCACTCAAATGTTCACTCAAATATCGTTCACTCAAATATGACAAGATATCTTCTTAGCCCGTTATTCACAACACAAAAATGCACACATTTATTATTCACACGATCGTAACAGCCACAGTGTCAGTGCCCTGTGCTGCTGCAGACTGAATCAATTCAGCTCTGACTCTGAGGATCAAGAAAAGGCGATAGATGACACTCAAGTGAACACAATCTCTGCGTGTAATCTTGGGCCGAATAACTAGAAATGATGATATCTTTTTTTTGTCTAGAACACATATTCAACTCAATGTGCGTGGCCCAAATTTGTTTTTGTTTTTTGGAAGTGTTCACTTTGCAATACTGTCCTGAAGTGTTGCTGACATTTTTACCTGATACATACATGATTTTATCATGTAAATTTTCATTATATATTAATTATTTCATTGTGTATTTAATAATTATTGATTAATAATGATTTTTTTGGTTACCTTCATAAAGCCTTTCAGTTATCAATTCAAGGGGAATTGCATTGATGATGATTCTGAAAGCCCTGGTTTAAAACAAAAAAAAAGATATATTTTTTCAGCAATAAAACATATGTATCCTGGAAAAGTCAAGAATGAACAGCTTTTTTTAATGCAAATTGCTTGTATAACTTTATTATAGGTAAAGACAACTGTCGCCTCCCACCTTTATTTACTTTGTGGGGAGGTGCAGGGTTACATTTGTCATCTTTTTACATACCTGTACATACCATTGCAGGTATGTTTCTCCCTTTTATGTTGGCTATGAAACAGCAACAGAACAGGTCTATGTTTTACTCACATGACCTCAGTTTGTATCACATGTTCTTCCTCACTCACACAGAGAGAAGTAAGCTGAGAGTCTTAGTGAGGGATCTAGGCACTTTTTTATATCTACATCTGCCTTGACTCCTCTGTTATCAGCAGAGTCTGTGAGTGGGAGCTGTGGAGGAGTGAGCTTGGACATGGTGAGGAAGAAGAAAGACTGAGGTCCAAAAACTGAGACATGGTGAAAGAGTGAGAGAGAAGTGAAGAGCTGGAGAGTGAAAAAAGACTGAAAGAGAGAGGGAGGTTTACAGACATAGAGAGAGAGAGAGAGAGAGAGGAGTGAAGCAGTTCTACCTGCTTCAGTCTTATCTGGCCTCCAGGCTGCAGAACAATGGCAGGAAACAGGTCCATGGAACTTTCCCCCTGCCAGCGGGCATGCGTTGCCCTTATCCAGGGGCCTGTGGCCCCCACGCCGCCCTGCGCTCCACAGATACGTCACTGTGCTGCAGGGTCGAGGGGGCAGGGGCCGGCTACAGACGGCCAGGCCAGAGCGGGAAGCAGGGGGCGGGTGTGTGAGGGAAGGGGAGACTGCGTGTAGATCAGGAGATTTAGTCATAAAATAATAGCTTTCCAGGCATCAGAGCGTCTCATACGTCAATTTCATAATTTCATTCTGATTGTTGCTGCTGTGAGTTGTTGATTTCAGCACGCCTTTGTCTCATGTTCACTTCTTCCCCTCCTGGTTCTCCTGTTCCTACAGCCCTCCGTTCTCGCAGAACAATCGAGACAACAATTACCTGAACCTCAACTATGAATACAAAGGTAAGTAAAGAACAAATCCAGTGAAGCTCGAAACACTTTTTTTTCCTCTCTTTCCTCACATTTAAAGAGAACAATACTGACTGAAGAATGTCACCAAATCTGCCCCATATTAGGTTCCCCTTAACATTAGTCATTTTTGCAATATTTTTTTCATTTTGTGACTCATTTCTAGCTACTGCACATACAGGGCTAACTTTTAGTTATCTTGGCTGATAATGTTGACATTAAAGTCTTACATTGTCAGCTAAAAATGTGAACTCATTTAAGTGACATTGACTCACACAGAAGTCATAAATTGTCATAATTTTCCCAAATTTGTTGGTTTCACAGTGTAGTGGTGAAATAAAGTATAAATTTCTTTCTTTGCTCTTTTTATGAATTTTAGCAAGCTTAATCTATCAGCTTACACTGAGGCAAACTTTAAGCTATCTAAGGATTACCTTTTGTGTAACTTATTAAGGTTTCGTTTGGACTTAATGAGAAGAAGTCAGCCTTCTTGTGTGTGGTGAGCCCACTGGAGGTTATGGGGGTTGGGGCGATGCTATGGTCGGAGCACCTCAGTGAACTTGAACCTAAAGCCTTGTGGTCCTAACTCCACCAGGCCAACACTTTTAAAAATGAAAAATATTATATATTTTTTATTGTCCTGGCAAAGGCCTGTAACCTGTTAGAAAAGGTCAGTAACCCACAGACAACCAACATGTGACTATAACCATTACCATTATTATCGTACGTATCGTACCTTAAATCCCTCAAGCCTTGGGTCTCAGTTTGTCCCAGTTGCTTTATAGTCCAGATTACAGGATTTAACACCTATTGACCTAATGCCTGATGAACAGTGGACCCAGAGCAGCTTTTTCCAATTTTTCCTACACACACTGGTAGATTGCGTGGGCAAACTTGGGCGTGAACTAAAATAAATAGCATGTAAAAGTCATACGTAGAGGCTTCTGAGGAGAACGTCAGCATTGCATGGAAAAGACAAAAAATACCATCATAAATCAATTATATCATGTAATTTGGAGAGGATTGCCAGGCTGGAGTAAAAAACTGAGGGGCTGGGTCCAGACCCTGGGCCTTATGTTAACAATGGCCATAGTAGATGATGATGTTCTTCATGTAGCAGCAGCAGCGTTACTAAGTGGGTGAGCATCTTCTTCTGCCCATGCTGCACACAGACACAGAGACACAACTCACACTCCTCCCTGGTGTGAGGCTGTGCCGTCCTTTCCTGCTGAGGCCTACAGTATTTGTTTACCATTCTCACTGAGTAGATTTTTCCCCTCCATCCCGCTTTGCCAAACACAGAAAATAACTCTGGTCGTCATGGGATACAGTCGCAAAAACAACTCAAGGGGAGGCAGTCAACTGATGGAACAGCTGGTTTCAATTGCAATGGGCTCCGCTGCTCTTCATTCTCTATGTGTTAGTGTGTATAAGCTTGTCTTTATTAGGCTGTGAGGACAACGTTTTGTTCCAAACCATTGTTAGGCTGGGTTTCTGCTTATATTTGGGTATTTTCACATTTGGGCTGAAAACTAATGTTAGGTTTTGATTGAGCAAGAGTTTAACAATGTCTTCAAGAAAAAAAGTATTCAGTTTTTTTTTTTTTTTTGGTGAAATCAAAAGATGGAACTCTTGCTTGCACAGATGTTAACACAAGTGAGCAATGAAAACAGTATGGCTTTTAAATAGCAACAAATATAATATATCTATAAGATAAATTACTGGAGGACAACATAGAAATAAATCCAAAAAAATAAATCCAAAATCACAAAGCTAAGTATGAAATGATGATGATCAATTGTCGCACAAAAGTAACAAAGTTAGTTTTTTAAAGTATTTCATCAACTAAAAGATAGCCCAAAAAGTTGGTTTGAGGCTTCACTGACAGAGCTGCCTGACTGCTCCCCCTACAGGTCGTCACGGGAAAGGAGGGACATTTCCACGCCAGTTCCAGTTGCCCAATCGCAGCAAGGATTATGGAGACCGTAAGAAAGAACACACAACTGGGTTCATTACACTACAGATATGTTAATGTGATCAAGGAGGACCGTGCAGACACACACACACACACACACACACACACACACACACACACACACACACCAGATGTTTCCATCTGCTTAGGTTCTGCGTCATGTTGATAATAGAGGATCCATTTATCTTTATTATAGAGATTATACATAATCAGTATCATTTTGTGTCAGTAAGTCTTAACATTAAAGTGCACAGATAAGGCCAACCACTGTAAAGTGGCCTGTCTCACAGTGAGAGATGTTATTTATGTTTGCTTTATGTTGTTTTGGCAGGTTATTAACCAGATTGGTCTCATTGTAGATATTTAGTTTGTAAACTTTTTTGTGTGTATATATATATATATATATATATATATAAAATGGGACAAATCTGCCAAAAACACACACACACACACATACATCCTCCCTGTTTTATTTGAGCTTAACCTAAATTGTCCTAATTGTTTCTTTTATATCGTTTACATTGTCTCTCCCTCTGTCTTTCCGACTCTTTCTCCGTCTCTCGCTCCCTCTCTTATCTACGTGCTGGTGAAGATTTGATCTCCAAAGTGCTGGCTTGCTCTTTCGGGCAGCTGCTGGTAATTGCTTACTCAGAGCCTAACCTTGGCTAGCAGTGATTTACGTTTCCCCACGGCAAAGCCAAGCAGGTTTAGAAACACCATGCCCTGCTTCCTGTTAGAGGGGAAGTGGGACAGAGAAGTGAGAGTGTCGGCGCATTACTCTGCTCCGACTGGGCTGCCTTGGCTCAGGGAGAGCTGCGTTGAAGGCCTGCACCTCTGAAAACAGGATGAACATGCACCCTCAAGATACGGTGAAGGACTCTCCTGTGTTTCTGCTTCTCTTCAGGTCGCAGGACACTGCCCAGAAGCTTCATGCCTCAGGAGAACCTGTTCCAGCTCGTTCCCTCCAGTCGTACCCGCAGCTACACTGGAGACACTACGCTGCAGTACGACCTGCGCTCGTTGGGCCGCACCACTGACAAAAGCTGCCAGCTTAGTACATCCAAATGTGAGTAGGACCCAAAGGAGTATAATCAAAATTTTTGGTATAAACCCAGAATTTCAGGATGACTATCTGATGTGAAGGGAATCTCATCATAACAACAATTTCTATTACATATACGTTTAAGATTAATTATACTATGATATCTGTACAATAACTCACACTGTCGTCTAGAATTCTTAGCTTGGGAAAATTCTCAGAAAAGAAAGCTAAAATGATGGATTTTGAGAACGTCATTTTTTTCAGAGATTAAAGACAAAATAGGTATTTGTTTGTACAGTATCTAAACATCACTCCTTCTTTAGCGACTCTTCATTTTATTCCTGTAATAATGAAGAAGCAGTTATGCAAAAAAAAGATTTAAATACGTTTTATATAGTTACACACACATGTACAAGATGTAATCTTCCAAACACACTAGCACAGATATTTTTGCACATTAGTGGTTTTTCCCCCTTTCAACAATGAAGGTGTCATCATTAGTTGGTCTCTATGTCACCTCATCCTGTATAATGATCTTTTACACTCCTTTATACATATTTTCTGGTTTTTATGGTTTTTTTCAGTTGTTGCAACAGTGAATCATCCTTACCCCCCCTTCACTCCATCTTCTCCTCTGACTCCAACTACCTCCATTTCCTCCCTCACTGCATCCATCAATCTCCTCTTTGTCTCCTACCTGGTAGCTCCATCTCTAGGATCATTCTTCTACCAATGTATCCACTGTTCCTCTTCTAAACATTTCCAAACCATCTCAATCTGGCTTCTCTTACTTTTTTCTCCAAACCTTCCTGATCTTTGTCTTCTACTCCTTGTCTTCTACTTATTCCTAGTGTCTCTTATCCAAACATCATAGCAGTCACTACTGTCCTGTAAACCTTTTCCTTTACCTCAGCTGACACTTTCTGACACTTTTCTATCGCATAGCATTTATTATTCAGTTGCTTCATTCTCCCTCCACTCTATTCTTCACTTCTCTTCCACAGACTCTAGCTAACTGTCTGGTCACTTAGAGTTTACAGACACCAGACAGTAGTCACAAAGGTCACATCCTGTGAAATGCAGCAAATAAACAGATAACAGTTGTAGGTGTAGTCTGGCTGCTGATGAAACATACATTAACCCTAACAATCATTCACCTGTAATTTGAGAAATCTCTGGTTGGAAATGCTTTCTATGTTTTTCTATATCTATAGCAATCAAGCTAATTGCTTATTTATTTGCACAGTCAATTTACAGCAAAGTAAAACTTTCCTTCAATTACCTTAAAGAATTTTCTCCCTCCGAAAGTCATAGATTAAAATATAATATCTAAAAAAAAAGCGAAAAACCCAGTCTGTGGGGCTCTGCTGTAGAGAGGTGTTGAGTTCATCTGGTTCAAGTTAATATTGAGAGCGATGAGAGTTGAATTTTATCTGCACGGAGTTTAGTGTCGTCTTATATCCATACGATCTCCATGTGTCTGCTGCTTTTATTACGTCTATTGTCGTGTGAGACGGAAACATGTGCAGACGATTAAAAGAAAAAAAAAATCTCCATTTTCTATGGCAGGTATCATTGATAACACATGCTTTTAATGTGGTTCAGTCTGTTCCTCCTCATGTCGGACTTTTAGTCATTATCACATTGTTTCATAAAATGAAAGATAATATTCTTCCAAGGGAGGAAATATCACTATTCTGGCACTGAATCTCACACGTTGGTATTGATTAAATGTTAATTCTACATGGCCTCGGTCTGAAGGCATCTTGGGACATACAGAAAATAAGTAAGAAACTTACATCTTGTATAAATTTGTTATGTTTTAACCTTTTTTTGCTATATCTTCTCTTTTGACATTGGTCTCCTGGAGTTGTTATAGATATTTCTAGCTAACATTTCACGATTTAGTCTCCATTTTCAGTTTGTAGATTTTAAAAACATACGTCTGCAGATACAAGTTGGTTTCACAGTTCAGTGGTTACCACCAAAACAGAGAGAGAGCACAGGGACCTGGGTTCATCTCTTAGAGGAACCAGAAGATTTGTGCTTGTCAGGAGTAGCCTGTTGCTGCTAAAACCTTCAAAGGATACTCCTGGGAGATCCATAAAGTTCTATCTACTGTATCTGTCTATTCCTCTCTATATGCCACACTTTACCTGCCATACGTATGTCTTTACTTGTGTAATGCTCAAAATAGTTAGCTATATATAGCTAGCTATACTTCACTATTGTTGGCTAATGTTATCTTTTTTAATTTTTTAATACCAAATGAAAGAAGATACTAAAAAGATCACTTAAAAATACAAAAAAAACCTGTAGAAATATCTTTTTACTTTTGTTTTATGTGACTTTTCTTGTAGCTTATTTTTAGCCATCTTGGCTAACATTTTAGTATACCTGTGCAGATGCTGTTAGTTGTCCAATTAAAATTCCTAAGTCATTAAAAGTCAAAAGGGCTGTAATGTCTCCAGTCTAAGACATGTCATACAAGAAATATTAAGTCAAAACAAAAATAATGGAAAACTCACTAATTGTCAGACATGTTTTATTTCTGGAATTGGTAAAGCTGGGCTAATGGGCTAAGACAGTTCACAAATGTGAGCGTTGTTAGTGAGAGAATTCCCCTGTTATCGTCCAGACTAACTAATCACTCCACTCTTGGGTCTGTGAATGTATGCGTTTGCTGTTGGCCCAGAAAGTGTCTTTGTCATGAAACGACAGCCTGGCAGCCTGTGGTCTGCGTCTCAGCCCCTTGTGTCTGTCTCACCCACACACACGTCCAAACTGTCTGAGGCGGTGGCCACTCCAAAACCCTGTTAATACCAAAACAAAGTCTCTGAGTCTGGCTCTGCGTAGATGAGGGTTGCTGAGAGGATCGTTCTCGGGGTTTGACGGCTTTTTCTCAGACGCCGTTTGACTCGTATATCAAACCTCTTTGACAGGGTCTGTGGTGGGAATTACTTAACCACACTGTGGTGCATTTGAGGTCTGGTCCCAGTGATGTTTCTCTGTGAGATTCAGTTGGTGTTCGCTCACATCACTGTATCACAGATGCTTTGCCTGTCTGTTTCTCAGCTAAGCTCAGTTAAGACATGACTAACAGAGCTGAGTTTTCATCGTGCAATTTCTGTCTCTTCCCGTAGCTCCGAGGGCGCCAGTCAACTGGCGACAGGGGAAACTGTTGGGGCGCGGGGCGTTTGGAGAGGTCTACCTCTGCTATGACGCTGATACGGGACGCGAGCTGGCTGCCAAGCAGGTGCCATTTGATCCTGATTGTCAAGATACCAGCAAGGTAAACGTGCTCTACAAATTCATGACGTGAGGACTGGGGCGCGAGGGTGCGTGCCATGATTTGTTTTTCTCACAGGAAACTCATCATATGAAGCCAAATACCTGTAGTTTCAGATTAATTTGACCAGGGATTAGAACCGTCCTACAGGCCAAGAAAGATATTTAACTGTTGAATTTAAATTGTTTTTTAATTGGTGTGAAACAACTTGTCAGCTTAGAAATAACTCCTTTTTTATCTGTCTATGTTGTCAACAAATATTTTTAGCTGAGAGTTAATGATGCTGTTGAGAATAATGGGCATTAAACACTTATATAAAAACTCCACATGTGATTGACATCTGGATAGTTCACCAGGAACTTTTTTGTAGATTGTGTAAATGTCTCACAGATATATGGTGTGCTTACGATCAACATAGCAAGCAATAAAAACACTGAATACAATGATTTTATTAGTCCATTAATTCTTTCTTGCGTTTTTTTTTTAAATAGTGCGAGTATATGCTCCATCTTTCCCATAGAATTCCATTTGTTGGTAGATAACACCTTGATAGAAAACTTTTATTCTTCTACGACACCTTGACTTTGATCACACTATTCTGCAAAATATTTTCATTTTTACATATCAATATTAAGTAGACTGTGAACAAACTTTAACCTGAGTCAAAACGCAAAAACAGTACATTTAAAAAAAACAACAAGGAACCAAGTATTGACCCCTGTGGTACACCTGGGTACACACTTTAGTGCACCAAGATTCTTCAGGCATTTAGGGTTTTGATGATGAGAGTTCTGAACTCATCTTCAATTTGTTGCTTCAACTTCTTCCTGCAGGAGGTCAATGCACTGGAATGTGAGATTCAGCTGCTGAAGAATCTGCGTCACGAAAGGATTGTCCAGTACTACGGTTGTCTCCGGGATCTGGACCAGAAAAAGCTCACCATCTTTGTAGAGTTCATGCCCGGGGTATGTGCTGTGCATTTCACCACTGTCCTCCTGAAGGTTTTATTAAGCCATAACAGTGAATTACGTGGATAAATGTCGTATTTTTCAGTTGTCTTGGCAGTGAAGATCGTTGCGCAAAAGCTTTTTAAGACACACATCAAATCAAAGTGGCCACATCTGCTGCAGACCAATTTGGAAATGTCACCAGCTGTCAACAAACATGTCCTCGGTGGTTGATGTCAGCAAAACAGCTCAGTTTATGAGATCATTTTCTCACTAAATGAGCGCCTTAATGAGCTGGTGTCGCCTGTGGACCCTGGGTCTGTTTTTAATACTTCCCTGGCTGTATTTTTTTTGCGAGTGGCATTGAGTGTTTTAGTCACGCATTGTTTGCAAATTGGAAATGTTTATCTTTTAAGCAGAAAGCTGGCAGCGTGAGGGGAGGTGACAATGCCGAGGTAGGGCGCAGCTAGAGCTGCACCACTGTGGCTCACCGATAACACTTTAGTGGACTGAGGAGATGCCTGGGGGTGACGAAGTAGCTAGTAGAGCCGGAGAGGATTTTTCTGTTGTTTAATTTTCTATGTCAAGACCAAAAGCACTTCACTTATTGTGTACCTGGATTGATTCTTTGCCTGGTCCTCAGGAGGAAATGAAACCAGGAAATGAAAAAAAAAGCCTTACAGGACATTGGAGGAGTTTCATTTCAGAATCGAACACACTGCTTTCTATCGCTTTGTCTTCTTATGTGTCTGTTGCCTTAAAGCCTCAAAATGTTATTTACCATCCTCTCAGGACTTGCAAGCAAAACTTTCTGCGCATCAGATCTGGCAGTGACTGAGCTTTAGCTAAAAATAACAGGAGCTCATGATTAAAATGTTTTTCCAGTAATTCTTTGTCCGGCTCCATTTTACTCTGTGTTTCTCTGTCTCCAGGGTTCAATAAAGGACCAGCTGAAAGCTTATGGGGCTCTGACGGAGAAAGTGACGAGAAGATACAGCCGACAGATCCTCCAAGGAGTCTCATACCTGCACAGCAACATGATTGTACACAGAGATATTAAGGGTGAGTACGAGAAAACAGTATTTATCCTTGAGAACATGCATAGCTGCATTTTGTTCCACTTTACCATCACTTACTACATTATATTGCCAGCAATTAGGAAAAAAAATACTTACAATTTAATATGCAAATAATGGTTTTTGAATCATATGAATACATGCATGTTTATTTATAAATAAAAAGACAGGACTAAAGGTAACTAAAGGTCAGATTAGTTTATTGTGGACTGTTTTAGAAAAGGCTGTGGAAACAGGAAGAGAAAACACTACATGGTTTTCTAATCAAAACGTTTCCTTTTTCCTTATTCGGTCATCCGTCATGTAGGGAAGATGTTCTGTTTGAAAAGTGCTACATTGAATTTATATATATCTGTCTCTTATACACATCTAGATGTGTATAAGAGACAGGGGTAATAATTGTAAGATTTTTAGGCTCTAATTTGATTGAAATAAATTTTCGATTAAGAATAATTGATCTATACATCTATACACATACAGTATATACATATTTAATTTTATAGATATAAACTGCAAAGGAAAATAAGTAAAACATATTTGACTTTAACCAAAGTTCATAGTTCAGCACTGGGTGGAACTGGTAGATTTTTCCACTATGATGTTATTGTATCCCAAGCAGTAGAGTTGAAAGACTTTTTCCGATTCAACACTTGTTCAAACATGCGTAACAAATACGCTGCACTGTATATACAGTATACACATACTCACTATATATATATTTAGGCTGTGTGCTGTGCTAAGAATGTTCATCAGCCGATGGGAAGGCTTTAGTCTGGCTGCCCACTGTTTTTGGGGAGTCACCACCAGATGGAGGAAAATGAACCATCTTTGGTGGAAATATAAAAATATACTTAGGTCTGGCTCTACAGAGCCTGGACTCTGTGTGTATAAGTCTTATTTTTCATGTCTTTAACACTGGGACATAGACAGTTTATAAGCAGGCCTTATCCCACAGAGTCTGTGTCTGCAGTGACACAGCAGTCAGCACACGTGGTTCTCCAGAGAGGTCTGGCATCGCAGGCATGACATGAAAGCACCGTGAGGCTTCTGTGAATGAAATTCCCAAAGATGACAGACACAGGGGTTACATTCACGGGGCCAACACCACATGGACAGGCTGCAGTGACACACCACGGTCTGAAATGTCCTTCACCTTCCTGTGGAGTCACAGGAGTCGGGCAGGATTTAGTCACTGGGCAAACAACTGGAGTCATCTGAAGGACTGGGGACAGGAAGAGCAGACAGTTGGGATTGGATGTTTGGAGAACAGACTGTGTGCTCAGACTTGGTTTCAGAATTGGTTAAAAAGCAGCTAGACTAAAGCTGACTAATGGCTTTTAGTTCATCATAGCATTTCTAGATTAAAGTCTCACTCTCATCCAGCTTTATTGTCTTATGTTTGAGGCATATTTCTCACTTATGGAGAATAAAATTTCAGAAATGCGAAACAAATTGACAATTCTCATAGCTTTTGGAAACCAAAACACAAGACTTACCTAGACTTACCCAGCTCCCCCTGTTAGTCACCACCTTGTAATAACCAGTCACGTTATCGTGAACCTCTGCCTGCCATCGTCTCCGTCTTGGCTCATGGAGGACCCTCAGGAGACTCTTCAACAGTGCTAAACATTGTCTTCTTCCTCCAGGTGCTAACATCTTGAGAGATTCCTCGGGGAACGTGAAGCTGGGAGACTTTGGAGCGAGCAAACGCATCCAGACCATCTGCTTGTCTGGGACCGGAATCAAGTCTGTCACTGGCACCCCCTACTGGATGAGCCCAGAGGTCATCAACGGGGAGGGATATGGCCGGAAAGCGGATGTCTGGTGAGGAGGAGATCAGGTGTAGAAGGGTCCAGATGGGTATCAATATTTACAATAAAAAGAAGGAAGCAGTAAGAGAGATTAAATTGTGCTTTTATTTTTGAGATTTCTTGGTTGAAAAATCACATCAAATAGAATTTAACACAACTGAAAACATCGATTAAGACAGGGACAGAGGTAAGCTTCGTGTCTTTGAGATGCACACAAAACGAAATGTAACCTCAGCATTTAACCCATCACCAAACTGAACAGTGGGGAGCTTTATAAGCCCAGAGAGCAGTGAGTGGGGACGATGCTATGCTTGGAGCACCTCAGCGGGAGCCTGGCAGCTGGTGGACTTGAACCTTGTCTTAACCACTGAGCCACTACCGCCTAAGACATGAAATGAACAATAAAGTGGAGTAAGATTTACATTTTAAAAAATTTAACTCATATTAGATTATTTACATTATTTGTAATTTAACATTTAAATTACTAACAAGTGTATTTGTTTTACCAGGGATTTTGTGCAAAGTAAATCTTCTTTTAGAAGATTATTTGATTATTACAAATTTATACTATTTTATATGTCTGTTTGAGTCAGCAGAAGACTTGTGTCCACAAGGCTTTAGGTTCTAATCCACCAACTGCCAGGTTGCCATTGGTTTTATAATTTAGGCTGATTAAGTGCAGATGATAAGTCTGATATTCCTAATCTGATGGTTGTGATTTCCCTGCTTTCAGGAGTGTGGCCTGCACGGTTGTGGAAATGCTGACACAAAAACCTCCCTGGGCCGAGTACGAGGCCATGGCGGCTATTTTCAAGATTGCCACCCAGCCTACGAAGCCCATGCTTCCTGAGGGCGTGTCAGACGCTTGCAGGGACTTCCTGCGCGTGGTGTTCGTGGAGGAGAAGCGCCGTCCCACTGCAGACTACCTGCTGAGCCACCCGTTCGTCCAGGGCAGCTTCTGAGTCCGTCCGACCTCCCTCCCCTCCTCCCCTGTCCTGTGAGGTCTTCACAGCTCCGGTGCCTGCCCTCCTCTCGGCCCGCCCGTCCCTGCGTGTGGTCCCACTCCCTTCCGCGTCACCTGCCACCGTGCCACCACTGGTGTTCAGTTCTGATCAAACCTCTGCATTTTTTCACTGACTTGGCCAGGTTAAGTCCTGCTAGACCTTCAGAGAGAGTTATCCACGGGCGGGGCTGACAAGGAAGCACACCACGGTCCCAAAAACTGCAGACTACTGTCCCACAACAAGAGCGGGACACATGACCTAGGTTAGAGGAAGGTTCTTTTATCCTCACCTTCAGCTGCAGAACAGTGTCCAGGCACTGACCAGGAGCAGACAGTTGACAGTACTGTTCGGTCAGCCGACAATTAGAAGAGAGTGGAGTCAAATCAAGGTGGTGAAATATTTTTATACATCTAAGAAAAAGAGTTTTTGCAAATAGAAAAAAAATATTGTAAATGTATTTTTCTCAACGCCTTACAATAAGAATTTGTAAGAAGTAAGAATGTCTTTTTATAGGAAACACGCTGACGGCGACCGCGTTCCCCTATTTTCATAGCACTCACCGTGTCGTTTAGAAGGACAGTCCATGTTGCACTTTTGATATCATGCATTGAAACTTTTCCAACATGCAGGATAATCAAACCCTAAGGAGATATTTTTCTATTTGATGCATTTTTTATATAAAGAAAAAAAAACTGTGTTGTTTTTGAGTTTTGCTGTGGAGAAGAAGAACCAACCAAACATTTTGCATTTGTGTGCAATGTCTGTTAAAAAGCAATAGCAGCAACAATACAGCTGATGTCTATGACGTCCAACCATCCCTGCGTCTGATGCAGTTTGCCTTGTTCTGTATAAAGAAAAAATGGCCAAAGAAATGTTGCAGAGACAGAGACTTCACCGTCTTGGCTAACGTTTTGGCTAAGTAAACATGCAGTATTAATGATATGACATTATCAAAATGAATTCACCTCAGCCCTAAAGCAGCTTCCCAGCAATGGCAGCTTTGTGCTTCTTCTCAGCTGCACAGACAAAAAAAAAAACAAAAACATCGGCATCACCTCATGTTGTGGGATGGAATGAGCAGAGAGCAACTCAGTTTTGTGTTGTTTTTTTTACTCAAAGATTACTTGAGAGAGATGACTTGGACATGAAATGTGGAACTAAAACGTTTCTAAAGTTCATGTAAATCAGTGGTTCTCAGTTAAGTTGGTTTCGTGTCATGTTAGCGTTCTTCCATTAAAAGCTGTGCCAAAAGATAAATTCCTCCATTTACCACTAGAGTATGTTCAAGTACCACAAGTGGTATGGGCACCATAGTTTGAGAACCACTGACATAAACTATGTCTGTGTTTTCTTACTAAATTTCTGAACTTTATCATAGAAAATAAAATAAATATAATATATACTGTATAGGATAAAGGCAAAAGAATTTAAAAAAGATGAGATGGGGGATTTAAAATGTACCCGTCTTTTTTAGATTTAAAAAAATGTAAAAAAAAAACTAAAAAAAACACAGTTGCCTCAGAATGGATGCACATCACTGTCAAGATAGGGCTAAAGTCTGTTTACTTTTAAGCAAAGAGGAGAAAAAAACCACACCAGGAGGGATTGTCAATGGACTCGCGCGGTGCACTTAACAGAAATGATCAAATCTACTCCGACCTTTTGCCAGTGCCTTACCTGAAACTGCTTGTAAACACACACATTCACTGCCAAAATGGGAAGAAGCTTCTTAGTACAACAAGCAGCTGTTCAGTAGAGAGCACACACTCACACACTCTCACAGATTGCTGAAAGATTATACTGTAAATACATCTTGTTCTGCACTTTTGTATGACATTTGTTCCTTTTTTTTATATACATTATATACAAATTTATTTGATGGAACGGCTTGGAGCTGCAGCAGACTGTACTGCGACACAGACAGTGGGCGTAGGGTTTTCTCTTTGAGAGCTGAAAGGCTGTAAGGCTTCTGATGGGGACAGTCTGGTTTGTCTTTATGACGAGCCTTCAAACATGAAATGTATCATGTAATTGATCTTTTGTACATTTAACTTAATAAATCAAAGGTCCAAGACTACTTTTCCTGCCCGTTTGTTTGTCTTTGAAATTTCTCTAAATTATAAATTATCAACTTTTCTGAGCTCACTTCTATGCAATGACTTTCAAGTAAGCGGCAGAAACATATCATTAAGAATTTACATAAAAGAAAATTCTGTATGGAAAATTTTTGCTTAACTAAATATGCCATACACACAAATTGAGAAGTTTATGCTGTAACCTAGTCAAAGGTTGGCTAGATGTGAAGTAGGCTGAATGATGAGTTTTCTTTTATAGTATAAAAATGATTTAATTGTATAGTATTTTAGTTTATAATAAAAATGTAGAGTAGAATTTTCTTTCTTTTCTGTCTAATTAATTTCCATTAGGATAGTCTATTAAGGAGCTTAATTAAGTTATATCCATCTATCCATCCATCTATTTGGTTTTCTTAACCAATAATTATTTTTGAGAATTATATATTTTTTAAATTCAGTATACTCAATATTTTTATCTACAATAAATATAGAAATATCAGGGCCTCAGACGCGTTTTCAGTTGTTAAAAAAAAAAGAAGATATTACAAAATCGTGTTTTGTAACGTCATGTTGAAAAACGTGTTCTGTAACCGAGGGCTGTCGTAAAACAGCTGTCGAGGAAACACACGGACGCGGTTGCAGACTTGCTCACGACACCCGTGGAATCTATATGCAACTGAATCAAACCAGTCGTCTACCAGAACTAAGTTGTTGTCGTTTCATCATGGCCGGAAGTTGCAGAACCGTCGTATATTTGATGAGAAATGACCTGCGTCTCCACGACAATGAGGTAACACAGTTTAAGTACTTTTGAGTCCAAACTTTATTGAGGAAGACGTCGACTGGGTAAATGTTCATCTTACAATAGTCAAAAGAACATTTGGGGCAATGTTTTAGTTACAATTTACACTCGTGCTGACGCCATTTTGGTCAGCACACAGAAATTCCGCTTAGTATTCCGACAAAGTCCACCAAAATAAAAGCTCTTGCAAACGATTGACTGAAAGTAGAACAAAAACATTAAATCTTTTTAACAACGTGATGTCTAAAGACACATTTTATTTCTTGATTTTAATTCAAGTGGATGAGTTGAAAACATGTTATTACGGTTGATGCGGCTGTGATTATATTAAAGCCTCGCAAATAGACCGGAAGTAGTAATATTATACTACAAGTTGATACTTTACATTTGTTTGCCCTTTTGCCTATTGAAATACGTTTAATTTTGAGGAAGTAGTATACGGTTTTCGTGATTTACTATGTAAACTTTTTGTCTTAGCAGTATATGTCATTCGTGTCAATTGTGTTGGAACCTCGTGGGGGAGGTAATGTGTTTTCTGAGCGCTAAAAAAGAGATAATCTCAGATTTAGATGAACATTTCTGTGCATAAAGTTAATGGTCCAATAAAAAGAACAAGCTCATAAGGGGGGAGGGATTTTATTGTATAAAATTTTATAACCCTTGTGGTTTCTGCTCATATTCTTCAGCTCTTCCACTGGGCTCAGAGAAATGCAGAGAACATTGTTCCCCTGTACTGTTTTGATCCCAGACACTATGTGGGAACGTACAATTACAATTTCCCTAAGACTGGGCCGTTCCGCCTGCGCTTTTTGTTGGAGAGCATCAGAGACCTGAGGGATAGACTGATAAGCAAAGGAAGGTAAATGTACCTGTCAATCACTTCTCTTTTTCATTCTACAGACGCCTTTGGGTGACACATCCTGTCCATTTTACAGCTTTATTTAACATTTCTTTCTTGCACCATGGTTACAGTAGAGCAGTACTTCTAAACTAGTGGGGTAGGCTCCTTATGGGAAGTGGTGAGTTGTAGGGGAATCCTCGAGATGGAGCTACCAGGTAGGAGACAAAGAGGAGATTGATAGATGCAGTGAGGGAGGACATGGGGGTAGTTGGAGTTAGAGTTGAGGATACAGAGGAGAGGGTGGGATGGATATTGTTGACTTGTTGTGGCAACCCCTGAAAAAAAGAGTGTGACCGAAAGCAAAAGAAGAAATTATTTATCATTCTTTTATGCTCTGGACACAGAATCTTTTTTAAATCGCTTTAGAATTGAAATCGGATTTTAATCAAATTGTGAGCCTAAAAATCGGTATTGAATGGAATTGGAATTCAAAAATCATGCATTTGCTCCCCCAATTCTACAGCATGACAAAAAACAATTGAGAGCCACTGTTGTAGTGTAAGACCATCACATATTTTCTTTTGCTCATGGGTTCATGTGATATTGACTTAACAGTAGATATAACAGGGTCAGGATACACCTGGGCTTATGCTGAGCTGTTTAAATGATGATAGCTACCAAATACACACACGCTGTCATTTTTTTCCGGCCACTGCTGAGGGATTTTGTGAGCACTCTGCTCAGGATGCAGCTTGTCGTGCACGTGAACAGTGCATTATGTGTTCTGATATGTGTGAGACAGTAACCTGGTGGTGAGACGGGGTAAACCGGAGGATGTCGTTGCAGAGTTGATCCAGCAGCTGGGCTCCATCAGCACTGTGGTTTTCCACAAGGAGGTAGCTAAGGACCAACTCTCCGTCACTCATTCTAATTGAAATTAATGCATTAAAATTGTCTTTTGTTTCTTCATTTTGTGCTTCTGTTTTTTGCTGGTGTTTCAGGTGACGTCGGAGGAGTTAAATGTGGAGAATAAAATCAAAGATGTCTGCACACAAATGAGGGTCAAAGTCCACACCTGCTGGGGTTCAACCCTGTACCACAGAGATGATCTGCCCTTTTACCACCTATCTGAGTGAGAGCAAACCTGATTTTTTTTTTTTTTTTGATTCCAAGAAGAAGGCTGTATATTTGTTGCAGTTTTGGTATTCTGTAGAAACCTGCTGAGGTGGCTGCTAAGAAAGTACTAAAGGCAGAAAGGGATAATAAGATGTTGTAAAGAATGTAGACGATGTTTAATTTACCTCTGGAGGTCTAATAAAATAAAACAGCAGGTTATTAACATTTGATTTCATTTTTTAAATGCATCATCCATTGCATCTTATAAACAGTTTACAGGTTCTGGTGACTGTATACATAAAATATTTTGTAAATTATATAATAAAGTTTTATTATGTCTGCCTCATATTGAAGAAGGATCAACATTGTGGATGTTTTGTTTAATTTCCATGCAATTTCAGGTTGCCAGATGTGTACACTCAATTCAGGAAGGCTGTGGAGACCAAGAGCAGAGTGAGGTCTGTAATTCCGACTCCTGACCAGCTCAAGCCTCTTCCTCCAGGTCTGGTTGAGGGAGTCATCCCCACAGCAGAGGATCTGCAGCAGACAGGTGAGTTCCTGATGTCTTTGTCCTTGGCTGCTGCAGCAGTTACCACAGCGGGTCTTTGAGGTGTACCTTGTCTTTATGTGCCGATAAAATTGCTTATTAAATTGACTTTGAATATATGGTTTATAATAAGGTAGCAGTTTTTTTTCCAAGCCTGGCCTCTATAAAGTAAATCCATACTGCTGCTGCTGCAGCTTCAGCAGCACTCCTGAGACAACGATTCCTCATTAAGTTGCAGAAAACACACCACCTTCATTTCTGCGTATATGATTAAGCTTTTTATGATTGTGTTCGTCTTAATGCACACAAGGGAGTGTTCAACCTGAATGAAGGAGTGTGATGCTGAAAGGCTTTTTAATTTTTAATTTTTTTTTTGTTTTGTTTTATTCTCGTTCAGAGCCTCTGTCTGATCCTCGCTCAGCCTTTCCCTGCACTGGAGGAGAAAGTCAGGCCCTGGCCAGAGTCCAGCACTATTTCTGGGACACAGTGAGTGCAGTGACTGTAAAAAGAGGACAGTAGGTGTTGGTTGCAGCAAAATGTAAAAGGAGAAATGCAGGACTCAAAAAGTTAGGGTTGGCCCGACCAGGGCTTGCGGCGTTCCATCCTTCACTGCCCTGCAGGGGGTGGTAAAGAGCAGTGAACTTCATGAAGACATTCTGCTTTGAGATGAATTTCCCTAGAGATACAAGGGAAAAGCGAGAAGACAGAATGGTTTGAGGTAGTGATGAGTAATTACAGGAAAAGTAGTAATTACAGGACAAGTAGAGTGGCCACTGTATAAACATCTAGAAATCTTTTTTTAATTTTCTTTCCATTTTACAGTTTTAATTGCATCTACAAAGTGTTTCATTTCTAACACAAAACTATTTCAAACCCCAACATGCTGTAAAGATTTTCCAAAGGAATTAAAAATTATGAAAAGCAGCATTTCTCCTGATAAAAAAAACAACCCTAAGTTGTTATACATTGTTATTGTGTCATACAATGGTTATATATTTCAAACCTCCCTACCCCATTGTCATCTTTGCAGAATGCAGTTGCTTCTTATAAGGAGACTCGCAACGGTTTGATTGGCGCGGACTATTCTACAAAGTTTGCACCATGGTAAAAGCCATGTCTTTATTGACAATATGCAGTAGTGTCTAGATTTGTCTTATTGTGTGCCAGTGTGTGCGTCTAATGATGTTGTGCTGGTTCTACAGGCTGGCCATTGGTTGCATCTCACCCAGGTATATCTATCAGCAGATTAAACAGTATGAGACGGAGAGAACAGCCAATCAGAGCACATACTGGTGAGAACTCATCAATAAGGACTGTCATTTTTCAAATGAAACATAAATGTTTATAGTAAATGCTGCTTTCATTTGTTTTCTCATTAAAATGATATTTAGCAATCAGCTTGTGTTTATTTATGTTTGCTTTTTATGATTAAAATAAGTCACTCCTTGAATGTCCAATGTATCTCATTTTTCTATTTACCACAGGGTGATTTTTGAGCTTCTTTGGAGAGATTATTTCAGATTTGTGGCTGTCAAGTATGGAAACCGACTTTTTCAGGTCAAAGGTAAAACTCTCTTTAGTTTCATTTCTTTTTGTGTAGATTTTAAAGCGAAATGAATAAATATTTTAAAAATATCTTATAAATATCTATATCGGCAGGTCTTCAGGACAAGTCTGTACAGTGGAAAAAAGACATGAGGCTTTTTACTGCATGGAAAGGTTTGCTTCTTTCTTCTTCAGTCAATAAGTTCTCTGTTTGTCGAATAATATTTCATTTTACTCTTTTACTTTTGTAGAGGGGCGCACTGGGGTTCCTTTTGTTGACGCCAACATGAGAGAGCTGGCGTTGACGGGCTTCATGTCCAACAGGGGGCGGCAAAATGTAGCAAGCTTTCTGACCAAAGATTTGGGCCTGGACTGGAGGATGGGCGCAGAGTGGTTTGAATACCTCCTGGTGAGCAGCACAGTCCAGCATAAAGTCATTTAAAATGCCTTAATATTGGGCGTTTTCGTTTCACACTTTGAGATTCCAGTTAATTTATTTTTCTTTAACCGTGATATTGTCTTCCAAAGATTGATTATGACGTGTGCAGCAACTACGGTAATTGGCTGTACAGTGCTGGTGTCGGCAACGACCCCAGAGAGAACAGGAAGTTCAACATGATTAAACAAGGCCTGGACTATGACAGTAACGTGAGTTGTAGAAGAGGAAGAATCTCACGGGTCATGTGTTCATTTTCTTTCCGTTTCTTTAAATTAATGCATTTTTCTGTGATTAATATACTTTAGGGTGACTACATCCGTCAGTGGGTCCCGGAGCTGCAGGGGATCATGGGTGCTGATGTGCACACACCCTGGATCCTCAGCTCTGCAGCTTTGTCCCATGCACAGGTGACCCTGGGTGAGACCTACCCCACTCCCATCGTGGTAGCCCCGGAGTGGAGCAGACACATGAACAAAAAATCGGTGAGTGTATCAAGAAAAGAGAAGTAGAGAATGAAAATGAAAGCTGCAGATTGTGTAAGAGCTTGAAACAATACCACAGCTGTAAGAGTTCCTTCAACATGGTTCCTTAAATGTTATTAATATTTAATCTTTTCTTATAAAATTTGTTTTAACAGTGTTTGACACTTGTGCTTGATATTGTATTTTTTTTTCCTCTTCCCCATCTCACTTCAATACTGTATATTTTTCTTCCCCCAGAGTGCCTCAGGCCCCTCACCTCGTGGAAAGAAAGGTCCATCTCACACTCCTAAACAGCACCGGGACAGAGGCATCGATTTCTACTTCTCCAAGAGCAAAAACTTGTAATCTGTCTTTAACGCAGAATACAGAGCTAATGGTCAGATCACTGCTGACGCACAAATCTGCACTGTTACTATGTGGGGCACCATCTCCATAAGGCAACTTGTCCTTAAAAAGAAGCATATGTTCCCACAGATTTGACTGTTTATTTTTGGATGTTCTAAATTTTACTTTCAGTTCAGTAGAAAAGCACACTTGTGTGAACCTCCTTTTTTCTGAAAACCTGTTTCATGTTCTGCTGCCGCTGTGGTTTTCAGACATCATCAGTCCAAACCGTCTGCTCAGACATGTTTATATACACTACAGTAGTGAGCCTTACTGGTGTTATTTTGCTATAGCAGAGTAACTGAGAACTAAATTCAGGATTGGAAAATATTTAGACTGCCAATTTTTTTTTTTTTATTTTACAACTTAATTCACAGTCTGTTGTCTGGTTTTCCTGTAGCGACATTTGTATTATCAGCAATTTAAAACTATTTTCAAACTATTCAAACTACTTTTTTTTTATTGTTGTACATTTATGCGAATAAACTTTTACATTTGCAAATGTACAATTCACGTGAACTCGCTGCTTTATTTAGTAAATTACAACTTATTTTAGTTGTGAATTTATGGCTTTATTCACATAAGTGCAACTTTCTTGTAACAATACAAATTATTTTTTATAAATGCACAACTTTGTTGTCATGCTTTTGTATTTACAACGCAGTTCTTTAAAAAATATCACTATTAAAATAGATATTGGATTATATTCCAATAATAACTCATATAGTTTTATAATTATACAACTGTATTGCTATAAACTGATTTCCGCCAAAAAGACATTCATACTAAGAGGTAATAAAGAGGCGGGGGAAATAAGATGAGGAAGGAACATCTGCATTTCTCTTGGTGTCACGTAAAACTTGACACCATTCTCCGACGTCACTTCCGTGTTCAGTAATCGACGTAGACAGTGGCTTTCTCTTAAAGCATGGTTTAGTCGCCACTTCAACATACTAGCGAGGTCATAAACAACGTTCTAATATGGCCAGTTCCGTTCCTGAAGTGGACCTGGACTCGGTACCCTTGACAGCTCTGAATGTGACGGTGAGGAAAAAACTCGGACTGTACCTCAATCCCAGAAACACCGTGGCCGCAGACTGGACAGCGGTGGCCGAAGAACTGGACTTTACCTACCTGGAAATTAAGAACTATGAGACCGCCAGGAGTCCTATGGCTGCGGTTCTGGACGAGTGGCAGTCCCGGAGCAAAGATGCCAGATTGGGGAAGCTGCTGTCAGTCCTGTTGAAGCTGGAGAGGGACGATGTTGTGGAGGACCTTCGTCCGCTTATTGGTACGTAAAAGTAATTAAGGAACCATTTTTTTTATTTTTTACCTTCAGTCGTGTTTACCCCCAGATTTCTTCACTTCCGGGAGTGAGTTACTCGTTCGCATAATCGACTTTGTTACGTATGCTGTAATATTAATATTATTTTTGTCTATTATATACATACTGTATATGTATGTATATGGTTGGGTTTCTATAGAGCCTCTGTAAATGTAGGTTCATATAAGAAAGATGTCGAAAAAATTGGTGGGTTATAAAAACAACTACAAGAAGACAACTGACACAACTAAAAATATCACATTTATATATGATATTTTAGTTGTGTTCATATATAAAATATCATATATTGTACATACAAATATAGATATAGTACAACGAAATTGTAGCCATTCCAAGCAGTGCAAAGGAGCAAAGATAAAGAGTCACAGTGCGAGCATATTGAAAAAAGAACCACAGAAAAAGTGGCGTAGAGCTAGTATATATATGTACAAAGAGATATAAAAGGATTTTAGGTTCAGGTAAGAAAATGTACAAAATGTAACCCATCATTTTTTTTTGACATCTTTCTTATATGAACCTACATTTACAGAGGCTCTATAGAGGCTCTAAACCTAGCTATGAAACTATCCTTACCTTAAATATTGGTAGATCATGTAATTTAAATAAAACAAGTATTCAAAAATGTGCATGAAATCTTTGAAGATGCATCATATCTTCTCCTTAATCACTGTTCCAGACGAAGATGTCAAAAGATTCTACAAAAAGATGGCAGAACGTCCACTGCAAGTTCCTGAAGTGGACAGCTGTGTCCCCCGCACTCCTGAGATGGGCGGCATCACATTGGAGGACGACCCTGATGGTCAGTTTCTATAGAAGTGATACAACATCTGCACTAGAACATCACTGATTTATTAGTAAATCAGAAGCCTGTTCTCAAGTTCCTGCTGATTTGTTCTGCTTTACCATTTATGGCTGTTCTACATTTAGTTGTATGAACACATATAAAAAAAATACATATTTTTTTTGTCATTGTGACATGATTCACACCACAGCGCACAATGAAATTTGGCCTCTGCATTTAACCCATCACCAAAGTGAGCGGTGGGCAGCTTTTGAGCACTCGGGGAGCTGTGAGTGGGGACGCTACGATGCTCAGGGCACGTCAGCGGTAACTTGGCGAAAGGGGGATTTGAACCAGGGGCCCTGCAGACCCAAGTCGCTTCCTTTAACCACTAGGCCACTAACTGCCTTAGTAATAACTGGAGACAGAAAAATCTGAATATAATAATATCTCTTCTGTGTAGGAATTCCAGTGTTCCGTGACATTATTAGGTGACAGGCAATATGTTTGATTGAGTTTTCCAATGACCCTGAATGCATCACTGTAAGATCTGAAATGCATGGCAAAATATGGAAACTTGATTTGTGGTATTCTAATTCCACTGTGTTTGATAGCAGGCACTCCAGAGAAGTTTGACGCCTTCATCTGCTACTGCCACAGTGACCTGGAGTTTGTCCATGAAATGATACAACAGTTGGAAAACACCAGCTACAAGCTGAAACTCTGTGTGTTTGACAGAGACGTCCTGCCAGGGTCCTGTGTGTGGACCATCACTAGTGAACTAATTGAGCAAAGGTTGGTTTGCACTAGTAGGGCTATAATAAACCAGGAACTTGGCGATATATGCATTATACATGCTTTTATTGTGAAGTTAAATGCTAAGAGCCCAATATTGATTCTGATTACATATTTTACTGTAAGTCTTTTTTTCAATCTTGTGAGAGTGTTTTCTTTATATTGTGGGACTTTTTTTAGATTTTTAATTCTCAGTATTTAATTATTAAAATAATAAAAATATTGATTATTGATTGATTGATTATTATAGATAAAAACATTCTCCAATCATAGATATATAAGAATATAAGTATAGAGCAAAAAATATATAAAAAATAAATAAAATTAAAAAGTATGTATGGAAATGACTACTTTGCAGACTTTTCATAGTGGGTCTTGAAATGCATCAACCGCAATTGGATTGCTGTCATTGTTTCTGTTAATACAAGGGTTGCAAGAAATCTCAACACATTAAAATATTGCAATGTTTTGTTTTACAATACCATATTAATATTTTATCTTTCATGCATTATGTTTGTAAATTGTTATCAACGCTGTGATACTAAAACTGGGATAGTTACAATTTCTACCCAGTACCTAAACCACAGTAGAAAATTATCCTTAAATATGAAATAAACCATAGAACATATGACTACATCTGTGCAGGTGTAGAAGGATGGTGGTGGTGATTTCTGATGAATACCTTGAGAGTGAAGCCTGTGACTTTCAGACCAAGTTCGCCCTAAGCCTGAGCCCTGGTGAGGTCCACTCTCCTTATGTTTTTTTTGCCCTTTACTGTTATTACTGCAATGGTTATACATTGTTTTTTACGCTGTTAGGTGCAGAGAAGAAACGTCTCATTCCAGTGGTCTATAAACCAATGAAAAAGCCATTCCCGAGAATTTTGCGCTATATCACCCCATGTGACTACACCCGCCAGAGCACACAGGTCTGGTTCTGGGATCGTCTGGCAAAGGCTCTGTCACTCCCATAATAAACGGACCAAGAGGCTTTTTCAGTCCAATCACATTACAGGTTAATATCACTTCTGATGTCCTTGTCCTGCTGGCCGTGATGGTTTGTTACTATAAGCTGAATTCTACTGCTTTTTTTTCTATATGCAATATTGATTTTTGTACATTAATTAATTACAGTGAAGCCTGAGATTATAAAGCGCCTGAGATTATAAAGTGCCTGATTATAAAGCGCCTGACACGGTTTTATTACTGTAGACAGCTGTTTGATGATTGCAATTTGTACATGCAGAACTTTTTTTAATGTCCTGTTTCACTTCCTGTCATGAGTTCATTTTTTTTTTTTAGATCTGATTAGAATCTGAAGGGGAAGCCACAGCGTTGTTAAATTTCCACATTTCATGTGTTCAGTGTTCGCTGCCTTTTTGTCTCATCCTGTGTCACGACAGTGCCTTACTTTTTAAAAGCTTCATCACCGTGATATTTTTTTTTTTACATTTTGTACATTTTTAAATTGATTAAATTACGTTTTTAAAATAAATAAAGTATATTTCTAAAAAGGTGATTGGGTTTTCTGCACATTTAAACTTTCTGTTTTGGGGCTAACTGTATTCCAAAAAGAGCTTTTTGTTGCATTTTCCCAACATGATTTTCTTGCACTTATTTTAAGCCGTTTGTAGATTAAAATTAAAATGTGGTGCATTTTAATATAATTTCAATAAAAAGTAACTTCTGCGGTGGGATGACTTAAAGATTCATCTATCTAATTCTACGTCGTATTTGGTTAGTTTTAAAGTCTGTAATTTAGCTAGGGCTAAATTAGCAATTTCAAGCAAATACATTTGATTCCTACGTCTATTAGGAACTCAATAAATTTGATTTCATTTTGTTTTATTTATTCAGATTAATCTCCGCATTTATTTAGTGAATTAAAATATACCACCAAGAGTGGCACTGGTTTACTGGCGTATTCAGGAAGCTGAATGAAGCAAGACGGCGATGTGACGCGCGTGGTCTAATCCAATCAGAGAGCAGGTTATTGGGCCACTGCAGCACGCCTCTTTGGCTCGTTGCTTCATTTGGAATATTACATGATCCAATTTAGCCTAACAGGAAGAAACTACATTTTGTATAAGATAACGTTAATGTTAAGTAGGAGAAGGACCAATTACAGTAAAATCAAATTCGAAATGTCAACGAAAACGAGGTCTTCCGTTGCGACTCCAAGCGGTATACCTGGAAAACAAAACTCAGGGCTAAGAAACGCTTCAAGTAAATGACAGGCACCATTGAAAGTGTGGCGGAAACTGCTGCATTCTTTGGCCATGTTTTCGTAAAAACATTTAACCGTCGCTTGTGTTGGTATGATTAGAAATTTACGGGGCTAATGAAGTTAAACGTGCTAAATATACAGTAGGTGTTTTAACACCTGCGTCTGTTCACATCTACCCTTGGCTAATGTTGCTACTATTTTCGCCTATTTGGTTTACGGAGCATTTTCTTTGTAACACATCACACTCAACATGGCCGCCACGAACGTCCACGTTAGCTCAGCAGGAATGTGGTAGGCGGGGCTGCGAGGCTAGTGTCAAACTTTGGGAATGACAGGAGTGCTGCAGGATTCGCAAGAAGGGGAAGTGTCGCCCTTGTTGGTTCTATTTGGATTACTTGGACTTGTTTTTACACTCAGTCTTCGTCTTCGGCACGTCTCCATACATAGACCGGCCTCAATACATTCATTCCTCAGCCATGTCGGAGGACCCGAGCTCCCAAACCTGGTCCATCAACAAGGATGACTATGAGCTACACGAGGTGATTGGTATGTGATAATTAGCTTATTTCCTAACGTTTATGTCACGGACACAGTGTTTATTTGAGGCTCATACATTTAGCTTAGACATTAACGTAGAGCAACAATGGGGATTCATTTCTTTAGCAAGCAGTCGAAAGCATCGCGGTTCTGTTGCGCTAGGTTAGGTTTATTGCGTTTTCTAACTTGGACATGCTGCCAGGGCGGTGTTATGACTCGCAGTCGGTATTACAGTGGTCTCTCCGTCCGCCGGGGCGGTGCTATAGAAGTAAACGAACAGTATAGCTATACTGACTAGACCGGCTCAGACTACTTGCTGGAAAAGAGGTACTTTCCGATGAAATTTTCTGTTATATTTATGCGTAGAGCTACGTCTATAATTCCCCACATGTAATTAAACCCGAGGGCGTCGTACCTGTCACATGTCAAAGATATAAAAAGGACAATAATAGCTCTAGAGCTAAATGAATCAACGCTTACAATTTAGACAGCACGAACCAGTATAAGTAAGCTTAAAGGAGTGATTTATCTAACTTACCCCCGGGAATATTTCTGTGCTTATGCTCTTTCCAGTTCAAAGGCTAAAGGTATGTGTGAGTCATGAGCCTAGTTTTCTTTATGAATGAATACAGTCCTGCCTAAACCAGTCGATGGTGTACTTCATTTCATTTACCTCCCGTTTTATGAAGAGAAGATACCATTTCCTGCCTAAAAATCAAAGCTTTCCCTCTGTTTGACTTGCCTCTGAGTGAGGAACACATTAGATTAGTCTCACACTTGTCAACAGACTGGCATTTTTGTGAGCTCTTAAGAGTTTTATTTATTCCTACTGAGATAGACAGTGACGGCTCTACAGCAGGCAATTATATTCTGTAGTCCATATTTACTACGACAGTAAATGCATCACTGCTGTTTTTTTTCCCTTCCATTCAGCAGTGGTAAAAGTCACAAGGATTCTCATGCTAAATTTAGTGTAAAGGTTAAATTAATTATACTGACATTGTGCGTTTAAACAAGCCATAAAGACGCAGAAGAAGGTCTGCGGCTAGTAGGTTCCAGTGACATTGGTTTTCACGAGTTTTCAACTAATTCTGAAAAAAAGTGTGTGAAGTCATGGTGACTCCCACTCTTGAACCTCAACATCTTTGCATTGACGGTTTGCAAATTTAATGTATAAAGACTAGCACTGGTATAAATTAATATCTGTCTGTCTCTCTCTATGTCTATCTATCTATGCAAGCTTTTACCTCAATGCTGCCTGATTTTGTTTTTCTAGAAAAATAATTAACATATTTCCTCTTTGATGTCCCACTTGAAAATTTTAAAACCATTTCTCATGACCACAAGACTCCATGGGTCCCCGGGCTTCATCTTTTGAGAATCAGTGTTCTAAACATCAGTGGTTTCTCTGAATGTATCATACATTTCTTTTACTTTGCGGGAGGTTCTTTGCACATTTCCTGTATGCTGTCAATCCTTGGGTGAGTCCCAGTAATGGCAAACAGACTACCTGACTAGAGAACTGCACTTAAAGTTCTTAAATGTCGCACCTCCTACCTTGACTGACTGTGGAGGAGGAATGGGAAGAATAAGGAGGAGTGTGCAACGTATAAGCAGTCTTTTGTTCTGTTTTATAGGTTAGCTTATGTCTGTGGTTTACTTTAGTCATGAAGTTCGTGCTTCCTGTACATGGAACCTGTCTGTTTATAGTGAGTCCATTTTTCTAGACCCAAATTGACCTAATACTTTGTTTATATAGGACTTAAGGTTAAATTCTAAGCCATTTCTACATTTCCTAATAGTTTCTTAGAAAACTTGTAAATAACCACCCCTACTTTACAGATAACGCCCTGCAATTTAGCATGCTTTCAGAGATAAAGCCTCTCTTGTACAGAAACCCAGTCTCTAGCATTTTCTTACAGCTTGTGCGACAGAAATTGTGAGCACAGACTTCAGGTCTATTCTAAGGGCTGGTCAGCTGTATGCCCCACTTGGAGTGGGAAGTTGATGAAGTGCGATTTAGAAGTGTGTTGAACCTTTAGTTTAGCTACCTCCCTCTGGTTTTATTAAAAGCTTAAATCTAGATCTCTTTTGTGAACCCTGAGTAACATCTAGACAAGGAGAAGCACAATTTTTCCAGGTGAACATGTGTGTAACAGAAAAACTGGCATTGGTTTCTGTTCATTTCGATCCTCATCATATCCCTCATGGAGCCTTGTTTGTCTCTTAAGCCATTTGCTCTGGCCTTTAAATGGTTTAACTCTTTTACAGGAACAATTCTGGTTCCATTAAAGAAACATCCACTAGAACATTTTGGTGGCCGTTTTTATTAACTGTGAATGTTGATTTCAGGAATATTTAAAAATCCAAAAGCGGACCATAAATAACTATAACTGTCTATATCCAAATGTGACTGACAATGCTCAATATATCATTACCAGTGTAGTGTTACTTGGTTCCAAAATTAACCCAATCTGTGCATGTTTAACATTGTAACATTTAACATTCCTAAGCAATTAGCAGATGCATTTTTCCAAAGTGACTTTCTCTTTCCTCCTCCGCTAGTTAGGATAGATAGAACTTTATTAAACCCTCTGGAGATTAAGGAAAGGTAATGCGTTGGCTGAGAATTGAACTCAGGTCAACAGCTTGGAAGGCAGCTATGCCAACCACCGAGGCTATGAGTTAAGTTTTGTAATTTTGTGCATCTTTGAAACTCTTTCTGTCTCCATTTGGTCAATATTAGTTGTTTCTAAAGTGAAGCGTTAGGATATAAAAATGAACCCATGAAGTGATCCCACTTTGTTGGATGCTGCTTTACTCTGGTAAATATATTTTTCTTCACAAATGTAGATACAGTTTAAAAACCTTGGCTGGAAGTTTAATGTTTCGGTTTGTGTCTTCTGCCCTTAGAACATAAAACATTTCAGTTTATCTAATAAACGTAAATATGATAAAAGATTTGAAGTTGTAACACCAGAGCCATGTTTTGTATTTGATAAGACTTCCCTTTGAGATATTGTTTTGCCTTGCTTTCAGGAATATTCCTTCTAAGAACACGTGTCTACCACCTGTTCCTAGAAAGCTGCTAGAGCAACATGAGCCTAATTCCTTCCCAGTGGAAACTCCCTCTCCATAGAGAAACTTTTTCGGGCCGGGGGTTCTGTATAAGTTTTGTCATTGTACAGTTCATCTGGATCTGGAACGGCTGTGGTTACCCAGCATGCCAAGCGGAGCCATTGTTTCAGTTACTTCCCTGGGGAAAACTTGTTATAACACAGTTCACGCCCGCTTTTTTAACCCAATCAGCTTCAAATCATACATGACATAGCCATTTTTTTTACACAAAATCTGTAATTTGCTGGCAAATACTAACTCGCTCTGCTGCCATTGTTTGTATCCCATAGAAACAGTGATGCTTCTAAGAGGGATGATGTTCTCATGATATTTTTTTAATCTAATGTAAGTTTCAGTATAACAGAAACTATTTTGGGAATGTTTTCCTTCAAGACAATTAGGGTAAAGGAATGTCTCTGCTGGATTTGTTGTTGTGACCTCTGTCACTGTATCTTTGAGTAATGCCTGGAATGTCAGACAGGTATGAGGAGGAAGTGTAAAAAAAAAAAAAAAAACATAAAAGTTTACTGCAACCGGACAATAAAAGGGCCTGATGAGGAAGATGAAGTGAAAGTTGCTGCTGGTTGTCACAGTAAATAAAGAGTGCACGGAAACTTTAAGATATTACTGAACAGTGTGTGTGTGTATATTAGTTATTAAGCAACATTTTAGGCTGGTGGTTGTCGGTTTGAATCGTTACTGCAGATATGTGGTGTCTGCAGATAGGTGGTGTGTTAACCGCTTGAAAACAAATACAATGTCTCATTAAAAGTCAACGGCCAATAAACCAGCTTCTTTCATCACCGAGCAGACTGATCTCAAGCCCTACCCCTCTTTAGTTGTTTTATTGGCACTTTCAGTTTGAAGGGTTGCCAACAGAGTTGGAAAGTCACTTTTGAATAGGAATTTGTTGGAAACTTTCTGTATTTAATTTCACATCCGTGGCTGAGCAATGTTTTTTAAAACCTGAAAGTTTACCTACATTTGAGCTATTATTAGAGTAGCCTAGTTGGAGTAGATACGTTTCCAATTGTTTTGCATTGTCTTATTTTATGTTATTTATACATTTTCAAATGCCTCATAGTAAATATAACACAGAATAAATTATACTTTTTTATTTGTCTTCTTATTATTCTCTTACTTTGGATCTTCTAAAGTAACTAAACCAAAAAATCTTTTTTTTTTAATATTTGGTATATTTCTGCTTAGTTTCTTATTCTGCTCTAAGTATAGAATACTTTCACCAAAATTAAATCAATTTGGTAATTCCTGGCATAACTTTACCACAGGTTGCCAGGTATCGCATTCATGTTTTCTCATGCCCAGTTGTAAGTGTTTGGATAAAACATGCTTACAGACAACATTGGCTGCCTTTTTTCAAAGATCATGATTGTTTTGTCAATATTCAGTCCCACAGTAGTGATCAAGCTGATTCATGCCATACATGTAACTTTATTTTAGGATCAATACAAGACAGAACTTCAGCAGATTCAAGCATGTTTGGTGAAATATGAATGTTTTGTCTTATATTATTTTCAAGTAGAAATATTTATTCATGTAACAAGTTTACATCTCTATTGTTCCTTTGACACAGAGAAGAACAATCTAAGGGTTTTATAAAGTGCTCTATGAAATTGAAATATACGACTAAAGAAAAAAAAACAAATCAACAAACACTGACACAGCCTGAGTCATTGCTCCACATTTTCTAAACAGCACAAACATCCTTATTTGATTTGTCTTAATGTAGTAATTTAATACGTGGATTTCATTTAGCATGGTGCTTTGGGCCAGAGGCAATGTCTTTGTTATTGCTGTGGAAATCTAGGGTTCACGTCTACTTTAAGATCAAATCCCGATTAGGGTGGTTGGTGCCTTTCAAAGGGCCCACTACCTGGGGGAAGGCTCAGAACGGGCTGGTACAGCCCAGTGATTTGGGTGGTGGTCATGGAGACTGCAGCCTGTGACCCAGAAACAGATAACTAGACAAACAGTTTTTGGACAGTATCTGCTGGAACAGCCTTGTACGTGGACAGAATAGCCTCACAGAGCTGTTGTTGAGATGCGAACTGCCTCCCACCAGCATAAACACTTCTCTTGATGATGCTCCAAAGGTTCTCAATAGATCAAAATGGGGGTGGGGGCCACACCATAACTTTGTCTCCTTTGAGGCCCGTTGCAGATGTCTTCTTTACAGCATGGCATGGTGCATTGTCATGCATGAAAGTTATCTTGTTCTGAAAAGCTGGATTCTTCCTTTTGAACCATGGCAGGAAGAGTTCTTTGAAGAACTCCACGTATGTTGTTGATGTCATCTTCACACCGTCAGGGATCCTGAAAGGACCAACAATCTCTCTCCCCATGATACCAGCCCAAAACATCACTCCACCTCCTCCTTGTTAGTGCAATAGCCTTGTTTGTATGGGGTGGCCGTCAACCAACCATCCACTACTCCATCCATCTGGACCATCGAGGGTTGCACGACATTAATCAGTGAACAGAACAGTTTTGAACAGTTTTGAAGTCAGTCTTCAGGTATTGCCTGGACACTGGAGCCTTTTCTGCTTGTGTGCAGTGGATAGTGGAGGTCGAGACGATGGCTGACGCATCGCTGCAAACCCCTGGAGGAACCTGCATCTTGTTGTCCGGGTCACGTTGGAGGAACCAGCAGCTTCAAAAACGTGTCTGCTGCTGTGATGGGGCATTTTTACAGCTGCTCTTTTGATCAGACGTATTTTCCTGTTAGAAAGAATCCACGTGTGTGCTCTGAATCAGCTACATACTTGTCAAAAGTGCGATGATCTTGGCAATTTTGACTGTCATCATTCCTTGACACAAACATTCAACTATTTCAGCAGCTGAAAGCTCCTTCTTCTTGTCCATCTTGGTTAAAATGGTAGCCTGGTTAATAATGTGGAATAACCTTATTATAGTAGTCTGCCCCTTTAATTGGACTCACCTGCCAAACTAATACGCACAGGTGTCTTCAATTGGTTTTAGTGATAAACGGTGATGGTAATGATACACGTTACCATTCATGAGTTTAAACTGACAAACAAAAAATCTTACCGTACCACTGCACACACTTTTTGCTAATAATTTGGAACACAGTGTACTAAAACGTTTGTGCCAGTGTCAGCTTGGACTTATCTTTGTGGAAAGAACTGCAATCATTGCTTGTGTCATTGTTCCGAATACAGGCTGAAAATTTCACGGAAAGGGGGTAGACTTGGAGGGTGTAAAGGATGTCTAGCCAGTGTTATTATCACATGTGACTATAACATCCTAATATTCTAATTCAATGACAGGATGGGTCATTAGACCCTTAACACCTTTGGTTTAACCCCAATAATGATGTAATAATGAGACTTCTGTGCCAAGGAGCACATATAAAAAACTGGACCACATCAACTGCAGCTCCAGCTGGCCGCCTGGAGTAACTTCTGCAGGCTCTTAATGGTTCTGAGCATCTGTGACCACTGACCTTGCCCTCTAAACCCCAACAAAGTCTCTCTTTTTCCATCTTCTTCACACTGGTACACATAGTTTTCCAGCTCGTCTCACAGCCCCTGACAACTGACTGTTTGTTTGTATGGAGGTATTTACACTTAAACATTTGCGGGGCAACTGCTCCCCTGTGGCCCTGTCAGGGCTGATCTCCTGAATGCTGGTGAGACCCCAGAGTTTTGTTTAGCGTCTGTGCTGGTAATAAGAGGATGGATGGAGGATATATTTACAGCTCAGCCTCTTAAGCTTTGGACCAGTGGTGGCGTCAAAAGTCCTTGGATGCTGGAGAATTGACCAAAGCCAACAGCACATTATCAGTCAATACATAAAATAAGTTTGACGCAATCTTACTCAAAGCATAATGATCCTGATTGTCTGTTTATAGTAGGAGTTGCAAGAAACTTCAAATTTATCGGATGAGAGTGAAAACTCCTCAGTGAATACATTTGTTCAGCCCAGGGTCTTAATTATCTTGAATGAACAGTTTAGTAAAAATGGGTTACATCTTTAGGGACAGCTTTACTTTTTAATTAGAATAAGGAAACATTTTTTTCCTAAACAGTCCCTTTTTAAATGCCCTTCTCTGTTGGCTTAGCAAAAATCACTAACAATGAGGACTTTGTGAATATTTGGCACTGAGGGCATGAGAGGTTAGGCAAAGCTTATTGGAGGGTGGACTGACACCCCTCTTAACTTCTCTTGCTCCACCAAGCAGCAGCCCATTGGAGTGAGCTCCAGGTTTATGCTAGTCTCACAGAGATGCATAATTTCAGCAGCATGAAGGACAAAATATGAATTGCAGTCGCACTATGGCTACAAACGAAACAAAGACAAATGAAATATACATCTTTAGCCAGTGCATCTATGTTGATAGAAATCCCTGTGCCCCTGTCCCTGTCCTGATCTTTTCAATGCCCTCTCCTTGCTCCACCATTTTAATTTAAAATATCAGTTTTGGACTGTGCAAATTCTAATATTAATATTTCAAAGCCTCTTCATCATAGAAGGTTGTTTTTAGAAAAAAAAATTGCTTTTGTTTTTGCCAAGTCACTGGTCGTTTTCAGACATGCTCGGTGTGCCCCAAGCTCCAACGTCTGGGAACTGATTCATAATTAATCATCAGACAGATAAACTGTGACTGATGACACCCATGAATATTTTTTGTTCTTATTTCACCCAATTTTTACAGTTTGGCACAGTATGGTTTCCTTCAAAATGGCAGTACAGAAAGTTTTTATGATTTACTATTGACAGACTCATTGAATAATATCAATTATTAAGTTAGATAGTTAGTAAGAAATACTAAGATTGGACATTAATTTAATTCCTATTAAATAGAAAGTAGACAATTGGTGATAGTAAGAGCTGGACTAGAGAACGTTGTAAGGTGGGTTTCAGTGCGCAACACCTGTGAGATTTGGCTTATATACTCATGTGTGTCATGTAGTCTGTTAAAGTGTATTGTAAGTATTGAAGAAGAAAGAAGATTTTTTTTTTTTGTCATTGTGACGTGATTCACACCACAGCTCACAACGAAATTTGGCCTCTGCATTTAACCCATCAACAAACTGAGCAGTGGGCAGCTAATGAGTGCCCGGGGAGCAGTGTGTAGGGACGATACCATGTCCAGGGCATCTCAGTGGTAACTTGGGGGTAGTGTACGAACCGGGGACCTTGCAGACCCAAGTCCGCTTCCTTAACCAATGCCCTTACTTGTAACTGTATTGTAACTGGAATGTGCATATTGTAGTACATCACAATCTCAAATAAAAGGAAAAAATAGATATATCTAATGTTGTTTTTTCGGTTTTGTTTTTTAGGGAGTGGAGCTACAGCGGTGGTCCAAGCAGCCTACTGTTTACCACGAAAAGAGAAGGTGGCCATCAAGCGTATCAACCTGGAGAAATGCCAGACCAGTATGGATGAACTTCTGGTAAGACACAGTGAGAAAACAACTGATTTTTTGTATTTGTTCAGTCAAACTGAGCTACTGGTTGAATAGTCGTATATTCAACCAGTAGCTTTGACTTCTTTAAAGCTTCTTTGTTCTGCAAAAGTAAGTGTATGAGGAGAAATCATTTCCACCTCTGCTTTTCATTATCGGGTTTCATCCAGCTCTCCTCTATTTATCAAACACTGTGCTCGTTGTATTTGAAAAGAGGACGAGTGCCAGGAAACCATTAGACCTCCATGCCACGGTGTCCTGGGGGCTGTATTGTGTCTTCATCATCTCAGTGCAATTTTGCGCTGCTGCTCAGCACTCATCATAGACCGTACAATGTGGTTTACCATTCATCTTTTCAAGAGGTGGAATGATTCAGGCTGTTCATCAGGCTGTCCATTTACTGTAGACGGGATCCAGTGCATGGTTGTCGCCTGTGTTTTAGATATGCTGATACTGGTATGTTCTTTTGCCCAATTTTCATATCAAAGACAATAATTTTAAGACGCTTTACTGGACAGACACAAGAAAAATGGACCACGAGCCCCATTCCAAAAAGGTTGTCCCTAAAATAGCGTTTGTCTCAATTTTATTTACAAGGGTTAAAAAAAGACTTGAAAAGAGTAAAAAAAGAGTGTTCACACATTCATTAAACATTAATTGAGGACATTAAATTTTCTAGTCTTGAGATTTTTTTCTAAGCAAATTTTTTCTGCATAATATCACTGGGCTGCTGTACAGATAGCAGTTGTCGGATTCTTCTCTTCATGATGCAAAAGTCATTTTTAAAAAGCGGCTCATCTGGGCTGCAGGCAGTCTTGTTGTACATACAAATCATTCCAGGTGCTTCCAGGGAATTTAAATCTATTATTTCCATATGACTTCCCAGAGAGAGAGCCTATAGACCAGTGTTCCCCAACTTTTTTGCGCCACGGACTGGTTAAATGTTTCGCACTATTTTCACGGACCGGTTGTTAAGTTGGGGCAAATAAATACCCCGTAATAAAATAGAATTTCCGGTGTTCTGAAATATTTTTCTAGCTATAAAATCTTCCTACCTGAATTAACTGTGCTTAGGAACAACAAGGATTTCTCAAGTGCACACAGCCTATAACTTTCTGCCACCAGACAGGTATATAAGGTTAGAAACTTGTATCAATGACTCTGTGTCATTTTGGGTTTATTGTTGTTGTCTTCACTGAGAAAATAATTCCTAATATACACTGCCTGGCCAAAAAAAAGTCGCCACCTGGATTTAACTAAGCAAATAGGTACGAGCTTCCCATTGGAGGCTCCTCTCAAAGGAAACTTCAGCACAACCTTTATCATCTTACTGACAACACCCACTGGATATGATAATGTAGCTGAGCTGGAACTCCATACAGGAAGGATTATATATGTGCCTGCAGCTTGCGTTTGTCTTGAGAATGTATTTCGAGTTTGTGAGTGTGAGAAAGTGGGGGCCAAGTCTAGGTTCAGCAACAGTATGTGGAATGAGATCAGCTGACCTGAATATACTGAATGACCAGGTTATTCCATAAATTTTCTTCCCTGATGGCACGGGCATATTCCAAGATGACAATGCCAGGATTCATTGGGCTCTTATTGTGAAAGACGAAGGTTCAGGGAGCATGAGATGGATTGGCCACCACAGAGTCCAGACCTTAACCCCATTGAGAATCTTTGGGATGTGCTGGAGTCTACTGGAGACTCTACCATCATCAATGCAAGATCTTGGTGAAAAATGAATGCAACACTGGATGGAAATAAATCTTGTGACATTGCAGAGGCTTATCGCAACGTTGCCACAAAGAAGCTAAAGCTGGTCCAACGAAATATTAGAGTGTTTGACCCTCTTTTTTAGTGGTGCCTTTTTTTTTTTGGCCAGGCAGTGTAGTTGCATTTCTCATGATGGAATCCTAGCCATTCTATTGTTCAGTTCTTTTGTTGATATGGGTAGATGAGACCAAACGGAAACATTATTTCTCTGCGGCCCGGCACCAATTCACCCCCGGACTGGTATCGGTCCCCGGCCC
>JAFBJS010058830.1:251879-292670 GCA_016785265.1 Paraplagusia blochii
TGTGACATTGCAGAGGCTTATCGCAACGTTGCCACAAAGAAGCTAAAGCCGATCCAACGAAATATTAGAGTGTTTGACCCTCTTTTTTAGTGGTGCCTTTTTTTTTTGGCCAGGCAGTGTAGTTGCATTTCTCATGATGGAATCCTAGCCATTCTATTGTTCAGTTCTTTTGTTGATATGGGTATGGATCAAGTGTAAGTAATAGCCAGATGGGACAAAAAGGAAACATTATTTCTCAGCGGTCCAGCACCAATTCACCCACGGACTAGTACCGGCCCAGTGGTTGGGGGCCACTGGTTTAGACCAGTGTTTTGTACCACTCACTGGTTTAGTTAAACAGGCTGAAGAACTACAGTACCTCCACAGGTTATTTGGAGGATGAATCAGGGGAATGTTGTTCACGGATTCTCATAGCAGGCGGTCACATGGACTATAGTGAGGTCAGATTTCTTGTCTGAGTTCCACCGTCGTACCCCCGTTGGAGAACCAATTCCACACCCTGCTGAATTCCTAAGCTGAATGTTCAAGGAAGCATCAAATTGAAGTTGGATTGTCTCTCTTAAGATGCAGCGTTGGGAGCAGACGTTGCCAGACTTCAAAAACATTTCCAGTTGCTCAACCCTTAAACATGAGAGATTCCTTGGTGATGGAAAGCAACAACCTGTCACGTCTCTGCTCTCTGCATGCGTCATTGTAGTTTAACAATCACTGTAAGGCGGAGGTGCTTTAGAATGACTCAGGCCACATTAGATGAGGAGCGGGATTGTTTACACACCAGGTTCAATGTTCTTTATCCTCTTGTATAACAATTACACCACTGTTACAGTGTTCGCTTTTGTCTGGGTCGCTCGAGGCAACAGAGTCAAATTTCACACCGTCCTATCACGTATCTACTGGTACCAGGTTGAACCTCACGTTTTTCTGCAACAGGAAGTGAAACAGTAGCATATGTGCGTACCCATTTGTTCTAAAGTTTCCTCACTACCCGATTGAATCAGCAGCTTCACTCATCCTCAGTCATGAGAGTGTGTGATTGATGCAGTGAGTTTGTGTCATAGTTGGTGTGCTTCTGTGTGTGTCTGTGAGTGTGTGTATGAATAACTCAAAGTGACGTAATAATGCCTCTATAGTGGCTTCTCTGTCAGGCGTCCATTAGTGTGGCACCAGTTTGTGACCCTGCACTGTCTATGACAATACATCATTTATTTATTTTTTAGCTCAGCTAGAAAGGCTTCAGATAAACCAAGCGCTGAAGCTGGAGAGTGCTAAATATAAAACAATGTGAACAAGACGGGCTGGTCTCAGTGAACCTATACGAGTCTCATGTTTAGGCTATGTTCACACTTGTTGTTGTCTCCTATTTGTTCAGACCAAAGCTGGCGTTTTTTTTTTTTTCGTATGATTAAATAAGTAATTTTTTCACCATTGTTTTTTTTTTTATCATACATACAGCGTAGATCTAATCTAATCTTTGCAACTTCCACTTTTTTATTCTATTTCAATTAAATTCTGCTTGATAAACTAACATTTTCCTGCAGTTTGTTCTTTGTTCTTTATCAGACTGTCATGGCTTTTCCTACACAAACAATCAGTAAGAGTGTGCTGTTTGACTTGAAGGATGGGTGAAAATATTTTTGTTTATAAATTGACTGTAGGTTAGAGTGTAAGTTTGTCTCTAGGTGTGGGCATAAATGGAGTGGAGTAAAGTCCAAGGTGCACCCCAGCCTCACCCGATGACTACTGGGTTGAGCTCCAATTGGCCCCTTGCTTATGAAGGGTAATAGTTGAGTTGAGTATGAATGAGCTGAGGTGCTATCAGAGTGTCAGAGAAAATGGTAGCTGTCTCTATGATATAAGCTACTTTCATATAAGCCACTGACAATGTGAATTCCATGATGTTACACTTTTTTACTGTCAACAAACAGTTGGAACAGAGTTATTCTGATGTTACTTTGATTTGTTGGAAAATGGCTTCTTAGGATTAAAATCTTTTGTGAAGAAGAAGAAGTAAATAAATAAACAATTTGCGGAATTGCTCTGAGCAACGAAAATAATTTCCGTTGTCTTTTCTAAAGAATTTACTTAAGGGGATTTAACCTCTGTGACAAAAAAAAACACTCTGAAGTGTGTATTGTCTGATGGAAAAAAAGATGGGAAAAACTAGACAGCTGCCAAAGAACACTTTCCTCTCAGATGTATTCCATTGTTTTTTTTTCTCTGGGGTTACCCTGGCGTACAGTGCACTGATGACCTACCTCTTCCACTGAACACAAGGATGGTGGTGTGGGGGATGGTCTCGGAGGTGGGGAAGTTAGAATGTGGTGAAGGAATTCAGCAGACACTCAACTTTTTCCCTTTTCCTTCATCTAGATCTTTAAGAGAGGGATTAATAGAAGAGGCCCCTCAGAGTATAGGAAACTATAAGACTAGGTTCATGCAGATACCATGGCATGTGCAATACCAGACAATGAAAACATTTGTGTATATACAGCGTATATATACACACACACATATACTGTATATACACAGCAATGACCTAACTTCCTAAGTTTTTCTCAGCTAATGTTCTACTCAAACATGTGAAGGTGAATTCATTGGCTAAGAAAGCTAAAGAAAATACTTTATACATTATCAGAAAAATATGGACTAGATGTAAATGAAACCAGCAAAAAGCCACGGTAAACATTTAAGCCTCTCAAATAGGGTGTAGTTTGGCCTTCATCTATTGGTTTGTGAACAGGTTTACCTGTGGGTTTTCTCAGACTGTAATCTGCTTTGACAGAAACCATTGTCCTGTATGGATATTTAATACTAACATGTCTGTACAAGTCATGGTCTTGTAAGTTTTAATGAGTGTTTTTGGCCCCACCTGACACTGAATCCGCCCTTTGTGTGTGAAGCGCTTTCACAGACTTCATGATGTCAACCCAGCTCCTTCAGCCTTTCATGGCGGAGGCCGTCACCTAAGGAAGAGTGCTCCATATTGATAACTCTGCAGCTGAGGAGGGCTGCTGTTAATGCACTGTATGTTAGCTAAGCATTTAAAGCTGATGAGACATTAGGCTTCGGCTGCTTACTGTTTGACCTCCTTCTATCGGTCGATGTATTCAACAAATGTTTACTTGTGTGTTTAAAGTCTCTCCGGGCTTATAGTGTGCATGTCACGATGGATCACTCTGCTGGTACATTTCTTAGAGATTCTGCAAAAGATTATTCATGCTGGAATGTGGAATCACACGAAAACATCAACATTCTGTTCATTAACACAGTGGTCCCCAACCACTGGGCCAGGGGCTGGTACCAGTCCGTGGGTGATTTGTTGCTGGGCCGCAGAGAAATAATGAAATAATAATAATAATGCGTACCCATATCAACAAAACTGAACAGTAGAATGGCTAGGATTCCATCATCAATAATGCAACTATATTGTATTTGATTAGGAAATATTTTCTCAGTGAAGACAACAACAATACAATCAATTGACTCAGAGTCATTGATACAAGATTCTAACTTTTTATACTGGTCTGGTAGCAGAAAGTTATATGCTGTGTGCACTGGGAAAATCCTTGTTGATTAATTTAGTTAATTCGAGTAGGAAGATTTTATAGGTAGGAAAATATTGTAGAACACTGGAAATTTAATTTTATTAAGGGGTATTTATTTGCCACAACTTAACAACTAGTCAGTGAAAATAGCACAAGACATTTCACAAGTTCATGACGCAAAAAAGGTTGGGGAACACAGCATTAACATATCCCTAACTGTTGAAATACCTCACCAATAAAAAATAAAATGAACTGAGGTTAAATGAAGTTTTGTAGAGCCATTTTTTTGTGCACGTAAATGAGAATGCTGTACATGTAAGCATATATATATCAATCTGTAAGTATAAGTGCAATCAATAGTAGTTAAGCTTCATCACAGTGCTGTGGCAAAATGCTTTTACCTTTGTCCCAGAGTTTATTCCTCTGGTGGCCGAAGCCTTTCAACGCTAGCTTTCCTGTCACCTCCGTACATTATTGAACAAGTGAGACTTTCACAATCTTGTTCTCTCCAAGACTACCTGCTTGGATGGTGGGTGAAGAACAACCCTGCGAGGAAATATTTTTTTTTAAAAACAGTTATAAGAAGAGTATGAGTAGTTTTTTCTATGTGTTATTCTTTGCGGTTTAGACATTTGCTGCAAATGACAGGGAATATTTTAGTAACGCTACAATGTAATAACACACAACTTCACAAGAACAACTGAAATAATCCGTCTGCCTTCGTGTCGTCCTGTCAGGAGCCAGATAGCACATTTAAATGATTTGCTGAGATGGCTATTTTAGCTTCAATATGCTCTCTGTTAGCTTGCAGGATATTTTTGCACAACAAGTACATGTTGTGCATTATACGGCACAGACATATTGCAGAGACACGCATGGGAATCAGTGGGCTCCAGTGGGTTTTCAGTTCCACAAGGAGTGTGTCTATCCTCAAATGACTCTGAAAATGGAACTGGGGCTGTAGTGAAGGATTTTGTGCCAGCATTACCTCAGCTCTCCTGCTTTCAACTCACACACGTACACACAAGTACTTGCTGTTTTCTGTGATTTATATTGGTGATACAGTATAATCTATTTCTCTTGGAGTACTGGCGTCATCAGCACCCTAAATATCACAGATTTCAAATATAGCTGCAACATTATAGCTGTAGTTGTTCATGTCTTTTATTCCATTTTTTTCTGGCTGGAAGAAACATTCATACTAAATAAGGTGAAGAAAAGTTGCCTTGTGTGTCTCTTGAATATTTTTGACTTCCATCCAGTTTTTTTAAGATCTTCATTGGATTCTGAGGCCATGAGAACTATGGCCTCAGAAGCCAATGAAAAATGGAAGTGATGATTAAACTGGGGATGGCTTTAAGGTAGACATTTACCAGATTTTTGTACCAGATTATGAGGTGATGAAGTGTTAACAGACTACAGCTGCATTAATGTGACAGTAAATCTTTGGTCAAACATCCTCATACGTATTTCTTTTTGTTTCTCCTTTGCCTCCTTTACAGAAAGAGATTCAGGCCATGAGTCAGTGCCACCATCCCAACATTGTGTCTTATTACACCTCATTCGTGGTGAAGGATGAACTGTGGCTGGTCATGAAGCTGCTCAGTGGTGGTAAGTCTGTGTTTTTGATCCTCCCTTTTTTTTTGATAATGATAATCAAGTCATTTCGTCAGCATCCTGCTGGCCTTAAGTCGTATGATTCAATCTAGAATTTGCTTCTTCAGGGCCCCTTGTAATTAGATAGGTGGGCAACAGAAAGCAACGAACGATTTGCTGCTGAAGATGTTAAGAGTAATCACAACAACATTGATCTTCACTGTGTCCTGCTTTGCTCTGCACACTGCAGTTCTTTCCGGGCTTTAACGTGGTACAGTGCAGGAGCTAATGACAGGGCAGAGGTAATAACAGCTTACAGGCTGCTGTCTTGGCATCCATCTGGTCCTGCTGCAATTAACTAGTGAGGGGAGTGGGATGAAGGGACCGCGATGGAGATAAAAGATGCAACAATTGTGTCCCCTTGTATTGTTCATTTAAATCTTATTAAAATGACTAATAAAACCACAGTAAATAAATATTTGTAGGTAGGGAGCAGACAAAGGCCAAGTATTTGAAGAGATGCCTTCAATAGGGTTGCCCTAGGTTGTACCAAATGAAATTAATGGTTGTGTGAGACAAAAAAAAAAGAAACATCCAATTTCCAGCATGGCTAACTTAAATATACAAGCCACTCATTTAACATTTGCTCCCTGGTTTTACTATCACTTGTTCCTCTCAGAGCCTCTGTGTAAACAGCATGCCACGGCAGCAGATAGTATCCAGGTGGCATGACTGGATCTCTCTGTTACACTGAAGTCACAAGTTGTCCAGCAGTTGACACAATGCTGTACTTGAGCTTTGCTCCCACCAAACGATGCCACAGGTCCAGACTCTTCAAACTTTTTATGCTGACCCCTCTTCTTCCTCGTCCCACTTAAACAGAGGTCTATGAAGTTGAGTTTATTTTGCATAGTAATAGAATGACGGCCTCAATGTTGTCTGGCACTGAGAATGGGGGCAGAATTAAGGTCAGGTCTGTCGATAGGCCCACCATGGTGTCATCTAGGGCTGGGTTAAAAAAATCAATTAATCGATTTTAATCGATTTTTTTTTTTGTTAATAGGACGATATCGATTCATAAATCCAAAAATGTATCTTTTTTTCTTCTTTTCCCAACAACTTAACGTGTGCTCATGCACCACAGGTGATTACGTATTTACGTGGTTACGTGCGAGTTAACGCACTCGCACGTTAAACAAATGTAAAAACAATATGGCACTAAAATCTAAAACTAGAGTCTGCCTTGTAATTTGGAGTCAAGTCATGTTAAATAAAAAATGCATGATGGATTAATATGACTGCCTTGAGTAAATTTGTCATGGAAATAAATGTAAAAAAAATACATTTTTTTTATTAGCAAATGGATTAAATTTCAATTTTAGCTTTGATTCTTCTGAGAATAATGTTGGTACCGAACTATAATTGATATGACAAAAACTGAACCGAAAACCGAATCGAATCGTGAATTGAATCGAATCGAACCCTTGTGAACCGAATCGAATCGATTTAGAAAATTTTAATCAATACCCAGCCCTAGAGTCATCTGCTCTTCAAGTTGGATAAAGCGTAAACCCCCCTTCTCAGCCCCACCCACTGTCTTTACCCTGACTCATGTCTTTTGGTTCAAAACAATCAAAACATACCAGCTTGACAGTTGATGTGACATGTTTACACAGGGCCAGGTTTTGTTTGCGGGGCGTTGACTGAAAAGCCAGCAGAATTCTTCAGTTCTATGACTGTCAGATTGTAACACTGAGCAGAGGTGTGTGTCTATGACCAATAGTTAATGATAAACTTTTTCAGGAAAAATCTTAGGAAGCTCAGATGTTAAGAGGGACTATGATGCACATAAAATGACAAATGCATTTTGAAAAAAAATATTTTACCAAGTTACAACCAGCAGAGGACCAATGATTCTGTCTCTCCTTACTACTATATAGATATATTTTAGCTCCATTTACTCCACATTGAAACTGTAGTCTATATAATACCTCTTTGTCAACATGTTTAGCCACACTGCTCCCTTGCTCTTAAGCCGAATATTTATAGGTCAAACCTACCTACCTTATTGGCTGTTGTACCAAACCAACCTGTATCTCTTGAGTTACGTCTAATGTGTTCTCAGAGTACATGTCTACGGTAGAAGACGACTGAAAGCTCAACACCAGGGGAGTCAAATAAGAAAAAAAAACATTTTTTAGTGTCGTGAAGCCATTGACTGATTCGGTTTTGCTTGATCTCACTAGAACTTCTGGTATGCTAATCCTGTTTTGTTAACAACAAAAAAAAACATATTGGACACACTTTGCAATTGACACTGAGTGATAGTACATGACAATTTAAAATGTCTTTTCATGCTTGAGTGTGTTGGACCTGCCATGGTGGAATAATTGGATCTGGAAATTATTATGCAGGTGATTTAAAGGTTATGTTTGACTGGTGCTCCACGTGGGATTTGACTATTTTTATTATTTTTTTACTTTAATTCAAAATTGTTTTTAATTATGTTTGCCAACTATTCCCAATTAATTTTTTCTACAAACCTCATTTTTCATATAGTAAGCACCTTTGATAAAGCTAAAATATGTCATTTTGCCATTTGACCTCAAATCGACACATGGCTCAGTCAACAAATAATTCAAGACAAAATGAACAGAATTTAATGCTCAGTGCTCTGTTGATATGCTGATTTTCAGGAAAATCCTGTTCCAAACATAACCTGCGAGCAAGTGTTTGATTGAGCAATGCATAACATGTCACTAGAATTTGCTGGATTTTTCTTTTAGTAAAAATAACCAAGAAGAAAAGAGTATTGGTGCCAAATGAGCAGAGCAATGTGTTTCCAGTAGACTTATGCACAGCCTTTCTGACCGACTGTACACCGATGCAGCTGCAAACCCTTCTGGAGTGGCACTATTACATTACATTATAAAAGGCTACATTTTGAAGCCAGGTGATTTGTCACATTAGGGTGTGGACCCCAATGCTGACATGAAGCTTTGATAGTAGCTCATATTACCAAAAATCGATGCAACGGATTTCTTTCTTTGGCACAGAATTGCCTTCTGTACTATGTTGTACCTTTTCCCCCCAAAGGTTTTATCCAGTCAATGCGGTTTCAAGGCTCTACAGTCTTTTACTCCTTATTTCTGCACCTCGCACACATGTGACAACTACTCCCATGCTCCACCCTTCATGGCTCTGACATTGCCTGGCATACGCCGTCAGCCTTTATCACAGTTGGCAGTGGTTCCAATCACCTTCACTTACTTCAGCCTACATATTGCATCTTCTCGATCTGCCTTGGTCTAGATCTTTTGGCTCTGAATCAGGTCACACCAGAAGATTGTAGCTCACACATAAGCTCCTGGTGACCTGATCAATCACAGGCCACATGATGTGTCAAATGAACTCAATTAAACTGAATGAACCAGATTCTTGTGAGGGTGACGGTAAACAAACATTCAAGTTGGGTTGGTACTTGAGCTAGAAAGAGTTATGTAAAACTCTGGATTGTTTGGCATCCTTAGAAAGATGAAGTTGTTGCACAACACTCTCTGCCTCATGAATTAATTTTGTTCTTTGTGACTGCCTGTAACTCAGGTTAACAGGTTTCATTTGTCTCAGATGCGGCCTCAGTCTTTCCCATGCAGAATGAAGCCTCGGGTTGTTAACCCTTTGTGCACTGTCAGCATGTTCAAACAGCCTAATGAGGCATGAAGTTTCCAATCAAATGAATTTGAAAGAGGCTGACAAGACTGGCATTTAATGATTCTTCCTAAACACAATTCAGACAGTGTGTGTGTGTGTCTGCGTCTGCACTGAAGAGTCTTTTTTTACTGCTGTATCACCACATTTAAGGAAGCCTTGTCACTGCATTATCCTAGAACAGTGTAAATTGTTTGCTCCCCATCTTGTTGCCTACCTTGCTTCCGCTTTATCTTTAGCCAGTGCTTGTCTATAGTTTTGTTAGGTGATAGCTGACAGTGCTGCATCATCAGCAGAAGTGGTCAACATCAGCATATCCTTGACCTGTTCTTTTTTTCATTTTATTTTGGCATGCAGTAAAGTAGAGATGCTTTTGTTTGTGGAAAAAAAAACATTGCCTATGTACGGATGCTAAAGAATAATAATGTTTTCAGTCTACATTTTGACTGTTACCACAACTATCTCACAAATTATTTAATCATCTGCGAATAAAACCCTGGAAAAACCTTAATCTGTAAAACTATGTTTATATACTGCTGAACCAGTTTTATTGCCATGTGGCGTCTTGTAAGCCCATAGGCTTGTTACAATTTTGTACATCATACTTTGAAGAACATACCTCCCAACTACTATAAATACTACTCCTACCTTACTATCTCATATTGCAGGTTTGTACATATTTCAGGTCTTTATTTTCATAATAACTTAGCTCTTTTTCGAAAACACCTAGAAATCCAGTAGTGTATTGCAGCTACATATGTTTTCGTATACACAGCCAATGGTAGCTTTGGGTGCAGAAATGTTTTCCCTTTGTCTAATTTCTTAACCAAAATTTCTTTGAACACCTCCTAAACAAAACATATTTCTGATTCTATAGTTACTTTTGTGAATTTCAGATATTTGCTTTTACGGAAAAGTTTCCTGTGCAAGTGAACGAGGAAAGATGATCCAGCATTATTTGCTCCTAAACTTTATCTCCATGTCTTCAGGTCTCAGTCCGACTACATCTCTGCTGTATTTGTGACTAGACCTTCTTCATGGCCATTTTGTCCATTCCTGAATAATCCCAGATACATAGTAAAACATCAATCTGTTCATTTATTCTCCTGCTCAATAATCCACCCACTGTGTTCTACAGTCAAGTTTGCTTTTCCCAGTGCTCCCTTTTTCTCAACACTCCCTTTCTCAGTGCTGAATCACATAATCTACTTTGCACTGTCACTGCTTGAACAACCCGATGAACCCATCCTCCCTCCCTCCGTCACCCCTTCCTCAGACTGCCTCATTCTGACTTTGCAGAAGCAGTAACGTCTCGTCTCAGGTGGCCCATCATCGCCGGCCACTCTGGGCACTGCAGCAAGTGTTTGTCTGAGTGCCGCAGACAATGACACTCTAAAATGGAGCAAATAAATAAGCTGAGCTTGGTACACTTGCTAAATGCCATCAATTACGTCTTGGAATTGTAATGCTTGGTGTTTTGAAGACCCTTAAACGGCAATTCCCAGCTTTTGTTTACAGTTGTTGCCAACAGGGAGTAAGTTAGGGATCAACCAAAACAGCGTGGCAGGCAGTGTGATGTTTGTGTTTGTGTGTCACTGCAACACAAAAAGCCCGTCAGACAAGTGGCATTCTATTTGCTGCGCTCTTTTGTTTCCATTCACCAGTGTCACCCAATCTTCTGTCGTGCCCAGTGCAGATAGTGAAGCTCTTTTCAGAGTGAGATTCTTCATTGTTTGGAAAGTCACACAAAAGAAATCATACGCTGACGGCAGGAAGACCTTTCATCCATTTATACAGCAGGAGTTATTCCGAGTCAGACACAGTGACCTGTCTTTTTTGGTCTGAGGCAGGACCAGTTGTTTTACAGAGTTGTTGCAGTTAAACGACAGTACAACCTCTGACCCTTAAAGCAAACCTGTCCCCTTATCTGCACTGCTGATCAGTACCTCCTTACAAAGCCATGAAGGTAGAGCCACATGCACACTAAGTTGGTGTCTTTGTCCACATATGGGGTCAAAGTCTTTTGCTGATGTTGGTTTGCAAGTTTTATAAAGACATCGAGTCAAATATTTAATTTGTCTATGTATCTATCTCCATGAGTGTCCTTCCTAGGTTGTATCAACTGTTGACATCTGTGTTTTTGTGAGTTTAACTGCATTAACTGTCGTCAATAGCCGTAGTCAGTTTTTGGTCTGCAAATTGGAGCTAATGCAATAATCCTGACTGTGGCCCTGGTGATTCTGAGTTGTCAGAATCATTTGATTAGTTCAAATCTTCACATCTTTCACAACATGTCATGTGAGTCTTTGATTGATTGATTCATCCATTCATTCATCCATCTTTATCCCTTATCCTGCCACCGTCTTGTGGGTTGGGATGGTGCTATGCTCAGAGCACCGCAGTGGTAGCCTAGTAGTTGGTGGATTAGAAACTGAAGCCTTGAAGAACCAACTCCATCCTTAACCACAAGGCCACTGGGCCACTGCTGCCTATTGATCCACATTTATCGAACCTCAGAGCTCCAGACTAACTTTTTCAATGGCAGCTTTGCTGCTTCGAACCGAAATACTTTCAGTATTCAGAAATACTGTATCTCACAGTGTGGAAGGTTTTACCCTTTAATGTGATGTAGAAATCCATGTTCTGGCATGTTCCACTTTGTTTTGCCATGGACACGTTAAAGGTTATGATTATGTTTATAGTAAGTGATATATTGCAGCCTAATCATTTTTTTCCACAGGTAAATGAATCTGAGAACAGGGGGAAGTACTTGTATGTACACAGTTTAACAACCTTTACTCTGCTGCTACCAAAACATCAAGAAGTTTGGGTTTACCTTAATCAAACAGACAGGCATAAATTGATGAGCTTGTCCAAGCCTTTGTAGGGCAACTCTTTGTATAATGTCCAAAAGATGAGCAAAGAACCGAATTTGCGACAAATGAGCTGGATTTCTTTTTATATAAAAACGAATTCTTGGATTTCTCGTATTTTATATTTCGTTTTATACCAGTGAAGGTATATGTGTGAACATTTTAGTTTCTTTTTTGTCTGGGTCTGACATTGTTATTTTTTTTATATATTCATGGGAAAACCTATACAAATATTTCTTTTTTGAATGCTGTTACTCACAAATAATCTAAATTTTTCAGGGTCCGTGCTGGATGTAATCAAACATATCATCTCACGAGGCGAACACAAAACGGGCGTCCTGGATGAAGCAAGCATAGCAACGGTGTTGAAAGACGTGCTGGAGGGTCTGGAGTATCTTCACAAGAATGGACAGATACACAGGTATAGTAGTTTTGTTGCTCTGGTTCAACATTACACTAATCCCAGAGTCTCCATCATTTACTCAATAAACAAAAAACATTTTATTGGGCAGATTAAGTGTTCCCTTCTGTGACATACATTTATTTTTTCCATCCATCATTAGCCCCTTATGCCATTTGGGTTTGTGTTCATGTATACAGTATGTCAGAACATAGTTAGACCTTGTGCTCTAAAGAACAAAGTGGAACCACTTACTCTCTTACTCTTACTCTCAAACTCATGCCTCTAAAAGAGTGTACTGTTTACGTGGTAATTCTTAACATTTGGACATTCGCATATAACATTATTTTTTTTAACTAAATGAATAACCGTAATTGCCGGACGCTAAGCTGCAACTTTTGTCACACAATTTCAACAATGCGGCTTATGCAGAGATGCAGCTAATGTATGCATTTTTTGTAACTGCTTGAACAGAAAAGGTAAGAGTAAGACAGGATGTGTCGAGGAAGACGCAAGTCACAACAAATAAACCCCGTAGAAGAAGAAGTTTATCGTGCATTGTACATGAATAAAATTAGCATAAACTGACCCTCATCATGGAAAATGCAAAAAGAATGCGGCTTATAGTCCATATTTGTGTTCGCTCATCCCATCCTTCATGTACCGTCAGGAATAAACACTGCACAAAAAAATGTCGAGGAAAACAAAGGTGTGATTGCAGATGTCTCACATTGGATCAATTACTGCAGTCTCATATATTATGTTTCTGGATCACCTCCAATTAATTTGAAACCTTCTACTTTCTGTGTTTTAATTTATTCTTCCTCTATTGTCAAGGCTGTGTTGTTGTCCCCTTCAAGACGACACTGTCTGCTCTAAATGCAGCAGTGGTAAATCAGCAAATGTTTATGGCATAGTGTAAATCAGAGCGGGACATAAATCATCCGGACAAACATCAGTGGTTGACGTTAAAGGCCAGTGAACGTTTTTATTCTGGTTGATGTTTCCTGAAGTTTCCATTTGTTTTTCTTTTGTTGAGTCTTTATATGGTCACACCTTGCATTGGTGCTTCTTCTTACCTCCTAATCACTTTTATTTTTTCTATTGGTAATTTCTGTTGAATTGAATATAACCTGCACCGATGAGCGTGAAAGCTCATAGAACAAACGATTACTGTAAACTCTCTGTCCAATTAGGAGATTTAAATTAGGGCAGGCTGTGGCCTCCCGTGGCCTGGTGGTTAAAAGACTGGGCTTCTCATCAAAGTATCACAGGTTTAAATGCTAGCCCTGGCAGGACTGCAATGTGTTGAACAAACACCAAACTCCTAAAGCTCTAAAAGTACGACATACTGCTCCTGTGTGTCACGTGTTTATCCACAGAGTTGAAGTAAGGACGGGTCAGAGTAATTTTTCTTGGTGGATTTATGGACTGCTGAAAATAAGAAAGTCACATTTTGTGGTTTCTAAAAGACACAGTGTTCTTGTATATACTCTTAATTGCATCTTTAGTAAAAATACAGTACAAATATTTTATATATTACTAGTGGAGAAGGTTGCGGAGTTAAAGATGCTGAGATTTTCAAAGATGATCAAGATGATCCTAGAGATGAAGCTACCAGGTAGGAGACAAAGGGGAGATTGATGGATGCAGTGAAGGAGGACATGGAGGTAGTTGGAGTTAGAGCAGGAGATGGAGAGAACAGAGGGAAATAGAAAAGGATGATTTCTGTGGCAACCCCTGAAAAAGATGCAGGATGAAATGAGAAGATAAATATTTTTTATGTTACACTTATATAATAATTTCCATTTTTTTCATTTTTTTCTATTATTTTGTGTTTTTTTTTCACAAATTTAATACCATAAATTAAAAAACATAACATTTTCTGAGGGGTTCTGTACCAAATGATTGTCCTTCCATAACATTCTAATAAGTGGATGATACCAACCACACAAACCAGGAATCCCTGTAGCATTGATTTATTACATGCAGACATTCCAGAAAATAATTTTTCAAAATTATTTGCTTTGTTATCTAATGTGAGACAACATTTTTCAGTGTTGTTGCGCTAACATTGCAGTGTTGAGACACAATTTTACAAACTGAAAAAACCAGAACACTAAAATGATATATGCCATTTATTAGAGTGATTGCATTTATAGCCATAACCTCTTTCTTTCTTTCCTCTCATACTCAGAATAGTAACTGAGTGTTTGGGTTTTTTTTTCAGATAATACATTTAAACTGATGATTTTTCTGAGCAGTTGCAGTCAATCTTGAACAGTGTTACACATTTGGTATATCGCTATTCGTAGCTCATATATGTTGATATGCATCCACACTGCATAATGACATTTTCAGACAGACCATGCTGGCCGTTGACTTCTGCTTGTGTCATCATTACTTCCTGTCTCGGCCATGTTGTTTTGTGAGAACAGAAATGAACTTTTGATGGCTGGATATTTTCTACTGATAATCTTTTAGAAAACTGGAACAAGGGGGTGGCAGTTAGTAAATACCAGCCTATGCAAATTAATTAATGTGTTAGATAGATACCCAGTCAGGGATACCCCCTTTTTTTAAAAAAAAAAAAGAAAATCCATCAAATGGTCAGAAGGTACTGGGCAAATCAATGTCGAGACGCTGCTGTGATAGATAGATAGATAGATAGATAGATAGATAGATAGATAGATAGATAGATAGATAGATAGAACTTTATTAATCCCTCAGGAGTATCCCTCGGGAAATTACGGTGACAAGGGATCCTGGAAAGAAGGAGAAGCAGTGATGATAATGATGTACTTGAGGTTTACCACCAAAAAGATGGATCATTAGTCAAAGGATTGCTCTCATGTTACGTCATACAAACAAACTCGTACATTTCATATGGATGAAATCGTTAAACTTTTTATTATTAAATGCTGCTTCCGAGCTAACAATCTCTGAGAGGTACTTTATGCACAAATGTAATGCGTCAATGGTAGATTTTCCTGCCGCAGGAAATGTGATGCTGAAAGCTCCACTCTAATCCTGTCCATGACCAGGCTCAGTTGCTGCACTTGGGCAATCACAAAAACTCAGTCAAAACACAGACTATTAGCCACTCAACTGGCTCAGTCTGTTTGAAACAAGGCTGTCTAAGATTAGGATCAAAAGATGAATGGTAAATCCCATTGTTTTCCATAGAGAACATGTAGGAAACACATTGTAACGTATAATGCGGCCACCTACATAAGGCCACACCTCATTGAGTCAGTAGAACGGTGATCCAACAAGCTGTTGGTCACAAAGGTAGGTTTATTTATCCCTGTTATGTTTGATGAAACTTGGTCTCCAAGTTTTTCAGGGATGACGGCTTCTGTCTGCATTGTCACAGACTGACAGGCTTTCGACAAGTTTGGTGGACACATTGTTATTAGTGTGTTGGGTATCTCCACCGCTTTTCATTTTCTGCCTTTTTTCCAGATTAATTTGACTAGATTGTTAGATGCATACATAGGTTAATGTATTGGTTGCCAATAGCACTTTTCTTAGTCTTTATTCATTGAGATCTGTGTTAATGATGGTTAATGATGGATACATTTTGTTGTTCCACTTCACAATATTACACATGGCCTAATGCACACGATCGTGGCATTGAGTGCCTCAGTGTACATCACCTTCAGGACGCAATGCCTCACATTGAACTAACCTCTTGATCAGGATGATGTGATGTCAGTGGATGCATCAGAGAAACTCTTAATGAGGCATCCCCCCATTACAACAATCAGGTGCGGCTAGACTGTGAGCCACATAATTCGGACACGTTGTGTTTCTGCGTCGGTGATTGCTGCGGTGAGGTCTAAAATGAAGGCTTGTTTGCGGTTGAACGTGCCCTACTAAGCGTATTACTACTATATTGCACAGTGTAGCGACTTGAGGGCCAAATGAGGTCGGCAAAGGGAATATGCCAGTGTCTGAATCAAGCATCACTTCACTCATTGTTTCTTTTGTTGAGGCATTTTGTGAAGGTGTGCACTGTCCAGTGAATGCCACCGCACAGATGAGCTGCTCTTTCGTGCTTACAAATGCACTGTTTTTTTGGGCAGATTTTCTTTATAGTTGCACAAAAGCTAGAATTGCTGCATTCATATTTTAATACATCATCATCATCAACAACTCGTGGCTGAGTTGCTACAGCTTGTAATGCAAGATATCGGTGCCATTGCAAGCAGATGTGGCACTAACCAGGGCACATTGGTACAAGCGGGGTGGTTGGGCTAGCCCAATCACCTCTCCCAGAAGTTTGTTAGAAATATTTCAACAATCTGAGCAGTGTAGAAGGCCTTGGAGACACGTGTGAGCTCCACACAACCGTGCTGCACCTAGGAAGGTACTTAGAGGCCTCCCACCGCCTTCAACAGCATGTGTGCAGTTATGCAACTGCTCCTGCCAGGTATGGAAGTGTGCTTCTACATGCAAGCTCCAATCACTTTCGACATGCTTTGTCCGCGCCGAGAGTCAGTTGGCTTATTGAAGCACAATATCGCCAACTAATAGCTTCTTGCAACCTTTTTAATGGGATATTACCTATAATTCCAGGCAGAAATCTTGGGAAAGGAGTTCAGTTCTTATCAAGCAAGGGCGCCATGGAGGAAGTATACAGTATGCTTCAATTCCGAATGCTGAGAACATCAGATGTGTTGCATGCAGTCAAAACCAAGATTGGTTGGTTACCATAGACTGCATTAGAACCACTTCAGAAGGAGCGCACCTGACTTGCATGTGTAGGCTCCATGCTCACTGACTCCTTCGACATGTTATGGCTCTGGGATTCGGAGTCACCAGGGTTTTGTTGTGGGATTCAGAGCAGCCACTGTAGTCACACCGTTGGGCCTTCTGTGGCTGAAAGTGTTTCAGAAATTGCTGCTTCCATTCGGTCTGTGCCCAGTTCAAGACAAGCATTTCACAGTAAAGATACAGCGTTGTTGCATGTTCACGGTGGAACCCTGGTCCGAAGACCAATTTCTCAATCATGGAATTCCACTGGGCCCACCACCTGTAATCGAGATCGACACCTGCCTCATCAGTGGCAGGGGGTGTGGCGTTGACAAGGCGTGAACGGTATCTGGCCTCATCAGTTACGCATATCACACATCAACACGAATAAACGTTCAGACAGCTGCACTTCAGGTAGTTCTGTGCAACCTACCTGGCCAGATGTCTGAACAGTGTGTCAGATGCACGTCACGCAGTAAAGTGTGTGTCACTGGGAGAGGTACCAACACCCAGTTGCAATAAATCAGATCTGGAGGACATTTGGCAAGCCAACTGTGGATCTGTTTGCAAATGCGCAGACGCCCTACTGCCCGAGGTGGTTTTCCCTGGGGTAGGAACCTGGCAGTGATTAGCCAGGATGCTCTGGCCCACAAATGGCTGCGGGTAGTTCTTTATGCCTTTCCTCCCCTCCCATTATTGTGTACGGTTCTTTGTTGCATTCGCAATCAAAACCACTATGCGTTGACAATGGCTCCTCATTGGCCTTGCAGACCATGGTTTGCCATCCTACTTTAGTTGGTGTAGGACTGGATTCTGCATCCATCCCCAACCATCTGAATCTGTGGGTGTGGCCCTTGCATCCCCCCAGGCTATTGTAGGAATGTTTAGCGGGCAGGAACACTGGAGTAAGGGCAGGGAAAAAGTCTACCTGTCGTTTGTATTCAAACAAGTGGACGATGTTCTGTGATTGGTGTTCGGAATGCATCAACGCTGCTTTCTGCAATTTGTGATGCTGCAACATGGTCTACTACATCTACCTTTGCCAGTCACTATAGACTGACTGTAATCTTTGTACTGGCACTGTGCACAGCTGTTCTTCTGGATGACAGTGGTGCTCTCCCAGATTCCTTGTGACTGGACGGATATTTGTCTTCTACTGCTGTCAGCATTGCCCCTGGCAATCTGTGAGTGAGGGAAATATAATACTGGTTACCTGTGTAACCATGTTTCTATGACCAAGTGGAAGACCACCAGGGTCCTTGGTCACTTGGACTATGCAAGAATTATTCTGAGACCAGATTGACAGGGGGCAATTTAACAACTTTTTTTATGAGATTTATGTGATTGTGCCGATGCAAGGACCTTCTACTAGTGTCTCGGCACTGTCTCTGGCGCCTTCCACTTAATTACAGATTCCCCGTTACACTGGTAACCGGCATTTTGTTCAGTAGAGCTTTTTAGTTTAGTAAGGAAAATCTGTTCTTTTTTCAATATAGTGTTTCTTTTCAGTGCATTAAGGAAGCTTGATGCCACCTCCATTTACTGTTCATTGAAAGAAACTATTGTTCAGGTAACTTTTTTGGAAATTAGATTTGTCAATAATACATTGCTCATTTTAAGTAATATGAGTGAGTTGATTAAAGATTTGGCTGCAGGCTAAGAAAAAGGAAAGTAATGCCTTCAGTAGGAGGGGAGATGAAACTGAAAGACAGAGATATAACCAGCTCATAAAGCTGCTGATAAGAAGAATGGCCTCATCCAGTGTGAAATTTAGATTTAGTCAGGGATCAGACGCTGCACTCATTTAAATGACTGTTAATTAACGGGACTGCTGTGCATGTGTGCTGCAGCATATAAATATCCATTTCCAGGGTGTGGGTTTCTGAGCGAATGTTTATTCTAGAGGTGAACGTGCCAACAGCTCTGTGACCAGTCCAAACTAATGAGGTGATTCCTCAGCCTCAGTTTCTTAAGTGTACCATGTGACAAATGTGAGCGCTGAAGTTTGTTGACATGCTGAGAGGAGAGGTCAGTGGAAACTCTTGGTGTGCTGATGTGAACGTGCACATGTGTCTCCCTCTAAGCCGGATCATGTGAGTGGGAGCCCCCAGGGGCAACGGTTGATGGAGATTGGTCAGATGGGTGAAGTCCACAGACAAGTTGGACGGAGACAAAGCGCCACATGATACTTTTCGTCCAGCCCAGGATGGCAGGAAAGCAATTAGAGTGCTGCAGCCCTGGCAGTAGGCAGAAGCAGCGACATTTATCACAAGACGGTAAAGTGCTTTACCTCGGTGTTCACAGCAACCTGGAAGAACTGGGATTCAAAGGTGACACCTAGCCTCTAAGTTACACAGCAGGTAGATACCATGCATGCAGGAATGAAGAAAACCCGTCGACACAAATGTCGAATGTCTGCCTGCTTTTTAATCAGAGACAACATCAGACTTCAGGCTTCAATGTGTTCTGTAACAATCAGATACTGGCTGTATCTCTGAAGCCTCTAGGACCACACCAGCTCTAGATGATGATTAAAGCCAAATCAATAAATTGGGCCATAAAAAATGATGAAGAAAAACTGTGTATAATGCACTTTGGAGGAAAACAGAAAAAAATATGGAGGATATTTCTGCAGGGAAAAAGAGCAGGGTTAATTTGAGGAGGCTTTTCTTCTCCATAGGAGCCCTGTAGGGCGTCTCGTAAACCCTCTTTTATGGCCCTGTTAGGGGCACTGTGAGCCTGGCACCAGGATGTGATGTCACAGGAGGTGACTCTGCAGAGCTGAGAGGTGCGAGAGCTGCCAGATGAGGATGATAAATCTTCTGGACAGACTCATAACCTGGATATTCCCACCTGGTTACTGCTGGGATATCATTTCACCCAGTCATAAATATAAAGAGATCACAGGTATCGTATAAATGGATATATTACTGGTTATCTCCAATTTTGTGGCAACATCTTGGTTGCTTAAGTGCATAAAAATTCCCTCATCATGCCAAACCCTTAAGGTCTGGCATTCATGAGTTGAGACCTTTTTTTATTGTGGTATTACTTTGAACTTTCTTGGTGCATTGTGTCACAACCTTCTTCTCTTTCTCCTCGTATCACTCCCAATCACCCCCCCCCTTCTGTGAATGTTAATGACTGTCTGCACTCTGCAGCGTTTATTTTCTCCCCTCGTAGCATCGAAATCTGCTGCAATGAACCATTGCATCTCATGGTGTTTAAACCCAGGAGGTTGAAGTCAGATACTCACAGGATCACAGTATTTGATTGGGCCAGCCTTGCCTTATGACTATCTGTGATGCAGTAGACTATAATAAGTGGACACGAGAATCTCGGTGCAGGCTATGGTAACAAAATATCGCTGTAATTGTAAATCAGTTCAAAATAGGCCTCTCCTTTTTCAAAGTACTACGAGAACATTCCCGTACATTCTACAGGATCCCACAGTTTGTTGTTTTTTTATTGCATTGTGATCTGATTTAGAGGAACATTTTTTAAAAATACTGTAGAGTTACCATATACAGTTACTATCAGATTGCTAAAAACAGCTGAATCGACCTATAAAGACCTGTGACAGATATCTATTACACATTATTTTTACTTGTTGAAAACTAGGGATATCCGGTAGTCGACTATTCGATTTTGCAGATATTGTTCCAATACATATATCAACCAGTGGAAAAAAAGCATATTGATCTTACGGATATCTCATAATAAAACCGCTGCTTACTTATATAAAATTAGGGATGCAGCCCTAAAATGGGGTTTAAGCCCTCACTTGGGGGCATAAAGCTTTCAGCGGGCGGACATAGCAATGCATAATTATTTTAATTTGGATATTTATTTTGCTTTAGTCAAATAGGTATTTGCACTAATTTGTGTTGGCCCTTTTTGATTTAGTCTTAAGTCTGTGACACCCTTGATCTGACATACAGTTGATCTTTTTTTTTTGTTTTCTTTTCACTCCTAACCGTAGAGCGTATTTAAAAAAAATTCCATTTCAGTTCTCAGACAAGACAGCAAAGCAGTTTATGACCTGGTGTAAAAGACATCCATCAGAATTCTACCAAGAAAGGGATTTCTCTGGTGGCAACACCACTGCAGAAATGTTTAGACTTGAATTTTGTTGGAGATGTTTATTTATCTTTTTAATGCACCGTTGTGTGTCTCTTCAGTAAACGTAGACCATCTGCCAGAGATAGGAGACCGAACACTGCTTTTATGGAGGAACTACAGAAGTGAGGTGACAACGTATCAAGTCTTGTGATAGGGATTATGTGATAAATTTGGCCAGAGTGTCTCCAGTCCAATCCTAAATCGCAGGCCCCAGGCACGACTGAAGACTTCAAGATAGAAACAGGGGTTGTGTAATCGAGGGAAAGTATTTTGGGATACTCCCAGACATGCCTTTCCCCCTTAAGTGGACCACTGTGCACCTCCCACCTCTCTAATCCTCAAAAAGCAACTGCTCAAATTACTGGACGGGAATCATGGCTATTGTAGGAGCTAACACCAGAGGTTGAAGATGAGCTTGTTCCTAATTAAGAAAAAGTGAGTGCAAGAGCAGGAAAATACCATGACCTAATGTTACCCAGCTGTTACATGAGGGCAGCTGAGTGACAGTGGGCTGAGTTGCGGTTGTGCCGAGCACAGATATGGCAACTGTAACAGCAGTGGAGACATAGGCGAGGACTGTCATGTCCATTTTTTTCTTCCTCCTCATCACCTCTAATTCAGCTGTTACAGAGGAAAGCTTGACTCAAACGCAGTTTTAGGTTCCCCCACTTGAACAACCCCACAGGGCGTTCCGAGGTTGCCATAATAACTCCAATTGTTTACAGACACAAATATAAGGTGAAAATAAATCAGCTGCTGATCACAGACTCCTAAGAAAGCTATTTATAGATATCCAACCACATATCCCTAACGCTAAATACTTTTGCCTCTTATTTTCCTTTAAAAATCCCTATAATTATCCCCAGGCGTTTTCATTTTGCTTACGCCAAACTGGTCACTTTAAAAGTCTTTGTTTACTTAGAAAAGCAGTTTTGGACGAATTGCTTTGAATGTGTTAATGTTGGGGAGGGGGGGGCTTGATATCACTGTTGACCCCTGGCATTGGAGCCACATGTGTGGGGGCAGAGGTTTTACTGGTAGGAAAATGTGTGTATGAAACCAGAGAGCTCTTTTAATATCTGCTTCTCTATGTTTTTACCAAAGTGCAGTCAGTTTTGTCTGCTGTTCAGCGGACCATCTCTACCTCTGGCTGAAACTCCTATCGTAACAGGTCTTGTCATTCAAGTGTTAAATGGCATTTGACAAAAATGCGAACTCTGACCTGACAGCTCTTGTGGACCAGTAGTAGGATGTGTCTTTTGTGTAGGGTACTTGTAAAGATTATACTTATAGTCTAATGCACAAAGAATTCTCAATCCAAGGTGCCTGAGTTTCTACTCTAATATTATTTAGAATGAGTTATGTTGTAGATTTGTTTTCACTTATCCAGGAGAAAGTCAAAGAATAGAGGGAAAAGAGTAACTATAAGAGGCAGCCAATTTTTTTTTGCACGTTTGAGGACTAATATTGCCAAATATGGGAATGTGTTGCATTACTTGGTGATTTACTTTACATGTGTTACTACATTTTCCTCCTCTGCTCCTGCAACTTAATACTGGAACAGATGTGTAGAAGAAGAGCAGCCTTTGTTTGTGTCATGTCTCCTTCCCAGACTCCTGTCCTCTGGAGACTAATTTATACACAGTCTAGTCCTAATTTAAACTCAGTACCTTTCAGGTAGCACACCTTTCATGTTTTTTACTCTACTGCCGCCTTCTGGCAACAAGATCAACTACGCAGCAGTTAAACTTTGTAGTTGTTCGTTTGATCCAGGCTAAATAAGAAAAAACTCAGAGGATAAAATCTAGATGTAGCTATATTAATGGAGAGTGTTCACCCAACAGTAAAAGATGATGAATGTTTTAATGTCAAAAAGCCTGTTGTTCTTGTAGCTGTGGGTGGGTGGTGTTATGCATCTTTTCCTCTCCCTGCCACAAGAGAAGACTCTCAAAACAATAAAAAATAATCACCAACAGAGGAGGATCTACTGAACTGTCTATGTGTTTATGTATTGTCAGTATTCTGGTCTGCAATGAAGCATAGTCAGTGAATAGTGAGGTCCCCAGGAGAGATACTGACAGCATCTTCTTAGTTTGTCTTTTCTCTTTTCCTAAAGGACACCCTCGTCATTTATGTTTCAACTACTGCAGATCATCAGTTTTCTTTCGCAGGTCCCTTTGAAAAACACCTGTATTTACCTATTGCTCTGTGTTTCAGAGACCTGAAGGCTGGAAACATTCTCCTTGGGGATGATGGCTCTGTCCAAATTGCAGGTATTTAGCCAAAAGGCAACATAACTGACCCAAACTGCCCCTGTGTTGCAAACCTTCTTCAGCTCCCCTGACTTTACATTTATACTTCCTTGTAATCTTTGATAATGAAATAATGACCTTGGTTCTGTTCCGTGTGTCTGTGTTCTTCCTCAGATTTTGGCGTCAGTGCCTTCTTAGCAACAGGGGGTGACCTCACCCGCACCAAAACACGCAAGACGTTTGTGGGCACACCATGCTGGATGGCTCCTGAGGTCATGGAGCAGGTTGTGAATCAGCCGTTTATACTTCAATTTGTGATGGGAACTCCATAACCAACAATTTTATAACTATAGTTAAACTTTGTCTTCTTCTTTTACATCTTTGTTGCCTTTAGTTGTTCTTGGTTATCCTTAATTTGTGTTGTTTTTCTTCTTTCCTCCCATCAACTTCTTTTTCTTGAGTCCCTTCTAATCAATTTTCCCTGACGTAGGTTAAAGGCTATGATGTCAAAGTAGACATTTGGAGTTTTGGTATCACCGCTATTGAACTTGCAACAGGAGCTGCACCTTATCACAAATATCCACCGCTGAAGGTGAGAAGAGGAGCAAATAAACCAACGTCACCACAACAGAGTTGCTTCTAACGTGAGACAGTTGCATCATCTCTAAAAATAATATTTGTGTATGTCTCCGTCGCCAGGTGTTGATGCTGACGCTGCAGAACGACCCTCCGACCTTGGAGACCGGCATCACAGACAAGGAGATGGTGAAGAAATATGGCAAATCCTTCAGGAAGATGATCTCATTGTGTCTACAGAAGGACCCAGAAAAAAGGTTCAGTTTCTGCATCTGCGGCACAAGCATTTAAAGCAATAAAAAAAAAGTAACATCAAATATGAAGGTTGACTGAACCTGGATTTACATAAAGTTGAGGTGTTTTACACAAATTGTCTGCTGTTGAACAAGGCTGCATACAAATGTTTTTATTGTCCCGAACAGTGACCTCTTTCTCCCGTAGCTGTGTTAAACATAATGACCTAAATGTTCCTGTCACCAGGGGAGTTGAAGCTGTGATGTGAATAATTTGTTTTTCGTTTTTCTGCTGCCTTTTTTTCCAGGCCAACATCCTCTGAGTTGTTGAAGCATAAATTCTTTCAGAAAGCAAAGGTAGGTTTTTGTGCCTCCTCTGGGCCTGAAACTGCATTAAATACACAGTGATTCAGCAGTATCTCTCGGTCAGACCTTTGTTCAGCCGAGTCATCTTTTGTACAACTCGTCAAAAGTGAATATGTTTGCATAATTGGAGTCAATGTTTTGTCTTTGTGTGAAGTTCAAACAGAATGAATTTACCAGTAAGAAGTGTTGGTGTGGTTCAGTTTAACAGGCTGTCATCCAGCTTGGTTATGTGCTAGTCCTGGCTTTGGCCAATGCTTGGTATGGCCAGCAGAGGGCTGTCCCATGTTAAAAATTGATGGCATTGTGTTTGAACATTTGAAAACAAATTTTTCTTCTGGAGCGGTGATTGTCTTTTTTAATTAAACTTTACTTTAAGCAGAATACAAGTAAAAAAAGGCCTTTATGGATGAGTTTTTTTAGTTATTGGAACTTAATTTTTTAGATTTGTTGCTAAATATCACTCCATTGCCTTTCTTTCAAGTCACTAATGGGTTGAATTAGGTGGTAGGCCCTCCTCAGAGAACTGTTCTGATCTTCATCAGTAATGGAATTTACAAAAGTAGGTAAAAAGATAAAATAAAAGATAAACTTGGTGTGGTCTGGGGAAAACAAAGTGAAGATGAAGAATGCATGTAACGAACAAGACAGAGAATGAAATAATAATAACTAAGTTGAGACCATGTTTGATGTGGAAATGATGACGCCAACAATTTCTTCATCTTTTTCACCAGACCCATGAGTATTTACATGAGAAGCTACTCCAGAGAGCACCCACAATATCAGAGAGGTCAAAAAAGGTATTACATTACTGGGTTTCATGATGTAATCAGTTTTTTTTTGTTGTGGGTTGTTTAGTGTTTATTTATTTGATTTTTTTTTTTTTTTTTTTTTTTTTTTTTTTTTGGTAAATTTTTGGTGTGGTCTGGGGAAAACAAAGTGAAGATGGAGAATGCATGTAACGAACAAGACGGAGAATGAAATAATAATAACTAAGTTGAGACCATGTTTGATGTGGAAATGATGACCCCAACAATTTCTTCATCTTTTTCACCAGACCCATGAGTATTTACATGAGAAGCTACTCCAGAGAGCACCCACAATATCAGAGAGGTCAAAAAAGGTATTACATTACTGGGTTTGATATAATCAGTTTTTGTTGTAGGTTGTTTAGTGTTGATTTATTTGATTTTTTTTTTTTTAGGTACGCCGGGTGCCAGGGTCCAGCGGTCGGCTGCATAAAACAGAGGACGGCGAGTGGGAATGGAGCGACGATGAGCTGGATGAAGAAAGTGAAGAAGGCAAAGCTGCCGTAGCGGCTCTACGAGTGAGAACAATCAATGACTGTTACTGCCAGCATTTGCATTGTGAATTCTCCACGTCTTGGCTTTTAAACTTACTGTTTTATTCCCATGTCTGTGCAGTAGCATGTTTGTCCATTGCCTCTCCACTATGAGTATCTCACGTACATGTGTGTTTTGTTCTGTCTGACGGTCAAGGAGCAGCAGGTGAAGCCTGTTAGCGCCCCCAAACGACAAGTGCGCTTCTCCCTCCCACTCGAGCTGCCTGCGTCCAGGGTTGTTTATGTGTCTTATAAATACAGATGGCATTCCCCTAACAAGGAAGGACTCTCTCTTCGTACCTGTCTTCCTCTCTTTCTCCTCCCCCTGTCTCTCTATCTCACTGTTGCATCTAATGGTCTCGTGATCATTGGAGACATTATAGATGAATGAAAAGTTATATATCCCAGAAAACATTTGATTCTTGCAGTAAGAATGCAAAAACCCACCAGACAAAAGTGAAAATTTAACTGATTAATTGGCTCGTATTCCTCATGCGCCTTAATGGAGATGATCTGCAGTTTACTTTAGCGTTATCGTAAGGTGTAGACATTGGAAGTCCGTTGTGGTTATGTAATTATTATACAACTTTACAGGTGCTTATCTGTGCAGTAGACATACTGTATTAACAACATGTCACGTGTTCAGTATATGGAAAGGCAAAGTTCCATGATGTGCACTTGATAGGAAAGTCTGTCCATCTTGTCGAGTAGAGTTATTCCCCAGAGATCTTCTGCCAGAGCAGACTCTGATCAGAATCTTCATTCTAAAAATCTAAAAAAGCACACATTACATCATTACAACCTTTTCACTTTTCCAAAAGAGAACAGAGTCCAGTTGCCAAGGACATGACAAATCTGTAGGCTGCAGTGTTTTGATTTCTTTACCTGGAACAGATCAGGTATGAAAGAACAGACTGCACGCAACTGAAGAATTCCATTTGACAAAATCACAACCAGAGTGATATTCAAAAAGAGTCAATGAACTCCCAAGAATTGAGAGTACCCTTTCCTGGAAGCCATCTGTATTTTCGATTTCTCATTCTTTTTATTTGAACTGACTACATCAACTAAATCAATACGAGCCTAATTACCCATCAGCCCTTTCATTTTACTGATGTTTGCTCCAATCACTGCTGGGGGATTGAAAAGAGGAAGTATTTCTGTTGTTTTGTTATCAATCAATTGTTGACAAACTGAGCCCCTGAATCGCTGAAGTTTTTCACCCAGTCCTTTAATCTGACTGACAACTCCATACTGAAATGGCTTGATGTGTCATTTGAGTCTGGTTAGGTTTTTCACGCCGTGACGTCCAATCACAGCCAGAGAACTCACTTTGTTCCTGCCAGTCGATCGATTCAGACTTCACACGTCTCATTGTCTGTGTGAAATCAGTTTGTCATCATTTGGACGTGGGGGTCTTCTGTCCGTCCTCAGTCTGCCGCAGCTGGTTGGAAGACGATGCTTTTGTTTGATTCAATAACAGTGTGACTTTCTGCTGACTCAATTTTTAAATCTTAATCTCCCATCAACACTCGTCCATCACTGCAGATACAACAGCAGTGCCCTGTGGTTAATCATTTGCTAGATCTTTTTAATAATTTTTTCTTCTTTTTGAAATTAAACATTACATTAAAGAAATGAATGGAGCCGCAGTGGTTAGGGCACGATAACTCTTTGATTGAAATTAGTTTGCTTTTAAAAAAAAAAATTCAGATCCTATTTTGCCTCCTGTGTCTTTCGCCTTAACGTGCCGTTTTATTTTAGTTAAACTTATTGGAGTGAAAACATTCTCTCACTCATTGTTTTTGTCTTTTGGCTTGTTTCCATCAGTCACCCAGAGTGAAGGAGGCAGCACAGAATTCAGAGGTGAGTTTCTAAGACGGTGCTCTGTATAAATTCTAAAGTTTTTTACAATTGTTCCCTGCAAAACTGACAGAGAGAATATTTTTTTAGTTTTAATGTCTTCATACTTGACTAAAATCACTGTAAAAGCCTGTTTTGTTGAAAATATACTGCCAGGAATTGAAGAAAGACACAAAAATTTTCTTCAACAGCTCTGATTACTTTTTTTTTTTTCAATATTTTTTATAGCTGTCTGATGCCCACAGAGTATTAAGTGTTCTACTTTTAATGCTTGGATGAGCAAAGAAAAATTACATGCAATATTTAACAGTTTCACTTCTATGTGGAAATCACAGTAGTTAAATGATGATCTAATAAATGTACTGCTGTACAGTTGGTCCTGCCTCTGATGACTAGATAATCGGAAAAATTGAGCACAGTCTCAAGCTCTAACCAGTTGTCCTGCATTCCAGATCAAGCCCTAAATGTTCCAAGAAATGACACTAAAACAAAGACAAAATACTGAGTTGGAATTTTCTGGTAAAACCATTCAAATTGGTGGAGTCAACCACATGACTGCTGCTGAAAGGCTGAAAATACACAACGTATCATTAAATAAAAATAACCAAACAAATAATTTCAACAAGCTAAAAACTTTAAGAACGTAAAAGTTGCAACTTGTACCAAAGTTTCTTTGGAAAAGAACCAAAACTGAGTAAGATTTGCTGAACTGTCCCTTGCAGGTTTTCCAGACTCCTGATCCCCTGAGTAATAAACTGCAGCCACCGACTGCAGGTCAGGCAGAACTACCTCAGGCTGCAGGCCAGGTTCCTCTGCAGCCCACACCAGTCAACACTCAACCCACTGCCCAGGCTGCAGCCCACACAGGCAGTGTTGCTGCTGCTCCCACACAGGTCAGTTTGGATTGCAAACTGTGATTCTGATCATTCTTTTCTCAATGATGTCTTCAGTTTTTGTTTTTATCACGGTTTTGCTTCACAGGCTCCAGCCAATTCAGGAGACGTTAAAGCTCCCATTAGTTTGGTATTAAGGTTAAGAAATTCAAAGAAGGAGCTCAATGACATCCGTTTTGAGTTCATGCCTGGCAGAGGTAAGAGGAAAAAAAAAACATCTGATCTCTGAAAAACAAAAACATGTTTTTTTTAATTAGTTACTTTTTGATTAAATCAAGAACAATGTGTGTGTGTGTGTGTGTGTCTGTGTCACATGTTGTGACTGCTGATGTTTTGCAGACACAGCAGACGGTGTGTCTCAGGAGCTGGTGTTAGCAGGCCTGGTGGACGGGAAAGACTTACTAATAGGTCAGTCATTTATGATAATTAAATTGAATTTTAACTAAGGGAACTCAAACTGATCCAATAAAATATCCTGGACAAACATTGAACCATAAAAACTATCGCAGAACCTTAGACACAAGCAGAATAAAACTCAAGATACAAATGTTAAATCTGCTACAAAACCTCGTACCTTCCGGACCCGCAACTTCCAGTGGGCTCACCACCAGGAAGGCTGAGAGCAGGGTGATTTGATATATGGTCCAAACACCTAATTTCCTATTTGCGTGTCATCCAATACCGATTTAGGCCAGGTAACATTTATTTATCTATCTATAATTCTTTACTATCAGGCGGATAATGTTCGCCGGCTGATATTTTCAGACACCCCTTATTTTCATGTCTTGATAATTCAGTCATTTTTTTTCCAGAGTAAAAGGATGCAACTTATTTATTTGTAAAATCTTGATTCTATTTGAATCATGTTTCTAATCAAAAACTAGAACTATTTGATAACACAAAATATTTCACACTATGTTCACGCATTTCTACCTGTTTTCATTTCAGTTGCTGCAAATTTACAGAAAATAGTCGATGAGCCACAAGCCAATAAAAATGTCACTTTCAAACTGGTAAGTTTAAGGATCCTCAATATTATTGAATAATATTAGGAAACTCTCTCACTCTCACTTCACTCGTTCTTCTGGTGATTGCACTGTTTCCGCAGGCGTCTGGACTGGAGGGCTCTGAAATACCAGACGACGTCAAACTCATGGGCTTTGCTCAGCTCAGCATTAATTAAACTGTTGTTCTACCTGGAACCGTGACTTGCCTAAAAATGTGAAAATTAAAAAAAAAAATAGTTTAATGCATTATTTTTTTCTTTCTATGGCTGTAAAGAAACCACTACTGCCAAAGAAAACAGTATCGTTCTGTCACCCATAGGATCATGATGCCCGCCGTCGGCTGAAGTATCAGAGCGGTTCAGTTTGAGAATCACTTGAAAGGAAAACACAAAAATCAAAACAAAAACTGAAGTTTACAGTGTGTGTACGTAGAAGGATGCAAGTATCTACCGTTTTTATTCCCATCTTGGCGTTGCCTCCCATCGTTTTCTTTCTTTAATGTTTGATGCATTTGCACAATCTCAGCTCACGAGCTTAAAAAAAAAAGAACCCCGATCAGTGTAACAATGCCTTATATTCAGCAGAACTACTGAATGCACGTTTGTTACCATGTGGAGCATCACCTGGTCTCTCGTGGACCAGTGTGGTTTCAGCTGCTGCTCGCAAACTTGGAGGTCGCCAAGCAAAAATTTTTCATTTTTTATGTAAACTTAAAAAAAAAATTGTAACAGTCAAGTTAGGTTCCTCTGGTTAGAGTATAACCAACAGCGTCACTGGGGGAAAGCAAATCTCCAAGATTTGAGGACAAGTTGAGTTAACAAATTTTTAAACTGAGTCAAAAAAGTATTCCACGGAGTTCTAGAAAAAGGTTTAAGAGGTTTTTGGTTAAGAAGAAGTCTAGTTATGGAGTTCAGTTAAGTAAAGGTTTGTAGTTAGAATTCCTAACAGTGGCGTCCTTAAGGCTTCTAGAAGTCTAAGTCTCTTCAAAGTTTAGTCAAACCCAGGTTAAGTTCTGAGTTTCAGATACAACTCAATCTTTAAAAAAGTTTTTTAAATTGCACAGATTTCAGTTGTAAAAACAATATTGGGAATCAATGGGAAACATTTCGTTTAGAAAGACCAGGTCCTCAGGTCACAGTCTTGGACCCGAGTGTAACAACAATGACCATGACCATTGTGCAGTTTTGTATTGATTATACACTTGATGGAAAAATTAAAAACATTTTGAGCTCTATTCAACAGCAGCTGATAACACACTGGTCACATGATCAAAAGTGACTCTCCACCTCTTTCCGGTCTCACTCCGTCAAATCCTTCAAAGATGAAAAGCAACTTAAGTGCATACTTGTTTATGTGGGTGAAAAGTACTTGATTTAATGTCTCGTATGTAAATAATAATAGTAATAATAATAATAATAATAACATTTGGCATTGGTTTGTTTTATACTGGGTGTCTCACTCTCAGCCTTCTTTCTGTCGCCTGACACGGTTGTGGGTCCTAGCGCTGCATGAAGGAAGGCGATGACAACACTGCAAATTTAGCTTTGACTCCGCTCCAGTCGTAGGATTCACTTGATATCGTTTTGATGATTTTATTTATCTTCTAGTGACAGGCCTCTTTTTGCCTTTGACATCTTAGCATTCATTTGGAACCAAAGCTCCATAACTGTCTGAGTTCTTTGAAAATCCAAGTTATTTTTTTTTTTTTTACCAAAAATTCTGCAAAAGGTTCTGCAAAAAGTTGCATCACCAAGTTTCAGACAAGACTTTTAGATTTGAAGTAAGAATTGGAGAAGATAGTCTGTTATCTGTGTATCATTTGTAAACCAATTATCTATGAATGTATTTCTCCTTTATTGACTGTATATGGAAATGACAATTGATAACAAATGATATCGTTGTGAGTCATGTAACAGATATGGTTTTGAATATGTTCAGTTTTCTGAGTTTATATCCCCCATAACCAGGTCTAGACTAGTTCACACGACTTCCCAGTTCCAAGTCCAATTTATTGTAAAAATGCTTAATTCCAATGTATCCTAATCCTAATCCCAATCCAATTCACTGACTACAGTTTACATCAGGATCCCAGTGTTGGAAGATTTATTCGTAGGTAACGACACAACTGCTTGACTTCACCTGTTTCCTTTATACAGTTTATGAACTCATATCTGTGTAGTTGGACAGTGATAAGCAATTGATTTCAAACTGCTCCAGATCTGAATCATGTTGACAGAACCCTCACACTCCAGATGCCGAATCAAAAAAAAAACATTTTTTGTGCAGTCGAAAATGTTCAAGAGACCTTTCTTGCATTTAACAAAATATTTTATGCCAGCTATAAATTGATCATAGCCACGTGTTTTTCCTCCATGCGCATCCTGTTGGCACAACACAACAAAAGTATACGGATTTATGTGTAGTAACACGTGAAGAAACCTGAAATAAAGACGTTGACTTGTTGACGGTGTCGTCACCTCAGAGGAGAGTGACAAACCCAGCTGTCCCATCTAACTACGGAGCTCTCTCACTGCAGTATTTCAGTGCCATATTCTGTAGCGCTCAGCAGAACAGAAAAATTTAAGAGTGTGTGATGAGCCTTAAGAGAAGAATGTGTGTGTCTTTGTGTGTGTGTGTGTGTGTGTGTGTAACGTTGTGAATGCTGCTTCAGATGAAGTTCAAACTCCCATGGCTTAGTTCTCATTCTTACTCCACACTCTACTGCTTATGTGTAGTCTCTCTAGGCTGGAGCAACTCAACAGGTGACTGACAAAGAAGAAAAATGTTTTTTTTGCTCAGGCAATAAACCTGTAAAATATATAAATTTGCCAACTCTGCAAAAGTTAGTTTAGTTCTCAGCTCTTTCAATTGTTCTCTTTTTGTTTTGGAGTTTAGAGCATGTTCCTCTTGATTATTTTTAATCAATAAAGAATGAACATATATCTGCTGCCTCTGATGTGCTTTGTGTCAGGGAGGGGCTGCATGGGGGTCTAACTAAGTTACATGAATGCAAAGACTACATATATACATATGTAAATATGTATATGTGTGTAAATATACAGTATGTGTATTTATGTATATATATATATCTGTATAAATATATACATATATATCTACTCCTTTCGACTTATCCCATTTTTCAGGTGTTGCCACAGCGAGTCAGTAATTTCCATCTCACCCTGTCCTCCACGTCCTCAACTCCAACCAACTTCTTTGGCCTTCCTCTTCGTCTCTTACCTGGTAGCTCCATGTCTAGTGCTCTTCTCACAATATAATCACTGTGCCTCCTCTGAACATGACCAAACCATCTCAGTCTGTCTTCTATAGCTTTTTCTCCAAACCTTCCTGTCTGTGTTGTGAGAAAAAGCTAGAGAAACCAGATTACGATTACTGTATATTATATATTATCTTATATCTAAGATAATATATAATATACTATATCTAAGTATATTATATATTATCTATATATTATATTATATATTATATATTGTGTGTATATATATACATATCTGTATATATATGTATATGGACGTGGCTGTATATGTATATTTATATATGTATGTGCATATTTTACATGTATCATTTTGTGTGTGTGTGTATCTATTTATGTATATGAAATATTTTTTGTTTCTTTTATATACACTTAATTCTCTGATAAAGGGACTTTTGTACCACCAGCGTGGGACTTTGTCCACTTCTCTTAGAAAGTTGTTTTGTGTCTCCAAAATATAGCAGTACCACAACTTACCTGTGTTGCAGAAAGACCAATGTCCAATGTGTTCAATTTCCAGGGGAAGCACTTTTTTTTATCATGTTAATCACTTAGGTGTAAAGGTGTCTGCTGAATGCTTAAAAGTGGGAATTTTCAGGAAAAAAAAATGTCATTCTGCAAAATGCCGAGTTCAGGTGTCAGACTTTGGACATAGCAACTGTAAAAGAACATGCTGGTGCTGATATAACCAACGCCACAGTCCCTTGCAGCTCCTTGCAGTGTTTAGTGGTTGATACCATCAGTATAGTATCAGTATAGAGTTATGAATACAGAGATACAGAGATATGCTGAGGTTTAACAGAAAAAGCTGTTTGTGCAGACCTAAAATCAGCTCGTTGGACTTTTAGCCTAGGATATAATCATTAAAATACTGGCTCTCTTGTCTAACCATTAACTTACAGTCGGCGTACTGTATACTGACAGCTGCTGACTACACATCACTTCAGACTGGACAATCCTCTGTCCCTCTGAGGACGCACATCAACATGAGCAACTTTGGGGAGATCCTGAAGGAGATCGGAGAGTTTGGCTTCTTTCAGAAACGACTGACTGTTGTCCTGAGCCTGACCAGCTTGTTCACAGCCTTCGATATTATTGGCCAGGTCTACGCTGGCAGAAGTTTCACTCATTACTGCAACACTGACTGGATCTTGGCCAAGGGACCCAACCTGACCGAGGAGAGACAGAAAAATCTCACCATTCCTCTGAATGATGAGGGAAAGTACCAGAGCTGTAAGATGTTCACGCCTGTGGACCTGGATCTGGAGACTATTGAAGCCTACGGGATAAACACCACCACGGAATGCATCCATGGGACAGAGTTTGAAACAGGACGAGATGCATCCAGCATTGTGTCAGAGGTAAGAGACTCTGCTGCTGATGTCCCTGTGCCACTAGGGGGCACTTTGACAGTCTTGAGGTTGATACTGTACTGTGTGGATCCATAGTAACATAATTAGTTGATATTTATAAGAAAAATATTGGAAAAAAGTTAATATTGGACAGTTTTAATATTTCAAAATTATTTACAATAACTCATAATAAGCAAAATGTCTCTTTCTCCCTGGTGGTCAGTTTAACCTGGTGTGTGGCAGAAGCAGTCTGATTGAGATCTCACAGTCCATCGCCATGGGGGGGCTCCTGGTCGGGGCATTAGTGTTTGGGGCAGTGGGGGACAGGTATGGACACACGTTCTAACTGGAACTCTTCATTTAGTTGAAAATGTTTTAAACAACTGTGTGTTTTGTCACCAGGTTCGGTCGACGCTTCGTGGTCCTCTGGTCTCATCTCCAACTCCTGGTGTCTGGTGTCGCCAGTGTCTTTTCTCCCAACATCTATGTTTATATGATTTTCAGGTTCCTTTGTGGCATGGCAGACTCTGGCATCATCATTAATGTGTTTGTGGTTGGTAGGTACAGGGGAAGGGGCTGGTTTCATTTTCCTAATTCTCCCATTACATAGTGTAAAGCATAGTTTTAATAAAAATAGTTTGACTTGATATATTATTGATCAATTTTTATCAGGATCAGATTTTTTGCAGATGATATTGTGATCTGCAGTGAGAATAGGCAGAAGCTAAAAGAGAACCTAGAGAGATTGAGGTTGAGTGGAGGTTCAGACTAGAGCAACGAAGAATAAAGGTCAGTCAGAGCAAGACAGAGTATATGTGTGTAAATGAAAGGGACAACAGTGGAATGGTGAGGATACAAGGAGCAGGAGTTTAGATACTGAAGATCAACTGTTCAGAGCAGAGGAGACTGTGGAAGAGAGGAGAAGAATGGAGGGCAGTGATAGAAGAGAGTCAGCTGAGGTGAAGGGAAAGGTTTACAGGACAGTTAAGAGACCAGCCACGATGGACGGATTAGAGACACTAGGAATAGGCAGAAGACAGGAGGCAGAACTGGAGACAGAGCTGGAGGTGGAGGAGTTAAAGATGCTGAGATTCTCTTTAGGAGAGACAAGGATGGACAGGATCATGAATGAGGTGATTAGAGGGACAACACAGACAGGGAGGTTTGGTCTAGGTAGAGAAGACAGATTGAGATGGTTTGGACATGTTCAGAGGAGGGACAGTGGTAGAAGAATGATCCTAGAGATGGAGCTACCAGGTAGGAGACAAAGAGGAGATTGATGGATGCAGTGAGGGAGGACATGGAGGTAGTTGGAGTTAGATAAGAAGATGGACAGTTGGAGATGGAAAAGGATGAGTCACTGTGGAAACCCCTTAAAAGGGACAGGAATAAAAAACACACTGATAGAACACCTACTTTTGTTCCAAAATATAATTTGAACAGCTATTGTTCTACTTTGTGGAAACTTTCTAAACCTCTGTCTCAACACTGTCCATCTTTATTGTTGTAGTTCATGGTATTTGTTTTCAAGCTACTTTTCCAATTAATAGTCATATGGAGTGGGTTCTGATTCAAACATGTCCCAGGGCAATTCTTTAATCACTTTTAGTGACAACAGTTTGTCGAAGGCAAACATTAAGCAATTGTTGTTAATTGTTCCCATTTCACACTGTTGATTACATTTCTCTTTATTATTCTCTGTAGCACAACACTCAGCATCCATCTTCCATGTATTCTAACGTAATGTGTCTTTCTGGTCTGTAGCGGGAGAATGGACCAACTCCACCAGATTTGCTTTGTGCACAATTCTCTGTCACTTGACCTTCTCTGTTGGACTGATGATCATGGCTGGTGTAGCCTTCTTGGTGCAGGACTGGAGAATCCTGCTACTGGTTTTATTCTGTCCTCTGATTGTCCTCCTGGGGCTCCTTTACTGGTCAGTGTCCTTGCATATTGCTGTTAGTTCACAGAGAACATATAGTATTCCAGCTCTCAATCGAGCACTAACCTGTCCACCAGGCTTGTTCCGGAGTCGGCCCGCTGGCTCCTCACCCAGGGCAAGAAGAAGAAGGCCATCAAGGAGATCCAGAGGGCGGCTGGGGTGAATGGGAGGAATGTTCCAGATGCGTTTTTAGAAAAGGTGAGAAGCTTGAATGCACGATGCCAAAATCAGACTCAAACTAACTTTAATATATATAAAAAAAAACATCCATCAAATACTATAATCCAGTTGGAGGTTGTGGAGACGACCAAGAGGAGAAGCATGTTGGACCTCTTCAAACTGTCATATCTAAGGAGACGGACCTTCATCATGTGCTACGTCTGGTATGAAAATAAATCCAACGACTGTTGTTTCCATTTCATGAACACGGAGCATCTTAAAGTTCCTCTGGTCTCTTAGGTTCTCCACCAGCCTGGTGTACTATGGACTGAGCCTGGTTGGAAACTTCGGCCTGGACATCTACCTGACGCAGTTCATCTTTGGCGCCGTAGAAATCCCTGCACGTGTGGGCTCCTATTATCTCATCCAGTACTTTGGGAGAAGGAACTGTCTGCTGTCGATGCTTTTGATCGCAGGCTGTTCCTGTCTGGTGATACTTGCTATTCCAAAAGGTAGAGTATTGTGTCCTGGGAGTGTCCAAATTCATCGAGTGCAGTCGCACAGAAGTGCTGTCCCCTGTTAAGGTGGCAGACCCTAGACCTGTCTTAAAACTTGGCAGTACTCCATTATTAGCTAGTATTCAGGCTAGCCCAAAGTGGCTGCTGTTTTTTACTTTTGTTGTTGTGGCTTGCGACTTCGCCGTGTTGTTTTGTAGATAAAAGTATTTGAGACGCAAAACAAAAATCCACTTTTGGGCCAATCTTGACCAAAGATTTATACTTGTGTCGACCAAACGTTCCGTTTCGGCCGTGTTGTTTCAGTGATAAAAGTATTTTGGACAAATTTAAGCAAATTTTGGCTGAAAACCTTGCTGGAAATTCTTAATTCTCTTTTTCTTCTAGACCTCCCTGAGGTGATAACAGTCCTTGCTGTACTTGGAAAGTTTGCCTCCACTGCCTGTTTCGCCATCATCTTCGTGTACACAGCTGAACTGTACCCCACAGTTCTAAGGTAGGGCCCACCAACAACACAGTACTGCACCTCCATGGGGATACTCACGTGGTCCTTGTGTACTCCTACAGGCAGAATGGTGTGGGTCTGAACTCCATGTTTGCTCGTGTGGCTGGGATCCTGGCTCCTCTGATTCGACTACTACAGTTGTACCATGACTCCATCCCCATGGTCATCTATGGATCCATCCCCATCCTCGCCGCAGCTCTCTGCTTCCTGCTGCCAGAAACCCTGAATGTTGAACTTCAGGACCATGTGGAAACCAGGTGAAAAGATCGACTATCGGAGTTACTGACAGGAAATAACACATTTCATATTGATGGATTTATTAATTTTTTCTTTCAGGGAAGGTGAGAATGATCTGTCCAAGACTCCACCAGAGATAGAGAGGAGCACAAATCTGTAATTTATTTAAACAGAAATTTATTTTTGTACTAATTTTTTGTACATATGCTTTTCTATAGTTATTGCTTGACTTTAGATATAAAACTGTAATAACATGATGGCTTTGTTTGCTTCTGGAGCTTTTCTGTCTGGGCCGATATGACCTCAAATTAGGTGACTATTTTATATACGTGTGTGTGTGTGTGTGTGTGTGTGTGTGTGTGTGTGTGTGTGTGTGTGTGTGTGTGTGTGTGTGTGTGTGTGTGCGTGCGTGTGTGCGTGCGTGTAATTTATTGCATATATTTATTGTAGTAAAAACAGCACCGAAATCGTCGACCAGGACTTCTAAGTGCCCCCATAACACCATCTACTGGCGAAAACAGGAACAGAAATGAAACCAGAAACGTTATATTTTTTTCTTCCGTAACTGAAACGCTCCTCTAAATGTAGTGGTAACCGGTTAATACCGGTGTTATTTTGTAATTTAAAAATCCTGTGTAGCCTACAGTCAAAGTCCCTGGTCTCCTAGTCTAGTCTATGGTAGTCTACAATGACCTGATGAGGTTGACTTCCTGTGACGTTCATTGACTGAATGGAGAGAGTGGTTGGACCATCAGACTATATGGGGAAGACTGACTACAAACTACTGTCACATCTCAAAGACAACAATAACAGGTCAATATTGGAAAATGTTAGTTTCAGACACAATATCAATATATTTGTCCATGTTAATGATGGACTAGTCAACAATAAATGTTGTAAATGGTTAGAAATGCGTTATCAACAGCCTGACTAGTTAGACTACAATATATCTTTGGTAAACAGCAAACAAACTATTTCCATATATTTGCCACTTATCATGTTTTGATTTAAAGACATTTTTCCATCATTTTACCTTTGACATGGCAACAAACAAACCTGTTATCAGCTGATGAGAAATGTGATCAACCATTTCAGGAATATTTTTGTTCTAACCACTTCAGGAATAGCATCAGTTTTATGGTGGAAGATGAAACCAGAACTGTAAAAAAATACCATTTCAGTTTGGAACAAAACTGCTGGTTGGAGTTGGTAGTTGGGAGTTGATAAACTGCACTGTCCTGACCCATATATAACCTCAAGTGGGCTAACCCTCAGGAAGGGTAACATTGATTTGGGTGGCAGTGGTGGAGACTGCTGCCCCTCAAACCTGGTAAAGCAGTGGTCCTCAACTGCAGGGACTGGCACCGGTCCGTGGGTGAATCGGTGCCGGGCCCCAGAGAAATAATGTTTCCTTTTGGCCCCATCTGTCTATTACTTCCACTTGATCCATACTCATATCAACAAAAGAACTGAACAATAGAATGGCTAGGATTCCATCAACAATAATGCAAATATATTTGATCAGGAAATATTTTCTCAGTAAAGACAACAACAATAAACTCAAAATGACTCATTGATACAAGATTCTAACTTTTTATTTCACATTTTTTAACAGAAAGTTATAGGCTGTGTGCATTTGAGACATCCTTGTTGTGCCCATATACAGTTGATTTGGGTAGGAATATTTTATAGGTACGAAAATATTTCAGAACACTGGAAATGTAATTTTATTTATTTATTTTTTTAAGGGGTATTAACCTGCCACAACTTAACGACACAGTGGTAAAGGACAAGTGGATGAATGAATGAATGATTTCATTGCTAAATACTTCTAAATACTTCTAATACATGACTTTTGGTACACGTGTCAGATTAACAGTAGATTGGACCATTTACAACTTTGTGTCATCAGTTTCAGAAACAATTTACACAAATTATTTATTATATTACAAGACATTCAGTATATCTAATAAATGAGTCAATGCAAATCATGCCCACAAATCGAATTGTACAGTGGATTTATTTGATTTATATCCTAAATCCGTACAGTGTTTTTCTAAATTGGCTGCTGTCATTACAGTATTTGATCTTGTATTGTTAGTCTTGTAAATTCGTGTTCAGAAAAATATAAAATTCTTGAAAATATTGCTTTTGATCTGCATTGCCATCAAATTAAGACATTTTGAAATAAAGAAATAAAAGTGTCATCAACTGGTGCCTCAGACATCTGTCCACATCCGTCGTCACAGTCACCAGCTGTGGACACAAACAGGATGACAGTCTCTCTACCGACGGTAGCAATAAGAATTATGACCCTGTTGTTACTCACGTAAACACCAAACACATTACTCCTTAGAATTGTCTCACTCCAGAGCTGCACTCTTCTTCAAATCATGTTTTGTGTAAATCCAAGTCCCTCGCCATCGTTGCCTTTCATCCTGAACTGTTGTTTGGAGTGAAACACACAGTAGAATTCTCCGTGGAAAGGTGTGTAATTCTGTATGCTATTGGGTGAATAAAACAGACGCCTTTTTTAGAACTTTACAACTGCAGGGCTTCAATAGAAATTATTATAATACAATAAAATAGTAACATTATATATAAATAAGGTTTTATGTAAATGAATATATATTTTTTATATAAATAGATACATGCAGGCTACTACTAGTGCAAATGCAAAAAATAATAATTGAAATTATTTTTATTATATTATCAATATAGTTTATATATTTGTGAGAAATTATTAAGCTTTTTTAGGTTAAATAACCCTCTTCTTCTCCTTCAGCTTGTCTCTTTTTCTGAGTCTTCTACTCTAGCTTCAACTACCTCCATGTCCTCCCTCACTCCATCCATCAATCTCCTCTTTGTCTCCTACCTGGTAGCTCCATCTCTAGGATCATTCTTCCACCAATGTATCCAATGTGTCCCTCCTCTGAACATGTCCAAACCATCTCAATCTCTCTTCTCTAGGTTTTTCTCCAAACCTTCATGTCTGTGTTGTCCCTCTAATCACCTCATTCCTGATCCTGTCCATCCTTGTCTCTCCTAAAGAGAACCTCAGCATCTTTAACTCCTCCACCTCCAGCTCTGCCTCCTGTCTTCTACCTATTGCAGGTGTCTTTCTTTTTTTAAGGTTAAATAATGTTAAATAATCTTTTATACTAAAAAATTTTATACTAAAAAAGCTTGATAATTTCCTTAAATTGTATGAGAGTTTATAAGTTATGTATCAATTAGTTTAATCGATCTTTTAATAATTTTTTTAGTAGTGGATTTTTT
>JAFBJS010058831.1:6981-27414 GCA_016785265.1 Paraplagusia blochii
TCGTCTTCTTAGCCCATTTGTTACTCTGTCATTATACTATGACCTACTGTGAACTGATTTCTTTTCCTGAACAGTAGGTGACTTGGAATAAAAGCATCTGTGAAGGGTAATATAATACATTTCATGCATATACTTGTGTCCTGAACTTTACAAAACAACAACCCACATTTAATTCCAGGTTTACCTAACACTCCTAGGACATTAATGTATCTTCATCCTCTGGTCCCAGGGGCAGCAGCCTTCACGATTGCCACCCAAATCACACTGCACCATACTGTCAGCCTTCCTGTAGTTTGGGGCAACGCTGTGTGTACCTCAATGTCCACCTGGCAGCTAGTGGACTCAAACCTGAAGCCTTGCCCACCCTAGTCTGCTTTTTTAACCCCTCGGACACCAATGCTGCCTTCAAAGGAATGGTAATGGTAATCCATAAAGTTCCCCCAATGATACAGTGAACAAAACGAAGCTGTTCACATTACATAAGTAATTACTGAACCCACTTATGGTTATCTGTAACAAAAAAATAATTTAAAAAAAAGAAACCTGCACACTATGACAATTTAATTAAAAGTTCACTTTTGTTCTTTTTTTTTTTTTTTTTTCTTAGCTCTGAGCAAAGTACCAGTGGGCTCACCACCTACAGACAGGCTGACAGTATGGAGCTGTGTGATTTGGCTGGCAGCAGTGGAGATTCCTGCCCCTGAGACGTGGCAAGAGGTATGATCATGAAGATGAATAAGTGAATGAATTAATGTTTTTTTTTCTGCAGTTATTGTACAATTATTGTATTTATGTATATAATATTAATGATAATAATGATAAAAATCATATTAAGTACGTTTTGTCCGGTTAGTATTTTATTTTTATCCCTATATAACTAATCATTTATTAATGCTGAAACAAAGTAAAGCGTAAAATGTGTGTAAAGCGTACTGTACATACACACCCACGCACGCAGATGTAAACACAGCAGTGAGATCATACAGCTCCGTGTTTCTCACCGATGCCAGAGTTCAGCTCGCTGGCAAACACAGTTGTTTCTGGCCGAGGTCCAACCATCACTTCCTCACGTGCCCTGTAATCTGAGGTTAACCAGAGAGACGTTCATCGCTCCTCCACGTCCACCACAGAGTCAGACCGGCTTTATATTTCCTCTCTCTGCTTTTAAACATCACTACACCTAATGGATTATAAAGTGCACCACACACACAGGTTATTAGGCCACTGCGTTAACAGATATTTTACTGCCTGAGTGTTTTTCCTTCTTTTTAATGTATGCAAACAGCGTTAAAGGTCTGGGCGCTCCAGTTTTACCCGTCGTGTTTACGTTATCTCCTCTCTACACTGTGTCATTGTCCCGTGAGAACAGGGTGAAAAAGGCTCACAAGCCATTTTTTATGATACATCACATGTTATAAATCATGTGAACAGACAACATGTTCCAGTTAAACAGCGGCAGCAGCAGCGTGGGGCCCCCCGACTTAAAACAGTGGTATTAATCTTCAAAAAGATACCATCGACTTTTTCCACCTCGCTCTGCGCGGCTGTGCTCACCAACCCTGACCTTTTACTCTTCATGTTTAAGGATTGTGTATTTTTTTTAGTTTTTTTTTAGCTCTTTCAACAATGAGTGCTGGAGATAAGATGATTCCTCGCACTTCATCTAACAAAAAACAGATAGGGCTGCAGCCAGAACATTTGGATCCAAAACACCTTCTCACCAATGGGAGGGCAGACTCACCCTGGAGCTGTAAGAGTTGTAAAGACTAAGGTTTAGGGATGAGAAAGTGCAGCTTTCCACAAAACAGAAAACAGTGTTGTCTCAGTGGACATGACTCATACACATAGAATGGACACCATGGTCACTGATAGGTTACATTCAATACAGTGTTTTTTAAAACAGTTTCAAACGTAACATATCAGTTCAACACAATATAACCCAATGTATTTGTGGAGAAAATAGGTTTTGAAAAATATAAAGACTATATAATATATATATCTCAAATGAGATATAAAACCATTTTATCTAAAAATAGTTCAGTTCAGTTATGATGAACTGAATAACCCTCCGTTTTTGAAACCTCAGAAGAATTAAATATATACTGGGTCAGTGTATGAACTAGTAATACATTTTTCATTATTAAATTAGGTATTATTTTTTCAAACATTACAGCTAATATGGCTTATGTATTGTTATTACTGATATACTTGTTTACATATCCAGGAGTGGCCCACAGGCAGAGTTGGAACCAAAGTGAACATTTAACTATTTTCTGAGACCTCTAGGTTGACTCCCAAGGTTCCTTAGAAAAAAATAGAAAAATAAAAAAGAACTGCGAAAAATTAACTGAATATTTTTTTTCTTCTTTTTATGGCAGCTCCAAGACACGTTCTTTGTCGAAATCACCCGACCAAACCAGAACATGATGAAAGCACAAAGTCTTACAAGGAAAAAATGGAAACATGACGGAATAACTCTATATTAATCTGCTGTGAAATTAAAAACATTTTGATTTTTCTATTGGTAGTGACATTTCACAAGGGATTTTAGTCTATCTTGTCTGTTGGTTTAGCACCACACTGACCTGCAACTCCTTCATTTTCTACGCTGCCTCTCAGTCCCTTCACACCTGACTGACATCAGGACTGAAGTACGGAATGGCTCAGGCCGTTTTCTCATCTGACAGCTCATTTGTTTATAAGCTTTCATCTCCTCCTTTTTTCTCATTCACTCCCAGTATGTATGACATAACAGCAGAAAATTCCTCTCGCCTTTATTAGCCACGCTGTGTAACTTCAGATCTCTTTAAGCCTCGGCAAAGAAAAGGCGAGGGTCCTATTCTTTAGCAATTCAACCCCGTGCTCACATTGGATCGGGTTGTAATTACTCCGTCTATGAGACGGCGAGGCTGCCATCAGCAGAGCTTTAGAAGGAGACAAAGCAGTTCCTGCATCAACACTTGGTCAGGCACATCTACAGGAACTACAATGGTGGCAGCTTTCTTTGACTCTATCATAAATCGACAGTAAGACTGTCCCAAAAGGGAGGATTCTCATTCAGGGGTGGAAACTTCTGAAAAGAAGAAAATGAACCAATCTCCTCAAACTACCTCACTGATGCTTTACTACGGCAGTCTTCGACCTGATTTCACCAAGGTGGAATTTGACATTACTTTGGACTAGTAATACCATGACACTTTCTGTTTGTATGTGGGTCTGAATGACCTGTTGTATTGAAGCATTGACAGACTGTCTTTGAATGACTGGATTAATTCTGAATGAAGTAAATTAGTAAAAACTGAAGAACATTTATCCTTTACACTCACTGATTTAACTTGCAGTCACAGATTGGTTCACAGACCAGTTCATTGCTCTATTTGACTCCATGTCTTTAGAGTTACATTCTTTAGGACTAACTTCTGATTTCATTCCATCACGAAAGACACAAAGATATCAGGAATAAAAACCATCAGTGAAGATGTAACCTTCACATTAGCAGCTTATCCATTAAGTCTCAGGTTATATCGTTAACAACATCACATCACTTGTACGTGTTTCCATTACCATATTATTAAGATCACACCAAAAACAGCAGGTCCTAAAAACAGATTTTAAAGCTACTAAACAACAAAGCTGTTTCTCAGTAAGAATTTTCTTGATCAAATTTTGATTTGATTCAAGTGTTTAGAAACCACATAATCCCGGGGTTGGAACCCCCCGAGTGGGACTCTCACCCAAGGTGGAGATTCATTCAGGTTCCATTTGTGGTGCATTTAATAAAATATCACTGACATCTCATTGAGGATAAGTCCTAACCAGTCTTGTAAATCTGAACTTGTGTAGCAACCACAATCTAGTAAATCAGGAACTTTAAAAGTCACAGCTTTTCTAAAAGGTTTTCACATTAATTTAGGTTTTCTCAAAATTTGACATAAAGATTCACAATCAGAGTCAGTATCCTGTCCTAAATTCTAATCTATTTGGATTATTTTTCTTTGGTACAGAATAAAATCTAGGATTTGGGGGAAAGTCCAAGACTTAGGACGCTTGGGGTTATTTGTGTTTGTTGTCATTTGTAAGGAAACAACAGTAGAAATTCTTCAGATCTTCAACTACAGAAGTGACCAATATTTTTCTCCGGTCTTGCTTGAAGAATAGTATCAAACAGAAACAATTTTAAGGGAATGAAGAAAAGATGGGAGTGAACAAGGTCGGAGGTTTGACTGAGATGAAGAACATGCAGTCAAGACAGACACACAGAGAGATAACAGAGCCAGGTCTTCAACATGAAAACTTCCTTCAAGGAAAAAGAAAAAACAATTCTTCTTCTTTCTTGCTTTTAGTTCATTCATGCACACACACACACACATTCAACATCCCAAACACACTCGGATCAGATGTTGCTCTCAAACACACACAGACGGACACAGACGCTCACATGCATATACTGTACATGAGGATCCAACTCACCAAAGAACATGCTGCTGCTCTCCATGGCTACTGCTCAGACTCGGGACTCTGTTGCTGTCTTATCTCCTCTGGGGTGTCCTGCTGCCAGTGAGTGTGTGTCCATGGACAGCAGCAGCATCAGTCTGAGCATGTCTCATACACTTCTCAGGGGTGTGCACCAATGCGCTTGTCTGTGTGTGCGCACATGTGTTTAATCCAACAAGAGCAGTAACAGCAGCAGCAGCAACAGCAGGGACTGGTCTGAACGCTCTCACTCTGCTCACTGCCTCTGTCTGAGGAGCTGACTATCTGCCTCCCTCCCTCTCTCTCTCTACCTCACTCTCCCTCTCTTGCCACTCTCCTCCCCTCCTTTTTTGCCTCTTCTCTCCCCCACCTCTGTCCCTCCCCCCTGTACTCCCAGACCCCTCCACTCACAGGATCTTCCGCTTCTTTCTCTTCTCTGTGAGGGTATCTACAGTACATACATATTCCAGCAAGAGTCTGCACTCTCTCTGTCTTTTGTCTTTTTTTTTTTTTACGTCTCTCTCTGGGTGTCTCATTTGTCTTTTTCATCTGATCCCCCTCCCAGTTTCACACTTTCTCCCCTACATTCTCTCCTTTCTTTTTTTTTTTTTCTTCAAATCTTATTTCCCATTCCCTGCTTCTTCTTCTTCCTTCTGTCTTCCTTCATTGAGATTTTTCCTTCACTCCCACCTTATTTTCTCTTCTCTCCACAAGCCCTGTATGTCTTTCCATTTCTCTTCATATATTTTTTTTCTCTTCCTTTGCCTCATTTCTCCTTTCCGTTCACAGTTGATTCCATTTGCAAACTCATTTCTGCAGGCTAAATCAGGATACAACGCAAATGAGCCTCGCATTTCAGAAGATTTTATTTTAATGAGTATAAAAAAAATGGTTTTGTATCATCACATCTTTTGTGCTGCCTCTACAGTTTATGTTTTAAAGAAGGCAATGCAGTAGGCTGATCGTCATGTAAATATTGTGAGTTAATTAAGTGGATTAAAAATGGAAAAGGGAACTTTAGTTGCATGGATAATATTAATGATACGACATACTAATGATAATTGTCCAAATACTGAATGGAATGATCGTGTTTGATTGAAAAATATTGTGTTATTTCGACTTTATATATATATTTTTTTGTACAAATGTGTATTTCTGTCTGTCAGTCGACCCAGTCAACGTTCGCCAAGTTGATTTGACAAAATATAATGTGCAAAAATCTACCTTTTGTCACAGAAAAATTGATTCCATCCACCTACGGTTAGGCTTATGGTGTTGTTTATACACACAACTGGAATAATGTTTGTTTTCCAAATCCTTTTTGGCAGGGTAAAAATCCCAACTTAGTTTAAGTAAACTCAGAATCTGAGCGTACCAAGAGTAGCAGTGTTCCAAAATTTGTCAAATACAACTGGAACAAATTCAGAAGACAACAGTCACACTGAGGTCTGAGATTTCTGACAAATGATGAAATAATACTATGAAAAAAAATACCAACTCATCGCAATTATGAGTTTCCATCATTTATATTACTCAAAACTACAAACAGGCAGAAAACACATGTAAAAATGTGACATATGTGTAGTTATCATAATCAAACCAAATATAAATACCTAATATTAGAATTGAATAATTATAAATAATCTGACCAACTACACAACCAACTACTTTCATACATCCTTAATCATTTGTGGCTGTAGATTATTACTTTAAGATTCTTCTTGTTTTGTCTCTGCTTCAATCAAACTACATAAGTAGATTGTCTACATGGATTGATTATGTAATCCAGTCAAACACACAGACTGGTTTAATCCATGAAAACCAAAAATTCTTTATGGAACTCTCTATAATTACTGATCTTGCTTGGACGGGTCTGTTGGTTAAATTGTGTGTTTGTAGCCATTAATGATCTATCTATGAGCTTCTCCTCTCTTTTACAGATATTTAATTTGATTTAAAATTGTTCCAAGAAAGTGGAAATTAAACATCCAGATCTGGTGGAACCCTTTGGTGAAATAAGGTGGAGACAGTGGCCCTAAACAATTTGGATTTTGAGACCCATGTTCGAGGATGTATTGCATTTTTCTAGTTCAGTAAGCAGACTTCATCAGTATCACCTTTACAAAAGAAAGACATATTTTCAGTCATTCGTTAGAAACAAAAAAGTAACTTTGTAATATATTTAATTAAATAGCTTCCAAAATATGCCCCTTGAACAAACCATCAAAGGTGAATAATAGTTTCAAAGTAAAAAAAAAGAAAAAAAAAATTCTACACAGAACTCATCAGTCTGACAACACAGAAACTTAGAATTGGCCTGAGGAAAACACTCCAGTTGGAAATAAAAACAGAAACCCCTCCATCAACATTTGGTCTGATATTTTCTTTTTCTTTATTATATGCTGCTGTTTTGTGCTGCTCCTGCGCCCCAGTAATGTCGTATTTTTTGCGCATTTTTATTTTCACTTTTCTTTTCTGCTTCGTCCTCATTTTTTTTTTTTTTTTTTCAAAAGTGCACAACCATGTAGTGAAGTGTTTATTGTCTGGAGCAGCACAGTACAGTACAGGGCTGTAAAGACCTGTTGTTCCCTTGTTTTTCGCCATCCTGGAGGCTATTGTTTTTTTTTTTTATGTGCAATTTTTTTTTTTTTGTTTTTTTACAAGTGGGGCATACATGTCAGAAACAAATGAAGAAACCAAGAGTATTGTAAAGAGGGTTTAGTGCTCCTCCAGAAAAGGCTCACAGGTTGGATTCTTTGGTCTTTCGGTAATTTACCCTGACTTTATGTGGATTTGGTCCAGTTACTCAATTAGTTCTGCAGCACATAGATTTCCTCTTATATAAGCATTATTTGCGTAACAATTAAATTCACCAGATTCTGATTTATGATGAAGTAAGATTTATATGTCAAGCTATAGTTCCAATGTTTGTCAGAGTGACTTATATTTTACTTTACTTCCAGGAACATACATTAACGAAATAAAAAATACCATCTACACCAGGTGTTTAACTGACCTTAGAACTTGTGGTAGCAAGTCAAAAGTAGTCAAAAAGTAATAATTTGTAATTTTCTTACGTCAACCATGTTGTGGAAAACATGCAACAAGGTTGTTGAATTATTGTCTTATATTGGGTTTATAGAAAAAAAATAAAATTGTGTTATTTGTATTTAAAAAGAAAAACAAAACAAATAAAGATCTGTTAGGGTCGATCAGTAGCATCTGGCTCCAACTTTGTAAAATTGAGACGTTTGCTTTTCCTTTGTTTATCAAATCCTAAATAACTGGTCGGTGGATGAGCAGTAAAAGTCATGGTGGCCTAGTCTGCCCTCAGATTCCCAAACCAACCCTTGTTTGTTTGATTTAGAATTTGAGCTTTGTGATGATTAGTTCCTGTGCGGGACAATGTTTGTTTGTTGGATCATTTGGACCGATGACACACACATACACATGCAAGGACACTGTTTGGTCCCTCACAAATAATCAAAAGTTGAAGTGGACCATTTTGTTCCTGCAACAGGTCGTTTTAACTATAACCCCTGCTTTAGACACAACTTGGAATGACAATTTAGTCACGTCAACATGTATGTCTCAGTGCCATTCCATGCCTTATACCTTATTCCATGCAGGGCCCCGCAGAGCTGTGGCGCCGAGAGGCCTTTTTCCAAGAACAACACTGTTGGATAATCAGGTTTCATCTGAACGCCTGTTCCAATTACAGACAAGCAGATTTGTCTTTTTACAGATGTCAGAAAAATCAGATTAGGGCAGAAAGCTGATAGTAACACAGTTACTTAAGTGCATGCAAGTGGTCTGATTGATTCTGTCTTCTTTTTGCCTGCTGTCTTCACCACTCTCTCTTTACCTTGTCTGTGGAACTCTCTATGAGTCTGTCTCCAGTGCTCTGAGGCTCAGTCCAGATTTTTGTGATTTGGAAAATATAGCGGTATAGAGCAGTGGTGGCCTAGTGGTTAGGGAACATGACTTAGGTCCGAGGGGTTCCAGGTTGGAATCCACTGCCAGGTTACCACTGAGCTCATAGATGCCCACAACTTCAACTTCAACTTTTATTTGTTTATAGCGCCAGATCATGACAACTGTTATCTCAAGGCACTTTACAAACAAGCCTGGATGCATAAAAACAAGAATAAAACAGAATATATAGAGATAGCCCCTGCCCTTATAGACCCTCACACTGGCTGGGGAACCACTCCCAAAAACCCAGAAAGGGAAAAAAAAAGGAAGAAATCTCAGGGTGATCGACAGTGGAGGGGATCCTCACCCAGGATGGACAGGCGACTAACTAAACATTAGGAAGTAAAAGGAAAAATTTGTTTAGGTCTACAAATAAAAGAAGGGCCATTTGTGGTCCAATCAAGCTCATATGATCCCTAAGAGGTGCTAGGGGAGTTGGACCAAAGATGTGCAGGCAGAGTCCCGTGACAGGCCCAGGGCAATGGGAAAGACTCCGGGGATGTGGGGTCCCTGGCAAGAGGTGTTAAGTCTACCACAAATAATAGATAGTAGAATAGAAAAGTTGAATAAGGAAAAGAAGGGAGAAAGAGATAGAGGGCGACAATGGGGCCTGCAAGCGGTCTGCGGCTGGACCTGTACCCCACCATAAATGCAGTCAAAAAGAAAACTCTTGAGTCTACTTTTGAAAGTAAAGACTTTATCTGCCTCCTGGACTAGAACTGGCAGCTGGTTCCAAAGTAGAGGGGCCTAATAACAGAAAGCTTTGGCTCCAAATCTAGATTTTGAGATTCGTGGAACCACAAGAAGACCAGCTCCTAGAGAACGAAGAGTTCTAGTGGGCTGATATGGTTGTATCAGCTCCACTATAGGAGGGTGCCAGCCCATGGAGAGCCTTATAAGTAAGCAGAAGGACTTTAAATTGAATATTAGCCCACTGTTCACTTTGGTGAACAATTTACAGTTAAATTCACCAGTCATATTTCATCGTGTGGATCACAATGACAAGGAGTGTGTTTTCCTTCTTTTTCCATTACTGTATCTCGCTGCTTCTGCTGCAACTACTGCTGATGATCAGACACAGACTGTTCTGCAAGTTTATGTATATTGAGATTCATAGAACAAGAACATCCCAACCAGACAGCAATTACGATGTAGGAACAAGCTTACCTGCTAGCTGCTCAAATCCATTGTTTTGAGGCAACTGTAGCACAGCTGCTGTAATGTTGCATCCATAGGAAGGGAAAGGAAAGCAAACTCTGCCATTGTGTTTTACACCACTGAACAAAATGTGATCATGCCCAGGTCACCTTAGTGGTAACCTGGCAATTGGTGGAATCGTACCTGGAACCTTCCAAAACCCAATCCATTTTCTTTACCACTAAGCCTCCACCGGCCAACAGCCAAATAATGACGGAGCAGTAGGATAGTTTTACGGTGTAGCTGCCATGCAGAGGCCAAAATTGATTTCATAAAATGTACATGCCATCGACATTTCTCTAAATCTGGACATGTAAGGCTACTTGGAACGTTGTGTTGTCCATTGCTGGAGACTCATTTGTGTTCTTGGGTCCTCCACAACTTCAGAAGATGCTGGTGAGCTGAAGGGTCAGCCTCAGAAAGAACTTGGTGACAGAAGAGGAAACCAAAATCAAAAATGAAACCAACAGGTTTGTTCCCTTCACTCATATCTCTATTTCAGTTTTTTTTCCCATTAAAAATAACGTATTACTTATTACCAATTCATTTATACCAGCCCCTCAGTAAATATACTTCATTAAATCAATCTAGATTCCCCCGCTATCTAAACACATAAATATTCATATATTTAAGACAGTGAGAAGAGTTTGATGGCTGACCTGGGATCAGTCAGAGTGTAGCACTCAGAGGAGCAGTCAAAACTCCGTGCCTCCTCGCGGATCAGAAAAAAATGTCATACATTTTGTCGTTCATTTATCTTTATCCCCTTATCGCTTCTGGTTCACCGGTCTCAAATCCCACAGCTCCATACTGTCAGCCTTCCTGTGGGTGGTGTTATATATGTAACACTGGAGGTTGTGTGGGTCTGGGCGGTGCTATGATCAGAGCACCTCAGTAGCAACCTGGCTGCTGGTGGATTAGAACCTGAACCTTTTAGAACCTTTTTTCACTGCATATATTCCATCAAACCTGAATATATATTTTTTATATGACTATTTTATGTTGGTGCGCTTATCCCTGTGTGGTGCAATATGATTAAATTCTTACAGTCACACTACAGAAATATATTGTAAATATATGTATTTTTTTTTCTGTAATATTATCATGAAATGCCTGTATTTCCTTTGTGATCTACTGGTAGATCCATATCTTCTTATTGGACTCTTTGGTTTGTTTACAGTGTATAAGCTTGTAGCTCAGATTCTAACAGAAAATGTCTGTATGTGTTTAAGTAACAGATGGGATTCCACTGCGCTGTAAACATTTTTTTTTTATTATTACTTGCCCTCGGCGTTGGAGCGTGGTGTAATATCTAATATGTCTCCTTTATATCTATTTCGAAGACACAGATCTGAACTGTAGATGAGGTAACACATGGAGAAGAAGACAAGTAAGCAGGCTAATAATTTGTGGTTGATGTATTCATGTATACCATCACAGTGAGTCTGGCAGGGTTTTTTTTTTCTCCTTTCTCTTTCCTTTGTGGTGCACATTAAGCAATGAATTATGTTTCCTCTCACCCTCATGTAGACCTCGAGGTCATATTTACACCTGGACTTGTTTCTTTATCTGATCCACAGACCTCTGAAGTCCCACCTGGTTCTCATCACGCTGCCCTTAATGTCCTTCCCTGACCAAATTAAGATCAGATTTCATTAGTGAACGCGTCACATCTGACAGAAAACGGTTCAAACGCAAGACAACAACAACAGGTGTCATTCATTTTCTGGGTGTCTTTGAAGTGGTCAGAGCTGTGACTGTGGTCCAGACGGCAGATACTTAGAGCTGCCTTTGTAGCAGACATGGGTGTAGCTGAGTCAAGTCTCATTGGTTGGTTAGATATTGCGGAAAAGGAAAAAAATAGTTTTAGTTGGTTAAATCAGTTTTTCACAGCTATATTAAAAAAGGTTTTTGAAAAAAAATTCAAATAAACATTAATCAAATTTTCTTCCAAGTAACTTTTAATGGAAAGTAAGCCATTAATTATTATTATTATTATTATTATTGTTGTTGTTGTTGTTGTTGTTGTTGTTGTTATTATTACATTTGAGATCTGAGATTACATTGATATTATTATTATCATTGTCAGAAGTTAAGGGAGCAGACTTGGGTCTGAAGGGCTTCAGGTTCGAATCCACCAGCTGCCAGGTTGCCACTGACGTTTTCTGAGCATAGCATCGTCCCCACCCAAATGACTTCTTGTGGGCTTACCACCGACAGGAAGGCTCACAATATGGTGCAATGTGATTTGAATGGCGTCCATTATTATTATTATTATTATTATTATTATTATTATTATTATTATTGTAGTTGTTATTATTATTATTAACCATATAATAATATTGGTTGCAATAGGTGGTTGGTAAATCTAATTGTGATATAGACTGGAATCACTTTATTCAGATACAAGTGGCGGAAATGAGCTTTCTTCGCAGGGTGGCAGGGCACTCCCTCAGAGATAAGGTGAGGACCTCTGTCACCCGGGAGGAGCTCGGAGTAGAGCCACTGCTCCTCCACATCGAAAGGAGTCAGTTGAGGTGGCTTGGGCATCTACATCGGATGCCCCCTGGACGCCTCCCACGGGAGGTGTTTGGGTCATGTCCCACTTGGAGGAGACCCAGAGGAAGACCTAGGATACGCTGGAGCGACTATGTGAGAGGGAAGTTTGGGTGTCCCTCCTCTGAATGTTTCCCCCCCGACCCGGCTCCGGATAAGCGGATGAAAGAGGACGGATGGATGGACTTTATTCCATTTGATCATTACAGGTTTCACATTTTAGTAGTCAGATACTTTTGTCTGTTGTACTTGTAATGCACTTGCGCAATTTAATTTATACATATTAAATAATATTCAATATTTCATCTTCATCCATTTATCCTTTATCCCGTCTCAGTTTCTAAGAAATAGATAGTTCCCTTGTCTCTGTTGAGAACTTATTGCATCGTTTTGCTTTCCAGCCATCTTCTTCATCCCGCCCACTGAAATCACTGGGCTTTCTGATATTTGAAAGTTTCACTGTCTCTACAAAATTCACAAGACACGGAATCGAAAATTGAAATAAATTCAATTTAGTTTAACAAAGACAAAGATTATGGAGGAGTTGGCTTGTTGCACTCATATTCAATCTCTTATTTGTCAGGTCTCAGAGGCAGGAGTCTCCTCGACTGCCACCCAGATCTTACTGAACCAAGTTCAGTAAGTTATTTGGGCCGGGACAGTCCTTTGATCAGAGCACCTCAGTGGCAACATGGCACCTATCGGGTTTGCACCTGAAACCTTGAGGACCCAAGTTTGCTTCTTTAACCACAACGCCACCATTGCTCCAGAAAGTAAAATTATTAATGTTTATTTTATTTTTATATAATAAATAACATGATATGGAGGCTGACCAGAGACAGACAGTGGAAAAGACTGAATGAACGAGATTGTGAACTAGATTGTAATTCAATCTTTTTTCTTTTTTTTTTTTCCAGTAACACAACATTTTAAGTGACATTGCGACACCGGAATTGAGAAGAATTATAATAGATAATATGTGAGACCTGTTGAAAACCATCAACAGGCATGGGCAAACTAAGGACCGGGGGCAGGTGTGGCCCGTTGAGCTTTTTAATGCGGCCCACCAACTTAAATAAATTAATAAATTTAATTAAATAAATAATTTATTGTATCATTATACTAATGTCTTTCCCCTGCAATAATGTGTTTATTGGGTATTGGAAATGTAAGATTTTAGGTTTTATAAGTGTTTTGTTCTTTTTTTGTTTTTTTACGTGCCATTGATCTTAGTGTGCATGAACAGTCCATCTTTCTCCTCTGGACTTGGCCACAATGTCTAATTTTAGGACCAATTGCGGCACGCGATCTAGAACCTTGTCTGTATAACGTATGTACATCTAAACTTTTACATCTGCTCACTCTCTGATTGTGTCTCAACCCCCAGGCTTATGAAGTCATGCACGGAGTCAAACCAGTGCTTGAAACTCTCAGGTCTCAACTCTGTATCTCTCTGCTCAAAGACATTATTCATTTCAACCAAGTGGCTTTAGTATATCACAGTGTCCTGTTTAAAAATGGTACCAGACTCATTGAGGAAGCAGCTGACTGTGCAGCTCGGCATCATTTCCCATTTCTACTCGGCGGAAGCATGTTAAACACCAATGATTCAGAAAACAACTGTGGCTCTGTTTCCTCGGGGAATGAAAACGTCTCCGATTGCTTGTCACTCCTGCCTGTCAGATAGCGTTTGCATGCAAGTAAAAACAAAGAAAGGAAAAAAAAAAGAAAAGAAAGTCTATCTTACTTGCACCAGCTCATCTTCTGAATGGCTGAGCAGAGTCCCCCAAGGACATGGGAAGCTTCATGAGATGCTTCCAGGCTGTTATTACAAGGTTGACTTCCCATAAAGACGCTTCTGTCAAGACTACGCTGTTGGAAAATGTTAGCACCAAAGCAATGCTAATGAATAACAAACAGACACAAAACCTGATCTGGCAGCATAATTGTTATTTCATGATTCAACTATACCACTGGACACATTTGCCTTTATAGCTTATATTATGCCTAATGCAGATTAGAGACACTAGAAATAGGTAGAAGACATGAGGCAGCTGGAGCTGGAAGTGGCAGAGTTAAAGATGCTGAGATTCTCTTTGGGGGTGACAAGGATGGACAGGATCAGGAACAAGGTAATCAGGGGGACAACACAGACAGGAAGGTTTGGAGAAAAAGCTAAAGAAGCCAGATTAAGATGGCTTAGACATGTTCAGAGGAGGGACAGTGGTTATATTGGGAGAAGAATGCTAGACATGGAGCTACCAGGTAAGAGACGAAGAGGAAGGCCAAAGAGGAGATTTATGGATGCGGTGAGGGAGGACATCGAGGACAGGGTGAGATGGAAATTGTTGACTCGCTGTGGCAACCCCTAAAAAACAGGATAAGCTGAAATGAGAAGAAGATTATGCCTTATGCATATACAATTGTTTTTGTTTTTTAAAGTTACAAAGACAACAATATTTGGGATATTTTGGGGCTAACTATTGATTTACTACAACAGGAGGACACAAAATACCAAATATATGGTTCCTATAGGGATTAAACCCTGGACATTCTGTCTGAGCGGGTCTGTAAGCAAACACTACACAAAGGAAGCCCTGACAAACAACCTTTAACAAGATTTTGTCTCATGTTTGTCATTGTTTTATGGTTAGGTCCAAGGTCCTGTAGAACCTTTTCTATTTAACCTATACTTCCTCAGGAACATGGACAAATTATCCGGTGTATAGGATTCAGCTTCCTGAACACAGCTCTGAGAATGTCATAGAACATACAAGCATTCTTGTGGCCTTGTCCAGAGCAGAAATGACAAAGGCTCAAATCTGTCTCCATCAACTTCAATCATCCCCCAGGGGTCGAAAAGGTATTTTTCTGTTGAAATACCAATAGGCTGGACTCATAAGACATTTGATACTTGTCTCTTGGGTACCAAGATTATTTTCCCTGGAGTAAATGCTTTTGCTTACAGTGGCTGCAAATGTTCACTGCAATTTTCAAGTTCCCAGGCATGTCAAAAGATGGGGTACACCAGTATTGTCCAAAAAAATTGTCCAATATCAACTGGTACGTACAGGCATTTTCTTTTTGTTTTTCTGAAATAAATGTAAGGCTATCTCCTGTTTTGATGCTTCACTAAAAGCATTGCACAAATGGAAAAAAAAAAAAGATTGCAATCCCTAGCAACATTACAGAGCTGTGTTAATATTGGCCAGACAACCTGGTCAGTTCAGTTTTGTCGCTGGAACATCCTTCAATATTTGTCCTTTTGATGTTCCGCTCATTCCCAAAGGTCTGAGCAGAAACAACTGAAACTCTGAATTATGTTAAGACCGCTGCTGAAGGTCAGACAGAATTGACCGCTCGCTGAGCTCCAGGCATCGATATCGACAGTCAGTGACATCAGCAGCTGCCTTCGAAAAACAGCAAGAAAGAAAAAAAAAAAGTGTCCTAAGGAGTAGAGTCTGGTTCTCCTTCATCCTCCTCGGCTGCAGCTGTTTCTCCACCACACAGATGTTTTCAATTAATCCTAAATTCTCCTTCTCCCTCTACACCCCTTACTCCCCTCCCCATCTTGCAGCTCCTCCTCCTGGAGAATTCCCCCACAAGCCTGGTTCAAGTAAACAAGTTTATTCTACTATATCTTAAGTGGCAGCTCCTTCTTTCCTCTTCTTTGTCATGTTCATCGTTCACCTTCTTCTCATCCCACCTTCCATTCCTTTATCCAGCCATTCTGTCATCCTCCAGCGCATGGCGCCTGTGGCGAATGTGTTTTTTAACCTTGACTTGCAGGTGTCACCGGCAGAATGGGGCATTATTTGTCATCATAAATAGCTTTTTGATTGGAGGCAGCGGCAGCGGGGAGGCGGCGGCGGCGAAAGTGGTCAGGCCTCCTGGAAGAAACCTAGTGTTGTGGATGCACACAGTGTAGCCCAGGATACTTAATTAATTTGACTGTCACCTCTGTGACGCTTTTCATTAGTTATAGGGCTATCTGATCAACAGAGGGACACTCTCAGACTTTTTCAAAGCCGTACAGCACTACTCCAGGATGAAAAAAAAAAAAAATTCAACTCAGAGAACTAAAGGGTTTCAGATTGTCTCCAGCCGCTGAAAAATCAAAGCCCGGTAAGACTTTTCTTCCGGTGGTGCCACCCAGGTCACAGCTGCAGAAAAAAAAAAAGCCCCGTATTCAAAATGTCTTGAGGAAATGAAGCAGACTTGGTTCCTCAAGGCTTCAGGTTCTAAACCACTCAGCTCCCAGTGAGGTGCTCTTAGAATAGCACTATCCAAGCCCACATAATGTAACATAACATCCAAGGCAGTGTGATTTGGGTGTCAGTTACAGAATTCATTATTGCGCAAATTGAAAACCTCATTTAAAGATGACTGCAATGTAAGAGAGATGTGCCCCCTGTGACTGCAAAGTGAATATTTCATAAACAACCACAGCTTCTGAAACAAGATGCATCCATACAGACTTTATTGAGGTGTGAAGGCCTACACACATTTAAACAAATAATAAAAGTAAAAAAAAAATGCATCTTGCAAAAGTAATAGTATTGCTCGAATCCAAGAGCAGTGCACTTTATTCAAATCAAATACATAAGTGTTTTTTTTGTACATAATATTTTGTTATGTCTGCACGGACAGGCAACCTCAACTTCAACCCAACCTCTGAGCAAACTAAGGACCACTGTGAGCAACATTAGATGTGAAGTAGTCCAACGTCCATTCAATCCACAATTTTCCCTCTGGAAACTCTCTTGTTCCTTTAGCTCCGCAGCATGTTTTTGTAGAGCAACCCTTTCTCACTCGAAACGAAAAAAATCTCACCCAGTAACACCCCTTGCTCTTCTGTTCGCACATACATTGATTGGCTGCGTATGTAAACACGTGTAAACCGCTTCATATTATTGGCTGGACAGTGTTAGTCATTGTTTTACTAAAGTACCGCCTGTTGTCACATGCCAGTTAGTGAGTTGCATTACAAAAAAACGAATTATTTAGTGAACCTGTTTGCTTATTTTATCTACACTTCAGCTTGGATTTTTTTTATGCGCTGCATAGATTTGCTGTGTGCGGAGGACATGGAGCAGCAGACCCCAAATAAAAATGTGGTAACATTCCCATCTTGTGGCAATTTTATGTAACAACACAACCAGAGCACCGTTGACTGTTGGAAACAATTTGAACCTCGGTGTAAAATATACCCCATTCAGTGTTAAACATATCCCAATGAACAAGATACACTTTTATTTACGTAATCTTCGGGACCCTTATACGTAATGCTTCAAAAAAGTATTTTGTGTGAAAAATATATCTTTTCAGTACAACACACGTGAGTGTATATATAAACAATATATAAAAGATTTCTGCGGTTGCCGAAATTGTGCAAAAAAAGCCTGTTGTCTGACACAATTCCAAATTATTTACAGATTCATGAGAACCACGGGTCAGAGGGCACTGTCCTATGGCAACAGAGAGTGCACATTGGGGCACTTGTTGTGTAATTTTCGTCCTGATTGCATGGCTATTAATTGCATCTCTGGTAGGTGAATAAATCCTATAAACTCAAAACACTCAGGTATCCTAAACAATGCTTAAATATACAAAAGGACAACAGTTTTATTTTGAATCAAGCTCAGAACTAGTCATATGTCAGTGTGGGCTATTCATTTTTTTACAATCTCTACCATGAAATTCAAGAAGCAATGGAAGCTTGTCACTGCGTTCATCCCACCGAAAGTGTACCTGGGGCTTCTGCAGTCTTGGTTTTTGCAGTGGTGCTTGTTGCAGGGCTCCCAAAAGTGCTTCAATATCTGGTAAGTAATTATATTCAATAAACACAACACTATTGTTTGATATTGTGTTGTGCATACACACATCATTATAAAACAGTTGTTCGCGTCGCATGGATTTTACTATAGTTAAACTTGTGTGTTTAACAGCTTCAGACACTAATTTCTGACAATCTCTGATTATTTACAATTGAAGCTAATACTATTCCAAGAAAATTGATCAGAAAACACTTTGAAGTCAATTCGTTTCAAAATTTACCATTTCTCTGCAAACAAAAATTACTTCACCAAGCTGGTTATAACAGCAGACCCCAAATATAAATGTGGTAACATTTCCATCTAGTGGCAATTTCAGGTAACAACGCTCGTTGACTGTTGGAATCAATTTGAACCTCGGTGTAAAATATACCCCATTCAGTGTTAAACATATCCCAATGAACAGGATACACTTTTATTTACGTAATCTTTGGGACGTAATGCTTCAAAAAAGTATTTTGCGTGCCTCATTGGACAAAAAAATCTCTTCAGTACATCACATATGAGTTGTACTTATAACCTATAAGCACATATAAGCTATTACTATTCCCAGAACGAGGATCAGAAAAAGTATTTGAAATTTATCCTTTCTAAAATTTAACCCCTCTTCAAATAAACGATAAAGTATATTTCATACAAAGCACGGTGTAAAAATTAGAAAACTTAAAGGGAAATACATTGAAATAATAGCTTCATTTGAATAATCACAGTGTGAGAAATGAGCAAATGATTTACATTGTTATTACTTTCGTTCGTGTTTTGGTTTTGTGGATTTTATTCACTTACCAGCAGAGAAATAATTCGCTGTAGCCTTGCAACCACAGCCACAACAACCACACTGCAGCCACCCATAGTGCACCCTCCGTATGCTTAAGCAGTGACAACTTGCCACTATCCTCTAATCTTCTGGATCTAGGGAATCTTTCATGAACAGAAGTTTCTGATTTATTTTGTATTTATATGAGAAGTAATTCAAATACATCTACACAATCAGAATATAAAAAGTTGTAAAATAAACGTTTCTTGACAAACAGTAATTAATCTCTTCATATGTTTTCCTTATAAAAGTAAAAACTGTATGTTGTTGTAGGTATTTTCTATGTCTTTGGCTTATACAGTGTGCCGCCTTTCAAAATGTGTTTTCAAGCACATATACAAATAAATATGACAATGACTTAAATTTATCAAAAAATTATTATTTATTATTTTTATTATCTTTACAAACAAAATCTGAATAATATAATATATTTATGTTAACGTTTTAAAAGTAATAACCTTATGTTGAATATTTTCTAGTTTTTCTAAATGGGCTCCTCTCGGTCTGAAATGAACGATTCCGACACTTCATTATTTTGGAGGTATTTTTTATGTTTTCGGCTTAAATATTGTGTTGACTTCCAAAATGTGTTTTCTACCATATATACAAATAAATACAGCAAGCAATAACTGAAAAATATCTTTTTTAATTGCATCATGAAAAGTAATAACTTTATGTTGAATACATTCCAGTGTTCCGAAATGGCCTGCTCTCGGTCTGAACAGCATGATTCTGACACTGCAACATATCAGAGGTATTTTTTATGTTTTCGGCTAATTCTTTGTGCCGTCTTTCAGAATTTTTGGTGGCATATGAAACATCAGAAAATAATATATTGATGTTAACGTTTTAAAAATAATAACTTTATGTTGAATTGATTCCAGTGTTTCTTTTCACGTTTTATGAAGCCTGATTCTGACATTGCATCATTTCAAAGGTATTTTTTAATGTTTTGGACTAATTCATTGTGCGAACTTTCAAAATGTTTTGGCAGCATATGAATTATTAATTTTAAAAACAACATCTTGAAATAATATATTTATGTTAACGTTTTAAAAGTAATAACCTTATGTTGAATATTTTCCAGTTTTTCGAAATGGGCTTCTCTCGGTCTGAAAAGAACGATTTCGACACTGTATCATTTCAGAAGGTATTTTATCTGTCTTAGTCTTAAATATTGTGTTTATCTTCCAAAGTGTGTTTTCTAGCATATATACAAATAAATATTTTAAAAAATAACTGAAAAATATCTTTAATTTGCTTTACCTTGTAAAAGTAACAACTTCATGTTGAATTGTTTCCAGTTTTCCGAAAGGGGCTTCTCTCGGTCTGGAAAGAACGATTTCGACACTATCAAATCAGAAGGTATTTTCTATGTTTTAGTCTTAAATATTGTGTTGACTTTTAAAGTTTGTTTTCTAGCATATATACAAAAAAATTGTAAAAAAATAACTGAATAATATCCTTAATTGTTTTACCTTGTAAAAGTAACAACTCTATGTTAAATTGTTTCCAGTTTTCCTAAATGGGCTTCTTTCGTTTTGAAAAGAACGATTCCGACACTGCATCATTTCAGAGGTA